>JARWLC010000002.1:125531529-126019087 GCA_033318265.1 Phyllotis vaccarum | reverse complement strand
GGCTTTTAACTAGTCCAAGTTAGTTCCCAAAGTCCAGCTGTGGGTCATTTCTACCACAGCCAAGCAGAGCTCAAGGGCTTTTCCAGAAGGGACTTCTGTAAGGTGGGCAGAGGTCAAGGGCGCGCGCACACACACACACACACACACACACACACACACACACACACACACACACACACACACACACACGCTTCTGAGATGTCCTATCTGCCCCATCGCTGACCCCAGGGGCTGAGGCACCAAAGCCTTATGATTTTACCTTGGCTTGTAGATCAATCTTAACTCAGAAATGTCTCCACAGTTTTCCATAGGCACCTTGCTAAGAAAAGCGGTTGGCTGTTTTCCATGTCCAAAGATTTTCTGAAACCTCACGAAACTGACAGCGATGGGTACCATGGCTTGGTGACCCTGCAGTAGCACTTGGAGGCGCTGAGACTTCTTCAGGCAAGAAGAGGCAGTGAGCTGGCAGCGACCTGTCTCAAGGCTAGACCCCAGATTCCAAGGTTTGGAAAAGCATGTATCTGTAGATGGTGGTCTTCAAAGTTATATATTCGCAGCCTTGAAATTCAAGGCAGAAAAAAAAAGAAAGCGAGAGAGAAAAAGAGAGAAAGGAAGGAAGGAAGGAAAGAAAGGAGGGAAGGAAGGAAGGAAGGAAGAGAGAAGGAAAGAAGGAAGGAAAGAAAGAAAGAAAGAGAGAGAGAGAGAGAAAGAAAGAAAGAAAGAAAGAAAGAAAGAAAGAAAGAAAGAAAGAAAGAAAGAAAGAAAGAAAGAAAGAAAGAAAGAAAGAAAGACTACTTGACTACTTTTTTTGCATAGGAGGTCGAAGTCCGAAGTCCTCAGCCAGGCACTGAGTCTTGGGGGATGGAAGACTGCGAAGTGGATCCCGGTCTTCTAACCTCAGCAAAGGTTTCCATTTCGGTGAATTTTCAGATCTCTAGTGCCAGGCTGCAGCAGGTGCACTCGGTCTGGGCCCCGGAGTCCCTAGGCCCTCCCCTGCCCTACAGGGCCCCCACTCCATCCCCGCCCCCACTGGCTCCGCCCCTAGTCCCCGTCCCGCCCCCGCCTCGGCCACGCCCCCGCCGGAAGCACTCGCGCGCCCCCAGGCCGGCGGCGCACCGGGGTCCAGCGCTCGGGGCTGCGCTGCCTTAGAGTCCCGCGATCCGCGGGCCCTTCTCCGCATGGATCCCGCAGAACGCGCGCAGGCGGCGCGAGCTCGGGTGCCCAGGTAGGTGAGGAGGCCGCGCGCGGGGTACCGGGCGCCTGCCCGGGACTGGATCTGAGCCGGTCGCCTCTGTGCGGGGGACGCGCTCTGGTCCTAGGAGAGAAGAGAGGAGAATGAGGGGCGGAGGAGGGGAGGGGATGGAGGAGGGAAGGACGAGAGGAAGGGAAGGTGGACCGAGGATGGACGGAGGAGCGGACCGAGGGGTGGCGGAGCTCCTGGACCCCAGCCGCATCCCTGTGGGTGCGGAAACTTGGTTCGGGAAACAGGTTCTTTTTGTGCTTGTAGGATCGATCCGTATGGATTTGAAAGGCCCGAAGACTTTGATTATGCGGCTTATGAAGAATTTTTTTCCACGTACCTGGTGATACTCACCAAGAGGGCGATCAAATGGTCCAAACTTCTAAAGGGAAGCGGCGGTGTCCGAAAGAGCCTGACAGGTGAGAGGCCAGATGCTGGCTGGCATAACAGCCATTCCACCAAAAGTGACTTTCCCCAGCAGCCAGACCCCCTGTGGGGCGACCCCGAGCGCGACCTCCGGACCGCCGCACCTCCCATAGAGCTACTTTGCAGCGATTAGGGTCCCTACGGCTTATTCCCCAGCAGTAGAACCCAGAATAGGGCAACCCGAGAGTGAGATCCTCCCCCTGCCCCCTCCCCCCCGCAGCAGGACCCTCTATAATGGGACTCCTTAGCAGTAGGGTCCCCAGCAGGAACTCCTAAAGCCAGACCTACGAACTACAAATGCCACCGCTACTCCGCGCACGCGCTCACACAAGTAACTCCCTAGGACCTGGACCCCTCCAGTTGATCCCACCACCTCCTCCAGTCGTGACTCCTAGGACACTATGAGATTCTTGCCAGCATTGACTGAGGGATCTCTCCCTCTCCCTCTCCCTCTCCCTCTCCCTCTCCCTCTCTCTCTCTCTCTCTCTCTCTGGTGTGTGTGTGTGTGTGTGTGTGTGTGTGTGTGTGTGTGTGTGTGTGTGTGTGTGTGTGTGTGTGTGTGTGTGTGTGTGTGTGTGTGTGTGTGTGTGTGTGTGTGTGTGTGTGTGTATGTGTGTCACAGAGCAGGCTGGGAAGCTGCTGTTCCACCATGGTCACCCCACCCTCTTCACTGACCCGGGGCAAAGTCCATACTTAACTGGAAGCCAGGAAGAAGCCTCATGTTCTGAGGGAGTTTAGAACACAGCCTAGCCCCCAGAGATTAGATATGGGTGGGGCATCAGGGTGGGGCTCTGGGTAACGGGAGCTGCTTTAGGCTTCTGGGCACCAAATTGATCTCATGCTTCAGCATCAGACAGGCTGGGTTCGGACACAAACTTTCCTCCTGCTCTGAACAGGAACCACTATGCCTTTCCAAGCTTTTCCTTCGTTTTGTTGGTTTTTTTCTCCTACATCATATTTGATAGCCATTTGTTTCTTTGCTGGAATAAAAGGCTTCTCCGTGCCTGCAGGGATTTTTATTTATTTTACTGTGGAATTCTGGATACTGGGAACATTGCTTTGTTAAGATAATAGGGACATATTTGTTAAAGGCGTGTGTGAAGGGTTTGCCAGGCGTCCAGGTAGACCTGCAGTGTAACTGGTAACAGTGAGGGTATTATTACTGATGGTTCTAGAGCTGGATGGCCCAAGCAGAAAGGAAAGGCAGAAGGTAGGGGCAGGACACACTCCTTGTCCCATCATGTTTCTGGCAAGCACCTACTTCTTTGGTCTTTAAATGTTAGAAAGTTTCACTTACCCTTAATACATAATTCATGCACATGGTAAATGGTTACGGAAAGTAGCTTCTCTCCCACCCCAGGCTTTAGTCCTACCACAAAAGTAAGCACTGGGAACTGCCTCAGTGTGTCCCCCAGGAGCACATGGCCTTCAGCACAGGAAGTGACTGCTGTGACTGGGAGGTAAGGCCAGACTGGTTGTCTGTAGAAGACATAGGGTCTGTGCAGATCTCTTCTTACACAATGCCAACATGCACTCAGCCTTCTGAGGGCCAGGCAGGCCTTGAACTGGTGATCCCCTACAGGTCTCAGCCTCTAGACCTAGTTAGCCGTTGTCCAGTACCTACCTCAACAGGTCTGGTTTGCTTTTAAACATTTGTCTTAACCCTCTCAACATTTAACTTTCTGAGCTGGAAAGGAGGTTTAGTGAGTAAGTGGCGAAGTGCTTCCTGCTCTCCCAGAGGACCCAAGTTCAATTTCTAGCACCCATATGAGGTGGGTCACAGCTTCCTGTAACCCCAGCTTCCTGGGAATCCAATGCCTCTGGCCTGTGTGAATGCATATACTCATGTGTAAACACCACATGCAAGTCACACACACAATAAAAATAGCTGGCTTTTTGGCATATACCTTTAATCTTAGCACTTGGGGAGATCTCTGGGAGTTCAAGGGGACTCCATAGTAAGGACAGCCAGGGCCACACAGAGAATCCATCTTTCTCTCTCTGTGTTTTGTGAGACAGTACATCACTGTGCAGCCAGAGCTGAAATAGAACAGAGCTCTCTATGTAAACTAGATTGGTTTTGAACTCACAGAGGTCCCCCTGCATCTGTCTTCTGAGTGCTGATGGAGACAGTATGTACGACATCACACCAGGCCTGGCTAAAATAAATCCCCCCCCCCCCCCAAAAGAGGTTAACTTTTTAAAAACATTGTTTTTCTTTAATATTATTTCAATTATCTAATATTCATTAGACTATAATTATGGTAACAGGTGTAAGTAGTGTAAGCAGATGTGTCTAGTTCCTGGTGGATCCTTAGCCTAAGGCTGGGAGAGTGCTCTCCTGATGTTCTAGCAGGAAACAAGCCTAATTAGTTGGGTGTATAAAGGTCCCTGGGAGTCTGCTGAGGGTCCTTGTTTCTAGGTTTATAGTCAGGGAATCTGTACTGCTGGGAAGTTCAACCAAGCGTAAAACAGGAGTAGACAAGTTATTTCAGAAATGGGAATTTCCTGCCAGATATTTCTAGGTTGAGTGTAGTGTAATCAGCAGGGCAATACCCCCAGGAGAGAGATCATGTGACCAAGGAAGCCATGTTTATGTGTGGGGGTAGGAGCCAGGGGCTCAATGTTAAACCCACTCTTGAGTTTTAGTAAACACCTCTTGGCATCTGCTGATCTCCCTTCCTCTCCCTCCCTCTCTTCTCGCTTCTCTCTCTCTCCTCTCTTTCTCTCTCCTCTATCTTTCTCTCTCTCTCTCTCTGTCTGTCTTTCTATCTGTGTCACTTTTTTTGAGTCTTGGCTGTATAGTCCAGGCTAGCCTTGAATTTGACAATCCTGCATCACAGCCTCCTGAGTGCAGTTGTTATGTCTGTCTACCAGCATACATAGCTTTCTGGTTTTGGAGGTCTTCTGCCTGTCTGAGTCAGTAGGGCATATAGGGCCCCCGTTGAAGTTCTTGATCTCACTAGTAAATTTTTTGTTTGAGATATGGTCTTTTTTTTTCAAATAAATAATATTTATTTATTTTTCATTTTATTATTTTTTATAAAAAATGACATTTTTATTTATGTATCTCCCTGCTCCCCCTTCCTTCCCTCCTCCCAATCCTTCCCAGTCAGCCTTCAGCCTTCTCCTTCCCAGCCATCCATCCCCTCCTCCAAAAGGGCAAGAAGTCCCAAGGTGGGTCAGCTCAGCCTGGCAAATCCACTCCAGGCAAGTCCGATTTTCTCATCCCAAGAAATATGGTCTTTCAAGCTCTGGCTGACTTATAACTTGCTATATAAATGGAGCTGGCCTTGAACTCACAGACTTCCATCTGCCTTACCTCTCAAAGTCATGCATTACCATGCCTTGGGGTTGGTAATAGAATTTAAACAGGTTTAGAAGGAAATCTGAAGACATCTTACTAAGATAGGAACTAGAGCAGGCAGGCTGTAGATATATCAGTGTTTGCCAGGAGGAGATGGAAAAGAGGAAGGAAGAGGAAAAGCTGGGAGGCCGGAAGGAACTGGATCCAGGGGGAGCTTCAGGGGGTCTGTAAGTACACATCCTGGTAAGGGTTATTACTCCTTCCATTATCTTTATCACGGATTCAGGTGTTGTGAGCATGTTTTCATCTGGCTTTAGGCAGGTCTTGACCTTGTCTGTGGAATGCAAGCACCTTCCACATCAAAAGGGCGTGGTCAACCGCCCCGGCCAAGCCATCTATGCAGAGGTCACTGATCACCAGTTGTGCCAGAGGATGTCACCATGTTGGTATTCTGTATGTCCCCAAGAGGTTTCTGATTCAGGATGCCCCCTCTGTCTATACTAAAGGATGTTTTCGGTCATAGTTTGTGCTGTTTGTATCAGAGGCTACATAGTGTCTTAAATGGTCACCTAGGAAGAAGCTGGCCACACGGTCCCTTTTCTTCTGTGTTCTTCTTACCCAGCATTCCCTATCACCTGGATATCTACAGTTCCCTGTAAATCTTGTCATCTGAGATGTCTTATTTGACAGCTTTAAGTCACCCTGCCAATCAGGAGTGGGCACAGTGAATAAATACTGTTCTCTAGAATAGAGCATGCTTTTTCTGTAGCAGGGGTGGAGAGGTTCTGAACTCAGCCCTTTGTCTGTCTTTCTGTTTAGTGTGTCTTGGTGCAGAGGGCAAGCAATGGAGCCATTTGCTTCTTTTCCCTATTCTCTTTGGTGACTTTAGTGTATCACACACCTGAACTCCAAGTGAATTGTGGAAGCATGGTTAGGGCTAGATGCTCCAAGCCTGGCTTTTGCTTGACTTGGTTGGGGCAGAGAGGTGGAAGCTAGTTCTCTGGGATTGTCTGCAGGGTTTAATGGCCATCAATAGGAGAACCCTGCCCTCAGAAGGAGCTCAGCCCATGAGGGCAAGGAAGTTGACTTCATTCCCCTTGAAGAAACAAAGCCTGTTGCCAAGGTGTTTCTCAACCTGTCTGCTCCCTAACTGACACATTGGGTATGAAGGCCAATTGTAAAAGTGCACACAGGCTTTTGTGTGAAGGTCGGTTGTCTTAGGTGAACACTTAGGATTGCTAGATTATATTAAGGGATTATCTTGTAAGATATTGCATTGTCTAGCATGTGTAAGCCCTATCTGATTCCAGAATCAAAAGGAGGTGGCCTATGGAAGCCAGAAAAGAAATTACAAATGTTTTTGCATTCCCACCATACTGGGGACTTAGTGGCTACAGATTTTGCATTGTTGTTTTTTAAATTTTAACCATTCTATATTTGGACAGCTGGTTTTTTTTGTTTTTGTTTTTGTTTTTGCATTGAATTTCCTTGGCCACTTTTGTCAAAAACAGTTGGCATTCTTTGTGTGAGTCTGTTTGTGTGCATTGCTTTTTGAAAAAAATCATTTTTTTAAATGTTTATGTGTATTTTGCCTGCATGTGTGTGGGTGCTGGGACTTGAACCCAGATCCTCTGGAAGATCAACTAGTGCTCTTAACCACTGAGCAAACTCTCTGGCCAGCTATTTCTACATTTTTGTTGTTGTTGTGTGCTATGAATCCACTGACCTAACCTTTCACCGATACCATATGGTTTTGGTTACTGTGAGCTAGTCAGCATTGGAATCGTGTATGTGTGTGTGTGTGCACAGGTGCATATGTGTGTGTATATGTGTGTATGTGGTATGTGTGTGTACATGTGTGTGTATGTGTGTGTATGTGTAGATATGTATATGTGTGTATGTGTGTATGTGGTGTGTGTGTATGTGTGTATGTGGTATGTGTGTATGTGTGCATGCATGTGTATATGTGGTGTATATATGTGAGTGTGTATATGTGGTGCGTGTATGTGAGTGTGTGTGTCAGAGGACAACATTGTGGAGTCAAGTCTCTCCTTTCCGTGAATTTATGTGGATTCTCGGACTAAACTCACCAAGCTGTTGCTGCAAGTGCCCTTTCTGCCTATCCATCTTTCTGGCCTGGGTGAAGTTATTTTTTTATGATTTATCTGCTGGACAGAACTGGAGCCTCAGGCCTTTTCATTTTTTATAGTGCTGGGAATTGAATCTAAGACCCCATGTGTGCCAAGCACCGCACCATTGAGCTGTATTCTGAGCCAGGGTTTCTGTCATGTGGCCTGTAGAATTTCACTAGCTGTGTGCACTTTTATTTCCTTTCCCTCAGTGTTACTCACCCCTCTGACACTCTAACACATACCTGAGAGAAAAGGGTTATTGAGGCTTCTGAGTTTAAGAGGCTCTGCTGCTTTAGGTCTGGCATTGCATGGGATGGCAGGAGACAGAGTTAGGTATGCCCATTCACTTGAGGAAGAACACAGTTACTTGAAGACCCAGATAGATGCCGACTCTAAAAGGTTCTTCTTAATAGTACTGGTCTGGGGACCACGCCTTACATACACTGGCCCAGGGACTGTTAACATCCAAATTATAGTACTCCATTAACTTAGTTTCTTTTGAACGTAATTAAGCTTTTTTTTTTTTTTTTTAATGTATGTGAGTGTTTTTCCTGAAAGTGTGTATGTGCATCACATGCATACCTGGTGTCCAAGGAGATCAGAAGAGGGTATCAGATCTCCTGGGACTGGAGTTAGAGATGGTTGTAACCTGCCATGTGAGTGCTGGGACTTGAACCCAGGGTCCTCTACAAGAGCAACCAGGATTGTTAACTACTGATCCAGTTCTTTGGCCCAATTAATGGTTTTTTAAATTAATATAATGTCAAAGGAAAACAGCACAGCTTTGACTGTTTGCTTAGAAGAAACTGTTATTAAGGGGGATCTGTGAGATGAGACAAGGTTGTGAATGTGAGGCGACACCTTGCAGGCACCTGTTCTCTCCTGCCATCTCAATTGTGAGGACCAAATCTCGCCACCAGCCTTGGTGTCAGGAGCCTTTACTGCTTTCAACAAAAATATCTCTACAAGATAAGGTAGTGACCAGCCAAAGAGTCACTAAGGGGTACAAACCTGTGCTAAAGCTGTGGTCCCTCTGGGCCCATGGGGTCTGCAGAGTGGGCATTTTGGTCTTTCACTGGCGTCTGGTCCTGTGGCCATGTGCTGAGGGCTTCCAGAGCTGGCCTGGGCCTCTTGTTTTCTTTCCTTCAGGTTAGGACTGATGCCTGGTAGGTGTCCAGGTTCCTTGAGAACTGCCTCCCTGAAGTCCCTTGCCCCTTGCTTCTCTGCCTGAAGCTCTTGGGTTCAGCAGAGAATTCACACCTTTACTTACCTCCCCAACTAAAGCATTTTTAAGATTTTGTTTTTGTCTCTTTTGGTTCTGAGCATTGAATCCAGAGCCTTGTACATGCCACACACATATTAGTCCCACCGAGCCACTCCCCAGCTGGACCCGCTGGTCCTCTTCTAGGTCTACTCAGTGTGGTGGGCAGAATGGCCATTTAGAACTAAGAATAAGAGCTTGGATGGAATCCATCTTTTCTCAGGGTAGTCAGAAGTTTCCAACCCATCTGGTCTGAGGTTTGGACTTACAGCCCCACAGCCACTTAGTCCCAGATAATCATACAAAGGCTTGTATTAATTACAAAGGTTTTGGCTTATGGCTCAGGCTCATTAATTGTTAGCTCTTACAACTTAACCCATTTATGTTATTCTGTTGTATTGATATGTGGCTTGTGGCTTTACCTGTACTTTTACATCTTGCTTCTTGGGCAGCTGGATCTCGTCTCCTCTGACTCCCCCTCCTTCTCCTGTATCTGTGCTTAGATTCCTTTCTGTCTCTCTGCTGCTTGGCTACAGACCAAAACAGTTCCCTTATTATCCAATGGTAATTCTCAGTGTACAGAAAGGCATCCCACATTACTTCAGAGTCATGGGCATGTAGTTTTCGGGGCTGGTGGTAGAGGTGACGATGAGCATGTAGCCCTAGCCTGTCTCCTGTCTGGCTAGTCAAATGCATTGGAAGTGAGTGATTAGTGTATGTACCTGGTTGTGCTCCATTTCAGAGGTCTTATGGACTATTTCCATTTGGGCAGTTAGGAGGCTTTGAGTCCTTTCTGGATTGGTTTAGAAAGACATGTGCTTGGGGGAAGAAGGAGCATCGTTCTGATCACCTGAGCTCTGAGCTCATTTTAGTCTCTCTGGGTTTCAGTGAAGCGCTATGTCCGGAAGGGAATCCCACTGGAGCACCGGGCCCGTGTCTGGATGGCTGTGAGTGGAGCCCAAGCCCAGATGGACCAGAACCCTGGATACTACCACCGACTGCTTGAGGGAGAGGGTAGCCCCAGCCTGGAGGAAGCCATCAGGACAGGTGGGAGGCCCATGGAGCTTGGATGGGGAGGGTGGACTAGGGTCCTTCCAGGAATAGCGCTGCATCCTTGTCAGAGTCCTAGGCAATAAGGAAGCCTGCCTTCTGCCTTGCTAAAGATGCACTTACGGATGCTGAGTTTTGAGCAGAAATCAAGACTAAAGTGTTCACAAGGGGAACAGCAGACATTTGTGTGACTACCAGCTTGGGAAGAAATGAGCACCAAGGCTAAATTTCCTCTATGAGGGGTTCAGGAGCCTTGGCAGCTGGCATCACCATGCACCAAGGAGCAGTGACCTTGATTGTGTTCATCTGATGTCATTGTAGAAGTTGTTCCCTGCACCATGGTGTCAGTGGCCATTATGACTGACCTGGGTGCCATCTGTGCTGTTTGTCCCTGTTCTCTAGGACCCCAGTGACAGGCTTTTACTGGCCCTTAAAAAGCTCAAAGTTGCCAGGTAGGGTGGCTCACATCTTTAGTTCCAATGCTCAGGAAGTGGGGTAGGAGGATCTCTGAGTTCGAGGACACCCTGGTCTACATAGCAAATTCTAGAGTAACCAGGGCCACATGGAGAGACCACTGTCTCAAAATATAAAGAACAAGCAACAACGAACCCTACCTCCTCCCAAAAGTTCAGAGTTTAGCATAAATAGTCAAACTCCAGTGACTAATACCATTGTAAACACAGTGTGCTGGGGTTTATATTACCTAACAGAGCATTGAAACCAAGGGGACAGTTTGTTCCTGCTATGGCCAGGACCGTTCTGCAGCCCCCACTGCCCTCCTGAGTATCCGTTCACATGGTCAGGGCCTCGGGGGAGGGACTGAGGCAGTCTGTGGGGGATGCAGTACCCAGCCAGAGGGTTCTCAGCAGAGCCAGTTGTGCTGACCCAGGCTGGGACGCACAGGTCCTCAGGTGATCGATTGTATCTTAGCCTGTCACTATTTGTTATAGCTAAAGGTTCTGTTTAGTGCAATTTAAAAAAAAATAGTGTGGGAAAATATGCATATTATAGTTAACTTTTTATTCCTCAAACCAAAACTGTCCCCTGCAAACACTAATGTCCTCTATAGTTGGACTTTCTTTGGATTACCAGCTTCCAAATAATGATGTTACATGGAGACTTCTTATTAATTATGAAAGCTTGGCCTTAGTTTAGATTTATTCTCAATTAGCTCTTATAACTTAAACCCATTTATATTGATCTAATCTGCCACGTGGCTTGTAACCTCTTCGGTATCCTGAGTCCCGCTTCCTCCATGGGCCCCCACATGTCCTGCCCATCCTCTCCTGCCTCGCTATCGGTCATTCAGCCCTTAATTTAACCAGTCAGAAGGTGCCTCAGCAGAGACACATCTTCATAGTATACAGAAGGTTATCCCACAGCATTCCAGCTCTGGCATGTGTCATTTTACTTTATCTCTGACTGTCCTGTGGGACAGGTGTAAGCTCCATCTTGGAGCCATTTTTAAATTATTTGTTTATTTTTGAGACAGGGCCTTACTGTGTAGTCTTGGGGTTGGCTTAGAACTTGCCATGTAGACTAGGGTGGCCTCAGCTCACAATCTGCACCAACTCTACCTCCCAGGTGCTGGGACTAAAGATGTGGAGCCACCATATCTGGCTTGCTCTAATTCTTTTTTATTACATCGTGTGTGTGTGTGTGTGTGTGTGTGTGTGTGTGTGTGTGTGTGTGTGTGTGTGTGTGTGTGTATGTGTATGTGTGTGTATGTATATGTGTGTGTGTATATGTGTGTGTGTGTGTATGTGTGTGTGTGTGCTCACATGAATATCTGGAAGTTGGAGGACAGAGATTAAAGAACAGTGTATGGGAATTAGTTCTCCTTCCATCGTGTGGATACCAAAGATAGAACTCAAGCCATCAAACTAGGTGACAAGTACCTTTGTCTTTTAGACAGGTTGGTCTCCCAGACTGGTCTGGAACTCCATATGGAATCACAAATGACCCCAAATGACCTGCTTCTACTTTTTTTTTTTTTTTTTTTTCGAGCCAGGGCCAGGGTTTCTCTGTGTATCCCTGGCTTTCCAGGAACTTAGAACAGGCTAGATTCTCACTTACTGCCTCCCAAGCACTGGGAATGAAGGCCTGTGTCATCACTGCCTGGCTTCTCTGGCTCTATCTCCTGGGTATTGGGATTACAAGTGTATGCTACCATGCGTGGTTTATGTGGTGCTGGGGATCAAACCCAGGGCTTTCTACATGTAGACTGAGCCATATTCACAGCCCCTTTTTAACTTTTGAATATCTGGATAAACCATCATAGTGGTTCCACATACACGGAATCACTTTGGTGTTGTACAAACAGGACCATAAGCCTTATCCACACTCCAGTTTACCTGTGTCATAGAAAGACACTGACATGTGGGGAAAAATGTCACATCGAGGGTACCATATAGGATGGATGCAGCCTGCGTCGCTAGTCTGGAGTAGCAAGACACTGCTGTTCCTGTGACTATTCTGTGTCATGAGTGTTTACAGTTCCAGGAGAGATGTTCTGGGTCTGGAAGGTTATGGAGGGTGTACGGTTGTGAGAGCAGGAAGGGGCGGGGCAGAGAAGTTTCTGCATGCAGCGTGAGTTTACTTAATTCCTGGTATCCGTTTATCGCTGAAGAGAATCTTGACCTGTTCTCCTTACTGTGTTTCTGGACATTTTTTTGTTTCAATTCTTTTGAAATTGCAGCTCACTCTGTAGCCCAGGCTAACCTGAACTCTGGCTTCCAGGGTGTTATGGTTACAGGTGTGAAGCAACAAGCCTAGCTAGCCTTTTGGTGTTGGTTTTGTTGAGACAGAATTTTATTATGTAGCCATGGATGATCTGCAATCTCCTGTGTAGATCAGGTTGTCTTTGAACTCACAGAAATCTTACTGCTTCTCTTTCCAGAGTACTGGGGTTAAAGAATTAGAGAGGAGTGTGCTTTGTGCCTAGCCTTAGTGTTGGCTATTTGATCTTTGGAATCTGGAAGCTTTTCTCCATGCTGACAGGGTAATTGGAAGTGTCCAGTGGAGACCTTAGCTCCAGGAAGCCACCTGCCATTCCTGATTCTGAAAGAACACTGGGACTCATCAGTGTTCTTCTGGTGCCCCATGCCATCTCTTGATCTCCTATGCTAAGGATCAGATGTGCAACATGCCTGAGGTGGTGGCTAGGTGAAGCCAGGGTGGTGCCATTCCTAAATCCAAGACAGAGTCTGGCCACCTTTGCAGATGCAGAGAGGCTGATGGTTATGCTGGTGAATTTCTGTATAGACCTTAACCGGACATTCCCTGACAATGTGAGGTTTCGGAAGACGGCGGAGCCTTGTCTTCAGAAGACCCTGTACAACGTGCTGCTGGCATACGGGCTACATAATCAAGGTGTGGGGTACTGCCAGGTGAGTCCCCAGAGCGAGCATGTGGGGAGGGAGTCATTTGGCACCCCACAGGTCCATAGCAGTGACATTTTGCAGGTACAAACTTTGTTCCTGGTTCTAGCTCTGGTTGGGATGCCTCCCTCATAGTAGGGCTAGCTTGCAGTGAGTCCCTCCTGGGAAAACAGGAAACACTGGTTGGATGACTTTGTGCCATCACCTAGTGAATAAGGTAAGGGTGGGACCTGGGAACAGTGGAGTGACATGAGCAGCACAGAATGGAAGGGAGGTCGAGTCTCTCTGTGCAGACTTTCTGTGGGTGTGGTGGACTTCACTGAATGGCCAACCTCTAAATTGCTTCTGGAAGCCTGGTGTAATAGATCCCACCTGCGGATTTTGGTCTTGTTTGGATTGTCGGTTGGGGAACAGTTTCCTGATTGTTTGGAAATGCGCTAGGATTTGAATACTGAGTAGCTAAACCAAGAATGATTCTGGAAATAGGAGACCCAGGGGTGGGCAGGTCAGTGCTACCTGCTCTGCTTCGGTTAAGGGTAACATTTTCTACTTCCTGTCCAGCCTACACCCCAGAACCTGACACTCCTGGGATCGTTGCCTCCACCTTTGCCCTGATTGTTGTTACTGTCTAGGTTCTTCCTTTCTGTAAGGACACAACATCTAACTGGGAGTCCCTATCCCAAAGATACCTCATTTTAACTAATAACATCTGCATAGATCTGTCTCTGAGTGAAGCCATACTTTGAGGCAGAAGACTTCTGGCTTTGGGGACCGTCTTAATTAGGTTTCTATTGCTGTGAAGAGACACTATGGCCACAGCAACCCTCATAAAGGAAAACATTTAATTGGGCTGGCTTCCAGTGTTGGAGTCCATTATCCTCATCGTGGGACACAGAAGCATGCAGGCAGACATGGTGCTAGAGAAGCAGCTGAGAGATCTACATCCCGATCCACTGTGATGTTGGGCATAGCTTGAGCATAGGCGTCCTCAAAGCTCATCCCCTCAGTGGCACACTTCCTGCAACAAGGCCATACCTCCTAATAGTGCAACTCCCTATGGGGGACATTTTTTAAAGCCACCACAGGGACACAGTCCTGTCTGTAACATGAGGGTCATAAGTGCTTGAAAATGGCTTTGCATTCTCTTTTGCTGATGTTCCACTGACTTCACACAGGTGCCTCCATGTGAGTGCCATTCCCATGCCAGTACCTTCTCAGTTGCTGTCACACTCATGCACTCAGGATCAGGAGCATAGAGCTGTTCCTGGTCTCTGTGCTGTCGTGGTGCCTTGGTCCCTGCAATCTCCTCCTTTTCTTTTCTTTGGTGTTGGGCATTGAATCTTTTGCATGATTGAGAAGTTTTGTCACTGAGCTTCCTTTGGCCTTTGTGTAGAAGACATATATATCTATCTATCATGAGTTTATGCATGCAGCTGCATGTGGAGGCCGGAGGGTGACATCGAGTATCTTACCTTATGGATAACTCCCCGTCTTATTTTTAGGACACCCCTCTGAGCTCACTGAACCTGGTGCTTGCTAACTTAGGCAGGCTGGCTGGCCAGCAAGTTGTAATCTGCCTGTCTACCTCTCCAGTACTAACACAGTGCCTGCCTTTCCCATGGGCTGGGGATCCAAATTCAGTTGTGGGGCAAACATTTTCCTAGGGCCATCTCCTTAGCCTCTTGCATCTTATACTTGTGTGTGGAGTCTTATTGTTGGGGACATTTCTATGTAGTTACAACGGAGATATTGAAGGCTGTGTGCCTGGCAGTGGGTGTTGGTTCCTAGCATGTCTTTGTGCAGACCACACCTACAGTGCCCATTTAGTATTACCTGAACTTATCCTGTTGGGCTGTGGGAAGCTGGATCTCTTCCCTTACTTTTAAAGGAGTGCATGTTTATTTTAGGAGTATAGATGGAACAAGAGGGAGGAAGACAGAGTTGTGCAAGCTTTACTCTCCCAGAGATGACAGGAGCATACACCCCTAGGTTTCCTCTTAAGCTTCGAGTGCCACGGCCTCTGCCTGGTCTTGTGCCAGGGCTTACAATTCTGACAACATTTGTCCTTTGGGGAGTGTCCTCACTGTCCCACACCTTCAGCCAGGACCATGGCCCTCAGTACTTTTTATTGTTTGCCTTTTGTGGGGACTGAGGTTTGACCATATGGAGCAAGCACCTTACCCTTGAGCTATTCTATAGGTCTCTTCTCACTTGTTTCTTTGAGTCAGAGTCTGGGTCCGTTGCCTAAGCTGACCTTGGTCCTCCGACCTCAGCTTCCTAAGATGCTGGGATTATAGGACTAGCCAGCCACAAGGCTTGGCTGACCTTTGCTGCTGTTACAAACACAGTCACTAGCAGGTTCCCCTCTCTAGAGCTCTGTGCTGGTCAGACATATCATCGGGCTGGTTGCCACCGACTGTGCCATAGGCCAGCAGCAGGGAAACAGAGCCTTCGGGTTTATATTCTGAGTGGCAATCGGTGTTCTTCAGGCTGAATTCCCTTTCACAGTGAGTGGCTGAACAGTCCAGGCAGCTAGCCTTCGGTCTCAACTGTACTATGCAAAGGTGGGTCTAGAGCCCAAGTTCTCAACCTGTGGGTCTCAACCCCTTTGGGGGTCGCAAATCAGATACCCTGCATATCCGATATTTACAATTCATAACTGTATCAAAATTATAGTTTTGAAGTCTCTATGGAAATAGTTTTGTGGTTGGGGTCACCACAGCACAAGGAATTGTATTAAAGGGTCGTAGTGTTAGGGAAGTCTCCGGGAAGGTCAGAAGAACAGAAACTGGCTGTGAGCTGAAATGTTTCACCCTGTTTAGAACTCAGGGTGAAGTCTGTCTTTCATTCTGATTTCAGGGAATGAATTTCATAGCAGGCTATCTGATCCTGATCACCAAGAATGAAGAGGAATCTTTTTGGCTTTTGGATGCTCTTGTTGGAAGAATACTACCTGGTAGGTTGAAAGTTCTTGGTCCTGCCTATAGCACTGCCCTGCCCTGCATCTGGTGTCTTTGATGAGGTCTAGCTGGCCAATCAGGCTGGAGTGAAGTGGTTGAGGTGTAACTCAGGGATAGAGAACTTCCTGGTTCTTGTGAAGGAAGGTCTTGGGCTTAATCCCCAACACGGGCCAGGGGGGACAATGTAGTGAGTGAAAATACAGCTGCTTTGTGGGTTTCTGTGATCTCTGCTGAGGGTGTGGACTTGCCATTGGCCATGTGTCCTGCTGCTCCCTTCCCTCTGTGTGTGGCCTTTATGTAGTGGAGTTGATCACATATGAGCCACACAGCCCAAGTGTTTTACTGAGTTTGTGAGAACTGAGCACATTGTTGACAGATGTTGCTGCTTTATAAGTTGGGAGTCCTTTTCAAATCTGTCTGCCTTATATTCATTAATAGAGAAGAACAGTCAGCAAAACCAATGTAGACCATGGGCAGTGCTGAGGTCATTGGGAAGAGCCAGTGTTGTCCTCAGGGAGACAACTTGGGACAGAGAATTTCCTGCTTGTCCAGGCTTGTTCGTGGCCCCTCAGAAGGGTGTTTGGAACATGAGAGGGTGCATGGCCTTGAGCCTAGGGAGTTTCCCTAGTTCCTGGATCTTGTTAAGCTTCAAACACATCGTCACTGCAGCCTAAGTTACCTGTTCATCTTGGTCAAGCCCATTTCCCTGATGAGGAGACTAGAGGCCTAGGAAATAATAAACAGTATGATGATCATTATGATAGTCCCATCTACCTTATTTATCTTTTCCTTCACTGATTGTAATACCAAATCGTCTAGCGATAGATCACACAAGGACCAAGTACTCTCCATTGCTTTAAACAAATTGGTTTACTCACTCATTTGTTGTCTGCTGATGATTCAATTGATTATGAAGTGATTGCAGCCCAAGGAGGGGTCCAAAAGGAGAAAAAAAACCACCCCACAACCCACTAGGAGAAAGAGGTCACCGTCTGAAAAACTTACCCAGATGAAAGTGAAGCAGAAACATGTGTGGCCAGTGGACCTAAGGCTGGAGGCTACCTCATAGCAGAAAGCCTAGCCAGTCAGTAATTACTCCTCCGGCCATGTGCTGCTCTGGCTGGGGAGCGCTGTTTTTTGGGTAGGGAGGGGAGGAATTCATGGCCCAAAGTTGGACACCAAGTGTTGTACTAATGAAGGAAACTCAGGGCCATATCTCAGGGAAAGGCGGAGATGTCAGAGAGAGTAAACACCACAGTCAGATCTCACCCAGCTGTCTTCCAGCTTCCTCAGACTCCTTGCTTCTGCTCCTCCTGGCTTCTTCCTGCTCTGTCTTTCTGTGCCTGCCTTAAATACTTTCTCTGCTCAGTTAAGGCGTGGCACCACCACTGCCTGCCTGGGAGCCTGGAACTCCTTCTGTAAACTAAAATGACCTCAAACTCAGATTGGATTAAGGGTGTAGGTCATCACTCCCGGGATATTCCCTGTGCTGGAATTAAAGGTCTGAGTTACCACTGTCTGATCCTCCTAGACTGACTGTGAGTAGATCCCTCTGATATCTCTGGCTGTTTTTATTATACTTAAAATATCCCCACAGTTTGTGTTCACTCTGGTCTAATAACAAGGTCCAGTTCATCCAGGCACCCCAATGAGACCCTGTTTCAACAACAACAAAAAAGCCCATGTCATTAGTTTTGGTTAAAAACACCATGAGTGAGATCACTCCTAGTATGGAGAAAGTATGTGTGGTCCTTACAGGTGACACAGTTAATATCGGGATTGTGTAAAGAGACCCAAAGGGTCTGAGATACAGGAATGCAGAAGGAAGGAACCTAGAGAGCTCTTGTAGTAAGGAGAGGCATGCTCTTGTGTAGGTGGATTTTTCTTTGAGCTGCTGGCTTACCAAAAAAAAAAAAAAAAAAAAAAAAAAGACACAGAGACATCAATTATGAAAGCTCAGTTTTAGCTTAGGCTTGTTTCTAACTAGCTCATAACTTAAACTAACCCATTTATATTAATCTACAATTTTTGTTTGTTTGGGATTTTTTGCAACAGGTTTTCTCTGTATAATAGCCATGGCTGCCCTGAGACTCACTATGTAGACCAGGGTGGTCTCAAACTCACAGAGATCTACCTGCCTCTGTCTCCCGAGTGCCGAGATTAAAGATGTGCTCCACCAGGCCCTGCTAATGTGTTTTGTATCAAATCTTCCCTGTTTCATGTCTTGTAGCGTTTCCACCTTCTTCCCTAAGACCTTTCTGTCCCCAGAAGTCCCACATAACCTCTTTCTGCCTAGCTATTGGCCATCCAGCTCTTTATCGAACCAGTCCCAGTGACATATCTTTACACACAACTCTCATGTATTATGAGTCAGGTGCCCTCTTTGGGCATGTGGTAATGATCTGCTGAAATCTGTTTGAAATGCTCTGGTCTCTTGAGGGATGTGAAAGATTGAGTAACTTTCACTGGGCATCTGACTGGCCCAGGGCTGTCCCAATCACTCCTGGGCCTGTGATTGAGGCTGGGTCCACCCCCTCCTCCTCTGACTCCCTGGAGTTGTGCCTGTCATTCAGAAGTTGACTGGGGACTTTTTTGTTTTAAGGCAGGGTTTCACTATGTATTCCATCTCCGGCTGTCTTGGAGCCACCCCAGGCTGGCCTTGAACTTAGATCCCCAGGAATGTACCATGACTCATGGATTCAGACTAAGAATTTTGCTTTTAAGTCTCTTATCTCTTTTCACCCTAGTGTCCCAGAAGATGGGAATCTTACATCCTGGTAGGCTTGCAGGTCCTGAGTCTTTGCCTAGATCCCCATGGTGCTGCTCCATCAGTTTGTTACATGGAGGTTTCACACCATCATGTGGGAAGACTCTGACACCAGGTTGATGACCTCTCTGGAGTCGAAAATCCCCATGTGTGCTAAAGGGTCCATCCACTATTGGCTGCAGACTTCGTCTTGACACTGGCACCTTTCCATCCGTTAATGGATTCTTGCATGTCTGGGAAAACAGTTTGGCTTATTCCCCCCCCCCCCACCAAATACAGGTAAATACGTTGCTAACTGCTGGTCACAGCAATATCTCTGCCTATGCCAGACACAACCATGATGCTAAGAGGCTCCGGGTCTCTGCAGGCCAAGGGTCCAGCTCCTAGTTCAGAAGGGATAGAGTGGGAAATCTCCTGTCCTGCTGGTCTGCAGCTAGGTCTAAGTAGATTGAACCATCCTGGTGGCTTCTGATAGCCACCCACCCTGCCTCTGTGTTAGCTCATGTCATGCTTCAGTCGTAAGGTCTAAAGTGTCCTTTTGGAATTAGACCTTGTGAGTATGGCTCTTCCTTTGAAGTCGGGCAGGAAAAATAATTTGAGCAATATTATTTTAATTTCCCTCTTCCAGACATGGCAGTTCAGAAAGAAGTGGCCATGCCAGTCCTGTGCTGTGCCCACATATTGGGGACCTTCATTCTGGTAGGAGGATTTGGGGTTTGATCTCCCCACAGGGAACATGTTTTTCATTTTCCAGTAATTATTTTGCCTTCAAAAATCTTATTAATTAATAATGGGTTAGGAACTATATTTAAAGATGGAGATAAAAGTATTTCATTTTTTATATGTATAGGTGTTTTGTTTGCATGCATGTCTGTGTATCACATGCATGCCTGGTGCCACTGGAGGCCAGAAGAGGGTGTGGGGTCCCCTGAGACTGGAATTACAGCTAAAAGTCATTGTGGGTGCTGGGAATTGAATCCAGGTCCTCTGAAGAAGCAGCCAGTGCTCTTGAGCCACCTCAACATCCCTAATTTACTTTTATCATGTAGCCTTGGTTGGCCTGGAACTTTCTATGTAGACAAGGCTGGCTCAGACTCACAGAGATCATAGAAATCCACATGCCTCTGCCTCCTATGAGCTGGGATTAAAATCTTATTTATTTTTTGAGACTTGTCAAGTAGCCCAGGCTGGTTTTGGACCTGCTGTGTATTGGAAGATGACCTTGAACTTCTGACCCTCCTTACATCCAGTGCTGAGATTACAGTCATACATAAATACAGTCAGTTTATGGGGTTCTGGGAATAGAACCCACTTGGAGAGCATTCTACCACCTGAGCCATATCCTCCAGTCTCTCCTTATGAGACAAGGCTACTATTCATCCAAGCAGGTCTGGACCTGCTGGGCTCATGAGGACCCTACCTGAGCTTTCTAGTTCAGGGACTAAATGCATACCATGCCCAGCTTCCCATTTTGATGTCTTTAAAAGTCTGTTTCCCTTTATTGCTTGTGACCACCAGTTACCTTTCCAAGTTCTCTCACTGGAGAATGAAAGGAAAGTATAGACCTTTAGACCCATAGAAACTCTTCTCCTCCATTAAAAAGAGCAGCATATGGTAGGTATGGTGGCAGACCCTGTAATCCTGGCACTTGAGAGACTGACAAGGAGGGTCAGGAGTTCAAGAACAGCCTGAGATACATATGGAATTCCTATCTCAAAGAGCTAAGAGAGGGATTGTGGGAGAAAATGAAATACCACCTCAAACTGCAGGGTGCACCCCAGACTCCTAGATGCCGAGCCCTGGTGTGCTGTTTTTTCCTGGATGCACATGCCTGTGATAATGTGTGAGTTAGACATCAGTAGGAATAGCTAACTGTTAAGACAGAAGTTTCAGCACTGTTCTGTGAGACATGCTAGAGAATTCATCCTCTCCCAGAATGCCTTGTTTTATTCACCCTTGTGATCAAGGAGACTCCGTGCAGGCACAGTGACAGCCCAAATAGGATTTGAAGCACACAGGTGACATTCGGTAGCGTGGGGCCCTTGTGGTGATGAATTGATGGCCATTTCTCCTTTCTCTTGTATGCAGTCACTCATGCTATATGGTTAGTGTTTAGGACAAAATGAAGGAACCCTTTATCCTGAAGATTTGTGCCCTAAAGTTGGGCATATCCCTGAACTCTGTCTCCGCCTTTTAGCCTCAGATCTGGGAGCAATCCTTAGGATGTCCTTTAGGGATGTGGTTGTACCTTGATAAATACCGCTAGGAGTGAGGATCTGTGGTCTGGGCACAGATCTAGAGTGGTAATCCTAAGTCACAGCAAGGAAAAGGCACCAGGCCACAAGCTGGGCCTTCAGACCTGAGACCTTCACTGATAGCAGACAGAGCTATGGAGATCTTCCTGCAAAGCCTGGGTGTGCATAGTACTATAGGCTAGTACAATGTGGTAGCTCTGGGGCCCAAGGCTCAGCACTAGGGAACATTTATATTCTCTCCTACCTCCCCCCCCTTCACATCTCTCTGTGGCTTTGGCTGGCCTGGAACCCACATTAGTCCTGCCACTTTGTCCTGAATGCTGGGATTGCACAAATGTACCACAATGCTCACCCACCCCCTCTTTCTCCTTCCTTCTTCCTCTCCCCCTCTTTTTTGGTTTTCCAGATCAGCCCAGCCACAGACATCAGCCTGCTGAGTGTTGGGATTAAAGGTGTGCACCCCTCCCCCCCAGATCTTTCTTTTCCTTTAGGCTGCTTGCAGGGCTTGCCTCTGGTGGTTTCTAATGAAAGGTGACAGTCCTCTCTGCCGGCCAACATGGGTTTCCTGTACACTGGTACTAGTGATAGGTGCTTCTGACATGTCCTTCAGGTGGAGTCTTAGTACGTGTGGCACACAGTGCATACATACATCTTCATTATGGAGGCCATTTGGAATGAAAAGTTTAAGTGAGACAGTCAGTCACCTGCAGACCTCACCACTATCTCTGTGGTTCTTCCTGGATTTTATATCAAAACTTGGAAGTCTCCACTTTTTCTTGGAGTATCCAGGAGGCTGTAGCTGAACCTTGGTGTGGGGCTATGAACAAAGGCATAGATGCCCCTGGAATAAATAGGAGAGGCAGTCCTTGGAGGTAGGGTTGTGCATGGTTCTGATTCAATCTGTGTGCACTGTGGCCATACCTAATGTCTGAGGGTGGTATTGCGATGGCTTCCACAGGAGAGTGGTAGGGAAGTGGAGAGGTGAATGGGTTAATGTAATCCTCCCCTGGGAGACCGTGTCAGTGGTGTCAGTGAGGAGGACGTCGGGGCATGAGTTTAACATCTCTATTTTTGGAATCCGGTATAAGCTTCCAAACAGGGCCAAGGTCATGGAATGCTCCTCTGCAAATCTTCCCTGCTGCTCCTTCCCTCTGCTGAGCCAGTGGTAGAGCTGGGGATGTCTCTGCACATGCCACCATGTAATCCCAGTTTGTAATCCGTGCATTTAGGAGGTCAGGAAAAAAGAATCACAGAGTGTAGGTCATCCTGGGTTCAGAGTGAGACCTAACTCAGAAACCTACCATCATCCAGAGTAAGTTAATCAGCAACAGAAACAGGAGAGAGCAAATGGTGCGAAGACTCTAAGGGCAGACTCAAAGCGAGGGTGCAGAAGAGGGCAGTCTCCCTCCCTTCCCCTTCCTGTCTCCCTCTCCCCTTTTTACCTCTCTCTCTGAGATAGGCTGCCCTGGAACTCCCTACCAGTAGAATGATTCAGTTTCAACCTTGATGTTAAATGAGTTCAGACTCATCCCGTGCCACAGTGACTCTTGTGCCCACTTCATGGACAAGACTGTCGATGGTTTTCTGTTTTATCACAGACTCGACTTCTTTTGTAAAGTAAACCAAGCATTAAAATTTATAACAACACTTTGCCCCAAGAAGTTAAAAAAAAAAATGTAATTAGGAAGGCCAGTGAGCTGGCTCAGTGGGCAAAGCCACTTGTCTCCTAGGCTAATCATCCAAGTTTGAATCCCAGGACCCACACTGTTGAACAGAGGGAACTAAATCCATAAAGGTATCCTTTGATCTTCATATGTATGGCTGTCATGGCCCAGACATTCCCCTCTCCCCACTGAATAAAGAATTATAATTAAAAGGAAAAAATTGAGTAAGAAACCCAAAAAGCATTTGGTAAGATACATGTCTTCAAATGAAATGGTGCGGGAAGCTCTAGTCAGTGAGTGTAAATTTGATTATTATCATAATATAAAATTTACCACCCTAACATCTCCTTCCCCATTCCTCTGCTCTCCCTCCCCCCACCATGGAGTCTCAAACTCATTATGCAGCCAAATTCTGCACATCCCAAGTGTTGAACTTTCACAAGCCAGCATACTAGTTTTATGTGGCACTGGACCAAATTCAGGGCTTCTTGCATATATATGACAAGCAGTGTCCAACTGAGCTGCATCCCAGCCCTGAGAACTTGAAACTGTGACATTAACCTGTGACTCATCATTAAGTGGTGGCCGGAGTATGTCCTGAGGACTTCATAGAATCACACAGGACCTCTCTTCTGATTTGGCTTATTAAGCTGGGTATCCTTGAGGCTCTGGAGGAACTTATGTCAGAACTTTTTTTCATGGGGCGATGAATACTTTGTGTTTAGGGATTTTGTGCCTATGCAAATGCTCTGCTACTGAGTAACACCCTTAGCTCTTCTTTCATTTTGAAATGGGCTCATGAAACCTGGGTTGTCCCTGAACTCTGGCTCAAGAAGGCATTGAACTTAGTCTTCCAAGTAGTTGGTAGTATAGGTCTCTGACCTAGGCCCTACTGTTGCGAGTTTCAGTTCTTCTTGTCCCCATGTGGCAGACTACTACAGCCCGGCAATGCTGGGGCTGAAGACGGATCAGGAGGTGCTAGCAGAGCTGGTGAGGATGAAGCTACCAGCAGTGGCAGCCCTGATGGATGGCCATGGTGTGCTGTGGACCCTGTTGGTGTCCCGCTGGTTCATCTGCCTGTTTGTGGACATCCTGCCTGTGGAGGTGAGCACCTTGATCAACCTCAGGTGATGTGTGGGATGCTGTGAAGTAATTAGGCCTTTCTGTCTCTACAGACTGTGCTGCGGATCTGGGACTGTTTGTTCAACGAAGGCTCCAAGATCATCTTCCGGGTTGCATTGACCTTAATTAAGCAACACCAGGAATTTATATTGGAAGCCAGTAGTGTTCCAGACATCTGTGACAAGTTCAAGCAGATCACCAAAGGAGACTTTGTGACCGAGTGTCACACGTTCATGCAGGTAAGCTCTGGGCTGCTTGGCTTGTGCAGGAAGGAGCAACTGCCAAATGTCCTGGTGTCTCTGCCAAGTCCCTCTTCCTGTGAGCAGCTCCCTCCTTTGAGGTATGGCTGGAGTCCAGGGCTGCCAAGGTGGCTGCAAAAGTCCCTGACCTCATGTCTGAGGCTACTGCTGCTGTTCACCTTAAGAGCCTGTTCTGGTTCATACTGGTTGGAAGTGCTCTGGTTCACTGGAGTCTGGGAGAGGTGGCAGTCATTTCAGTGAGGCCTCCATGTGCTTTAGCTAGCTCAAAAGCCTCATCACCAGCTCTACCGACCACCAGCTTTCAGAAGGCATGGAGTGACTCACTCTGGCTTCATCCTTGGCACCTAAGAAGGTCACTTGTGAGGCTGGGGAGTGCAGGCTGTGTGGACCAATTGACTGCTGAATATGATGTGGTGATGGGATGAGGCTGGGAATTACTTAGGCTCTAGGACTGAGAGCGGTAGAGCTGAGGTGAAGATTCCTGGAAAAGTTTTTGACTCAGGGATGGCCTAGACCTTCTTATGTAGACCACACTGGGAGCTCAAACTTCAGAGATCAGGCTGTCTCTGTCCCCTGAATACTGGGGTTCAAAGTGTGCACTGTCACACCCAGCACTAAAGTCAGGATATGGTAGAGGCCCTTTGCATACACTATTCTACTAAACTATGACCTGAAGCCCCATGCTATCAAGAAGCACCCTTGAAGGCGGGTGGGGGGGAGGTGACTTATGCTTTTATTCCCAGCACTCAGGAAGATCTTTGTGAGTTCAAGTGCAGCTTGGTCAACATATTCAGTTCTAGGATAGCCTGGACTACAGACCATGACTCAGAAAACAAAATAAAGTGGAGTGTGGCACCACACATTTCTTTAGTCCTGGCAACTGGGGCCGTGGTGGGGGGGTGAGGATACTGAGGCAGGAAGATCTGAGAGGCAAGCCTGGTCTGCAGAGTTCCAAGACAGCCAGAGCTACATAGAGAAACCCTGTCTCAACCTTCCCACCCCCAACACAACATACACCCACACACACCCACAGATCTGGGTTGGTTCTGACATTTGTAGTCCAGATGAAGTGTGGGTAGGTCCACGTGGGTAAAGGGACAGGAACCTGTGGTGATGCCCAGTAAGAACCCTGGGAAATAACCCAACTGTTACTGTGATGCTGAAGCTAAGCCAGGAAGTTCTGGAGAAGGCTTTTCCATAAGCTTCTTGGAGTTGGGGACTTTATCCCAAAATTTAATATAGCAGAAGTGTGGGATAAAACCAACCAACCCCCCAGAGCCAGCCATTCACAGGCTGCAGAGGATCTGTGCTCTCATAGACATTTGAATCTGGATTCCAGTGTGTGGGAACCTAGAAACTGCTAGAGGCTGCCTGAGGGACACCCCTTCCTATCATCTCCAGGCAGGGAGTGACTGCCAGTTTTTGTTATCAACCATGGAGCTTGTTATCATCTTTGCACCTATAAATTGAATCATTTGGTCTGGTGAGATGGCTCATTGAAGGCACCATGCCACCTACCCTGACCTTGCTTCCTGAAACCATATTGGCCTGTCTTTCCACAGCCATTTACATGGTGCTGCTTGGAGAATGTGTCAGTAGATTGTTTTCTCAGGAGTTGGAACAACTTCTATGCACCCAACTTAGAGCCCACAAAGGCTTGGTGTAAATGAGCTACTACATCTGTGGGTAGAAACCTAAGTGTGGCCAGTGCTGTGTAACTCTAGTTAGTCTGAGTTGGAATGCCAAGTGAACAAACCCAGACATGCTTTTATGTGATGAGTTTGGTTTTAGGCTGTGGTCTCAGGAATTCCCAGGCCCTCTTACTTTATCCAGAGCTATCTGCTCTCCATCCATCTGGCCTCCTACAGCACTTCCATCACCTGCTTCATGTAGCAGAGCCAGACCCTGAGTTCCAAGGTGACACTCAAGGACTGGGAATCTTAGACTTGGCCTCTGTAACTCAGGATTGTGGTAGTTAGCATTTTTGCTTGGAATTTGTAGAAACCCAAAATGGAGTGTATCCAGTGCCATGGCAGTCTTGGAGTAACCCTACAGAACACTGTGCTGCTGTATCTGGGAATTGGAATCACCCAGGCTTCCTCTGTTAAAGCTGTAGTGCTTGGCAGGATAGTAAGCCTGCCAGATACCATTTTAGTCAGGGTTTCTTTCTGTAGCTGTCCTTGAAACTCAACTCTATACCAGGCTGGCCTCAAACTCAGAGATCTGCCTGCCCCTGCCTCCCAAATGCTGGGACTGAAGACATGAGCCATTATCTCCCAGAGTTTAAGATCTTGCTATGTAGCCTTGGTTGTCCTTTAATGCCTTATGTACACCAGGTTGACCTCCAATTCAGTGCTGGGACTGAAGGCATGGATCACTATGCTTGTCCCCAGGGCCTTCTATGGGATAACTAGAAAGAGAATGTTACAAGGAGTTGTTTGGAAAAACATTTTGTTTCTTTTCCAGAAAATATTTTCAGAACCAGGAAGCTTGTCCATGACGACAATCACCAGGCTGCGTGAGAGCCGCCGAGCTGCACTGCTGGCACAGGGCTGATGCACACACACATATCTCTTGTGTTGCTGTGGCTGCAGCTCTGCTCCTACAGCAACACTTCACTAATTCCTACCACCTTTGTTCCTATTGTATATACTTGAAATCATGACAATCTTAATGTGAATTTTTAAAAAAAATAATTTAAAATTAGTGCTCTACAATATTTTTTTTGCCCATTTTTGGAGACATAAATGGAATTATCTGATCCAGTGAGATGGCTCAGCAGTACCTACCAAGCCTGATGACCTTAGTTGGGTCCTGAGACCCATATGTGGAAGCAAAGAACAGACTCTTCGAAATATATATATTTACCTGAGATGCCAGGATATGAGAATGAATGTCAGCACTGAGTTTCCTAGTGTCATTCCACTGAACGTTTAGTGACTGTCATGTGTTGCGGCTTTGATTTGGTCTGTCTGGAGAATAAGGCCCCCTCTCTCCTACCTTCCCAGGAAAGACTATGTGGTTGTGCCTATGTAGAAGGGGCCCTATGAGGGATAGGTGGAACAGTGTGACCCACTTGTTGAGCATGGTTACTTGTGATCCCTTTCTTTTTAGAAATGGATTTTACAGCTAGGCTGGTAAGGGACAGGTTCTTTAGCAGGCTCACCTTCTAAAACATCTACTCTAACATCTCATGGACCCAGCACAGCCTAGCAGGGGGACAGGCAAGTCTGCCATCAGCTGAAAATAAGCACTGAGCTCCTTGTTCTACAGCAAGTTTGACAGCTGAAAGGGGACTCCTCCACCCAAGGCTTTATTAAAGCTGCCCAGGAGACTTAGCTGGATGGCCTCAAATTTTCTGAGGCATGATGCACTTACTATATAACTCCATCTAGGAGTGGTTAGGCTCACAGCTGTATCTGTTACTACTGTGCACGTTTTCCCCAAGGCAGTTTGCAACTCCCCCCCCCCCCCCCAAGTATAGCTGGAGATGGCTTTTCCTCAGTACTGCCTGGTATAAGGAGGGGTGGTGGGAGGGAGGCAGGTGTCACCTACCTGCCAGCAACCCCAACAGAACACCTGGAGGTATATATCCCTCTCCCCAAAGGCAACAGTCTTAGGGCCTGAGTCTAGACTCCTGTGGTGAGAGGACAGGGGCACCAGGCAGAGCATGGCCATGCCTGCCAATATGAACTCTCCACTGCTTTTGGCTTCTCAAGTCAGAGACACATAATGCTTCTAAGGCAGGGCTCTCGCTGTTTCCTGCATCCTGAGGAAGAAGATGAAGGGAGATGGGGTGGGGACTTAAGGATGACGACCTGTGAGTAGAGGAGGGCACTGTAGATGGGTACAGCCAACTATCCTGGCATGGCTTACAGCCAGCCTGAACCATATGAAATCTTGCCCATACCATAACAAGTAACATTTCTTTAACAAAAAAAGGGGGAAAGAAAACACATTTAGTTTTTCACAAGTTAAGCAGAGTCTGGCTGTCCCAAATCTAAGCACACAAGCAGCACAATTCACCCACAGATTCTCAAAACACCACCAGCATCACTCCTAGGGCTCTTGGTGGATCATAGAAGCACAAGGTCCAGACAGACAAAGAAGGAGACTTTTTATTAGCATCGTTACAGGCAATGCATTACGTGAGCTGGTCTTCAGTGTACAACCCATCTACGCCGCAGGACAGGTTAGCAGTGTGAATCTATTATTGTACACAGTGCAGAAACAGAGTCACCCTGAATGCCAACAAAAGACTGAAAATCACTCTACAAAAGTAAATAAAAAATAATGCCATTTTCTATTTAGAAAAGTGCCAGCCCATGGGTGGCAGAGCACAGAAACACTGGTGGTTGTGCCCCAGCCAGATGCCAGATTCCAGCCCCCCAGGCCAGGCAGCCCAAGCCAAGTGTCCAGAGGTTGAGCCTGTGCATGCTCTGCGGCAGGCTTCCTTGCTCTTCCCTTCTAGCATCTGCAGTGTGTACAGCCTAACAACCAGCCGCCCTCAGCAGGCCCAAGTGTATGGACCAGAGATTCCCTTTGTAAGGCTTAAATCTGAGTAAAAGAATGAAGAAACCAAACACCAAATCTTAAAAGTCAAATGGGGGAGCCCGAGCAACTCTGAAAAGCCTTCTTGTCCTCCTTAGAGCTCTACTTTGGTAACATTAACATTTAACCAGTTAGCAAAATATTTAACCCAGTTAGCAAAATTAACACCATCATTTCAATAGTTATTCCTTTTGTGCATAGTAAATGTTGCAAGATGAACTTCACATTTGATAAAGCAGGTTTGAAAACAGTTTGCCAGAAAGTGTGCCTCCCTTCCACACCTATCTAAGCTCGGGGACCTAAGAACAGGTCCCTGTGCGTCTGTGGCGCACTCGCCTGCCCACCGGGCTAGATGGTCTGGTAGCCAGCGTGGCTCCTCTTCCTGCCAATGAGGTAGGCGATGAGGACAATGAGGACCAGCCCCGCCAGGGCACCGCCCACAGCAATGGGGATCAGCATGTTGTTACCATCCTGCACACATTCTTCCACTGCAAGAAAGACAGCCCAACATGTTCACTATGCCCCCCCAACCCTGCTCCCGAGGGGAAAAGGAGGCTGAACTAGGATGACAAGTTCACCACCTTGGGAAGTGTGCCAATGGACATGAATGCTCTCTATGAGCAGCTTAGAGTGAATGGTGCTGACCACTCTGAACCCAGGCTCAGCTGTGCTGTACTTAGGCACAAATTCCCCAAGAGAGGAAAGACCCTGGTCCCACAAGAGGACCCAAGATGTGCCTGCTCTGCTGTTACTTTGGATGCTACTTACCAGATCCAAACCTGTCACTTTCAACCTTGAAAGCCTGGACTTGAATGCTGAAGACATTAAGGAAAAAGGCCTTGGTGACTAAAATGTGCTCCTCAGTGTTGCACTTGTATGAATTCCCAATCGTGGCCTGAAGAGCTCTCAGTGAATGGTTGGAGGCCATGAATGCGGGATCTGCAATGTGAGACAAAGTCTGCTCAACTGTAGTCTACATGTGGCGAGAAGCACATGAACCATAAAGGAGGAAAGAGTCTCACCTCTGGCATCTGGAAGAGTCATGTTCAACTGGACATCATGTAGGAAAAACAGACTGGAAGTGGCATTCTGAAAGGAAAGATAGACATCAGTCACATAAAGCACAGGTGGTGTCATCTGGCCATAGGACTTAACACGTAGGTAGCACAACAACAAAGCATGTACTTTGGCTGGCCCACTCCAGACCTTTTTCTTCTATACAGGTGTCGCTATGCAGCCTAATGAAATCTTGAACTCATACTCCAGTCTGCACCTCTCAGTACTTGGTGTATAAAACATGCACCAACTCCTCCCAGACCTGTTAGAACCACTTTATCACCAAAATCGAGACAACAGGAACCACACTATTTAAACAAAATATCTTTTTGAATAGTGCAACAAAGCAAAAACCTATCACAAGACTTTATGAGCTCACTTGTGTGCCACATTAAAATACCTGTGCTGGCTAGAATGCTGGGATACAGTTAGGAGACACGTAGGAGGCTCTGGGCACATGTGGGACCCTCCCCATGCTACCCACATTCCTCCACCAAGCCAACTACCCGTGTGCATGGGACTCCTTCCAAGAGATAGCACGAGGAGGGATGGCAGAGAGAGGAGCAGGGGGCACAGTCGTCCTCTGCTCTACACAGCCACCCCATTACCAAGCTAGTGCAGACGAAGTCAGTCAGTGGTTTCTGTTGGTGAGCAGTTGAGGAAGGGTGGGCAGGAAAGAGCTAGCCATCTTTCTTCCTGAGGAAGCAACTCTTCTCCTCAGGGACTGCCACCATCCCACAGGCGTGTGACACAAGGGGAGCTAAGTGAATATATCCCATGTACTGACCCAGAACCAAGCCTCACCATCCCAAACTTCAATTCCAGGGCACTGTTCTTGCTCTCCACTTTCAGGGTCACCACATGGGGATCACAGCTCCCACTTGATGTGTCATTTGGGCTGATGTTGAACGCTCTGGTCACAGTCTGACAAAACAAGCAAATGAGTCATTACTCCAGGCTCTGGTGACCCTGTCAAAGCACAGATATCACCACTAATGGCTAATGAAGTAGGCACGCCCACTCCAACAAGTCAGCAAGACCTATTAACCACACTTGTGCAGCTTTCTCAGTTCCCAAACAGGGCTCCAATTCAGAATGCTGCCTTGCACCAGAGTCACAGATTGGACCCTATGGACCCTATGATGGCTACTTTGGGTGTCAATTTTGACTACACCCAGAATAAGGAAAACCCAAGTGGCTGGGTATACTTGTGAGGGATTCTTTCTTATTTAAATCATCTGAAGTGGGAAGACCCACCTAAATTAAAAAAACAAACAAAAAAACAACAACAAAAAAACACTTTGTTATTTTCTCATACATCACATCCTGACAATTTACCCTCCATCTCCTCCTAGTCCCCCTCCCTGACCCCATCTATTCTATTTCCCTTCAGAAAGGAGCGGGCCTCCTAAGGATATCAACCCAATGTGACATATCAAAAGTTGCAATAAGAAGTTGCACTTCCCTTCATATTAAGGCTGCACGAGACAACCCAGTGAGAGAGGAAAGGGGTCCTAAAAGCAGGCATTCAGAGTCAGAGACAGCCCCTGCTCCTATTGTTCCACAGAAAAACCAAGCTCCATAACCATAACATATATGCAGAGGGCCTAAGTCACTCATACAGGCTCCCTGGTTGCCCATTTAGTCTCTGGGAGCCCCTATGAGCCCAGATTAGTTGGTTCTATGGGTTTTCTTGTGGTGCCCTTGATCCCTCTGGTTCCTACAACCAATTCTTCCCTCCCTAGGAAGAGTGCCTTTAATCTATATCTACAGGCGGGAAGACCCACCTTTAATCTGGTCACGCCTTTTGCTGGCAGCTACATAAAGGCCATGGAAGGAGGAAGCTTATGCTCTGACTGATTGCTCTTGACAGCAAGTCCATTCCCTTACTGGCATTAGAGCCTACTTCTCTGGAAGCTGGTGCATCTGAAGACCAGCTGAGACATCCATCCCGGTGCACTAAACAACTACACATACACAGGGTGGTTTGAATGAAAATGAAAATGGCCCCCACAGGCCCTTAGGGAGTGGCACTTAAGAGGTGTGGCCTGTTGGAGGAGGTGTGTCACTAGGAGGCAGGCTTTGAGATTTCAGAAAAATCAAGCCAGGCCTAGTGGCTCTCTTCCCACTGCCTGCAGATCTAGATGTAGAACTTGACTCCAGGACCAATTAAATGTTTTCTAAGAGCAGCTGTGGTCATGGTGTCTCTTCACAGCAATAGAAACCAAACCCTAGGACATCTATCTGTCCTAAAGATATCTATTTGTCTGCCTGCCTGCCTACCAACCAACCTAAGATATAAATATATATTATATATGTACATACACATATACAGAGGATCTATTAGAATGGTTTACAGATATAAATTCATATCTGAAAGTTCTACTCCTCTAGAGAACAGACTAAAAAAAGACCCTGATGCTTTTCCTAGCTTTCTCCAGCCTCTATGCTTCCTTTCTAAAGACTGTAAAATTCCAGCATCCCCACAGACACTGCTCCATCAGGGAAGAACAACTTCAGACGTGTAAGAATAGTACAAGCTTGAGTAATAGAAGCTTAAGGAAAATGCAGTGCTCCAACTAGATCAAGCCCTTGTGTGAGGTGTGTGGCAGGTGGTGAGCCACAGCCCAATCAGACAAATGTGGTGGCTCACATCTTCTCACCAACGAAGGCCTACCAGGCAACAACCTACAACTCCTTTCATGAGTAAGAGCAAACCCCAATCCTCCCTACCTTGTTGTCCTTCTTCAAGTAGGTGATGTTCAGCTGCAGTGCCATAGAGGCAAGCAGGCAGGTTCCATTTTCACCAGTCACATTGTACTTAGCCACAGTGGGGTTTGTGGGCACAAGTGGTGGCGAGGGGCTGGGTGGCACAGTGGTCGGGGAAGGTCCGTCCTGCGTGCAACGTGTCTCTGCAGGGACAGTAAAGAAGTTCAAGATCCAGTTTGCTTATGACTACCCCAGATGCTGGAATTCAAGTCAGAACTGGAAATACCCACTTCTGAATGCTGCAGGACATCCCTCACCCTGTAACTGCCAAGTACATGAACAACAGGTTCTAGGCAGCAGAGAAAGGACACAGAGTATCCTGGCTCACCTGCTGCCCATTTGTGACCCTCCCCCCCCATTCTTCTCATCTTAGCCTTCCTTCTCAGTGGTCATGCATGCATACCGAGAGAAAGCCTGGTAGCATGAATTTAAGGGAGGCACTGTGCTAGAAACAAGACAGGGGCTCTGGACAGTCAGGAGAGAAGAACTGACTGTAACCAAGGACTATGAGGAAGGCTGTGGAGGAGCCTGGCGGGGAGGGGAAGAAGCACAGGACAGTCCATTTACTACTCCTAACTTTTTTAGAGTCATGGAAGAATCCTAAGACACGAATAATTGGACTATAGAAGTAGGGTTGATGGTTAAAAGTGTCTATGGACCTGAGTTATATTCCTAGCACCCATGTTAAGCAACTTTACAATCTCATAGTACCAGGGGAGATCCAGGGCTTCTGGCCTCTCCTAACCATGTGCAAAAAGATCCACACAGAGACATACACATAATTTAAAAAAAAAAAAAAAATCCAAGACCAAGCAAGCTACAATGACAACAGAGGCATGAATAAACAAACTTAGAGAAATGGCTTAGTGCTTAAGAGCACACACTGTGTTTCCAGTACCCATGTCAGGACTCGCACAACTGCCTGTAACTACACTTCCAGAGGATTCAACACCTTTGGTCTCTATGGGCACTCATATCTGTAAACATACACACATACTCACATAAGAAAACACCCTCCACCCCTGCCAAAGGAATAAATACAAGTCTGCTGTAAACTAGAAAGCCCAGTGCCTGTCAGCTGTCACTCTGCACACACAAATCTGGTGAGACTTCAGCCTGGCTATTCTCAGGCCATCGCAGCACTACCTACAACCCACTCCAGGCTGAGAACACACTGGCTGACTCTGAACACTTTGGCAGAGAGCCAGCTCCACCCACTCTAGCTGGTGCTTTACTCCCTCTTTTAAAAACATTTTATCTTTTTATATTTAAGTGTTTTGCCTGCAGCTGGATAGTGGTGGCCCAGACCTTCAACTGCAGCATACAGGATGCAGATGACCTACAGAGCGAGTTCAGGATAGCCAGGACTACACAGAGAAACCCTGTCTTGAAAAACCAAAACCAAAGTGTTTTACCTGCATGTTTATGAATGCCTGGTGCTTTGGGAGGCCAAAAGAAGGCACTAGATTCCCTAGAATTGGAGTTACAGATGGTCGGCACCCATCACCTGGCTATTGGTGGCTCAAGTCCTCTGGAAGAACTGGCAACCGTCTTTACCTGCTGAGCCATCTCTCCAGCCCCATTTTATTTCTTTTTAAGTAAGGTTTGTGAAGTTCCCAAGTTTATTTGGTCTGACACTTTATAGTTAACAAACACAGAAGGAATGATGCATAAGGCATCCTTCCTTGTCAAGACCACCCCTATGCTAGTTACAAATAAAACATGTATACACACTCAGATTTAACAGGATTGTGTTAAATAACAATTACAGAAACTATGAAAGCTGACTAGAGCATAAAAATAGGTTACTTAGGCTCATCAGGTAGAGAGGCATGTGCAGGCTTAGAGACTTGAGTGAGAGCTCAGGAGCCCATATGGGACAGAACTGACTCAAGGGCTGAATTCTGACCTATAGGCATACATGGCATTCATCCACAAACAGAATTATTTTCTAAAAAGAAAGACTAAACTCACATTTGTACACCAACACAGAATGTTGGTCTGTACCTGAATAACCTGAAGCTTTGGGAATGAAAGTATTCACTGCTCCCAATTTTTGTCACTCTACCTAATTCATCACTAGCTGTCCTTGGAGGCACTTCAGGTTAGCACTGCTTAGAAAGGCTACTACCTGCCTCTCTCTTTACCTCTTCAAGCAGACGAAGCCCCAGCTGGCTTGGAAATAGACTACAGAGTAGTAGTCAGGGGCTGTCTGACTCTGGCCTGTCACTAACCATGTGAAGGTAGGAAGTCTATAACACATCTATGGAAGAGGCCATTGCTGTGACAGCCAAAGTTTGCTTGCATGATTAATTGCAGAGAGGTTGGTAGGGCTCAACTCAAGTCAGCACCTTTCAGAAGCATCTCTCTCCTAACTCTATCTGGTTTGTGGGGGAGTTTTATCTTTAACCCTTCTTCTGTCAGTAACACTTTTGTCATTGGATCCAGAAGGAGAAAAGCAGATGTGTGGGCTGGAAGAGATGGCTCAGTAGGTTAAGAGCATTTGTTCTTCCAGAAGACCCAGGTTTAATTCCCAGTACCTTCTTGGTGAGTTACAAGTATTTATAATTACAGTTCCAGATGATCTAATGCCCTTTTGTGGCCATCTTGGACACCAAGCAAGTACGTGGTGCAGATATACATGTAGGCAAAGCACACATAAAATAAAAACTGTTTTTAAAAAGAAAAAACTACTAACGAACAAAACCCCAGTTCTATTTGTAACACAACAGTCACATTTCAGACAAGGACTCTATCACAGTAACTGGACTTTGCTTAAATCAGTACAAGAGCATCTGTCACTATGCAGTAGCTATGTGCTGGGCGCATGCCTTCAACCCAGTACTCAGAAAGTCAGGGCAGGTCACATAATAGAAAGACTCTGTCTCAACAAAACAAAACAGGGTAACTATGTCACAGCTTCCCAATCTGCTCCATACGGGATGAAATACTTTAACTTTAGGAGGCAAAATAGGTACTGCACTAGTGTGCCACCTGCTGAGAAAATACAGCCTACACTACACCCCTTGACCTTCAACTGACAAGAGACAGATAGAGCAGGTCTGGGATTTTGAAAGGCTGGCAAACCAGGTAAATCTCAGACAAATTACATGCCCTCACCTTTCCCATGGACAATTTCAGAGCTGACTGACTAGATTTGGGGCAAAGTGGCACCAGGGCATACTAGCTTGGTCAACAAGTACAGGCCAGTGGTCACACCTCCTCAGATAGATAACGCCAACCTTAGACCCTAGAGCTTGCCTGAGCTGGTCTGAGGAAACTAGCTTATAGGTAAAGTGTTTGGGGAATATGAACCCCTAACCATATCCCTCAACACCCACAAAATGACTCTCCTATATTCCACGAATGACAGAGACCAATTTGTTTTAACCAATGTTCTATCCTAATCTTCAGATGTTACTGTCTCATAAAAGCAGAAGGGCTGCCAGGTGGTGCAGTTTCACTGCACTGTGGGGGGTGTCACCTGCAGCCACCTCAGCCTACCTAGCACCTTACCTTCCTTGCTGAAGTTGCTATTCGACAGGTAGGCCTGGATAGTGGCATCACGGAGCGTGATGGTCACGTTGCCCTTGTGGACCTGGATAGCACTCAAACACCTGAATGTTTTGTTAATGTCCGCCTTGATGTCAGTTAAGAAGTCCACAGAGTGAATACCTGTATTCAAATCAACAAAACAAAACACATTTTTTTAACTGTTTGTAGTAATTAGTTAAAAGGAACTTACTATCATCTTGTATTCTTTCTTTTCTTTTCAAGCTTAAGAACAGTTTTATTAGTTTAACAGAAAAGCCCCAGGGCAAGCAAGCTGTAACCCTCAATGGCTAAGGAAGCAAGGTAGGAAAGAGGAGGAGGGAAGTCCAGGCCACCTGCCGTCAGCCAGCGCACACTTAGCAACACAGGAGAGCGAAATGCCTAAAGTACCAGAGAAAACACACAGGCTCTGCCAACATTTAAAAGAAAGGGACAGAAAAACAAAAAAGGAAGTCATGACTAAGAAAAGCAAGAAGAAAAGAAGCCTCATTGGCTCTTGGAAAGGCTCATTCTCTACCTTTCTCTTTGGTTTTGCATTTCATCATGGAGGTCTTACCCTTGGCGCTGGCATTGATGAAATATCGTGTATCTGACAAGTTATAAGCAAAATGCATGTTCTGGACATTGTAACGTGTTTCATTTCTTGTGAAGTCAAGCGTCAGGAAATATCCACTTCCAAAAGCAATTGTGAGGCTGGATTCAGAAGAATTTCCTCTACCACAAGAACTGTTACTATTTAGTACATGTGCAGAGGCCGGTAGCTCGATGGTCACGTTCTAGAACAAATACATAACTCAGTGAAAATGTATGCTGCTAAGGAGAAAACTTGACAAAGGATCTGTCAATCAATGTTAAAATAGTCATTTACAAATACTTTACTTGGCACAGTATTTGTACAAATTGTTGGGATATAGTATAATTCAATATATGCAAACAATGTGTATGATTTAGATCAGGGTAATAAGCATTTTCATCTTTTATGTATTGGGAAACCTTCAAACATTTCTGAGTATTCTGAATTACCAACAAACTGTAAAAGTAATCAGTTTTAATGCAACCAATAAAAACCTTACTACAGTGTCACTACCAAAAGAAACAGGCTGACAAGTGGGTCAAATGAGAACTGACTTATTAGTCATATAGTTAAATCTCCCCATTCACTGTGTGCACAGCTTAACTCTAATACTCAGGAGGCTGAGGCAGGAAGATGATCAGTTTCAGGCCGGCAAGTGCTGTATAATAATACAACATAAAGTTTTTTAAATGTACTATTGATCTAATTTCAGTTTATAACAGAACCAAAGTCCAAGCTACCTTGAAAGCAAAGAATCTAACTTGATGCTACTACTTTTTTGAGAATAAAAATATCTCTTTAAAGAATGTTTCCTAGGGTGAAAGACAAAGCTTTGCTGGTAGAGCACTTATCTAATGTGCACAGAGCCCTAGCCTCCTTCTCCAGCACTGCATAAACCAGACAGATGGGGCAAACCTGTAATCCCACTTGGGAGCTAGAAACTAGAGGATCAGGGATTTCAGATTATAATGGAGTATGTGAAACCTTGTCGCTCACAACCCAACCAAGCCAACCATATACCCTTGCTAACCCCAGGTTCTAAAACCACATAAGAGAGATAAAAAGCTGAGGCAGGTAAAATGGTTCAGTGAGTAAATATACCTGCCACCAGGCTCAAGAACCCCCACATGGTGGAAAGGCCAATTCTTTCAAGTTTTCCTCTAGCTTCTAGCCATGCTGTGCACATGTAAATTTAAAAAGTAAACTGGAGACACTGGAGTGATTGTTCAGTGGCTGCTCTTCCAGAGGACCAGGATTAAATTCCCAGCACAAACATGGTAGCTCACAGCTATCTTGAACTTCAATTCCAGGGGATCCAATGCCCTCGTCTGGCCTTTATGGGCACTGCACAGACATATATGCAGGCAAACACTCATTCATAAAAAATAAGTAAAGTAAAAAATAAATTAGAAGCTTAAACAGGCTTGGAAAATTATTTATTACAAGGTATTTCTGTGAAACCAAGCCCTCCCATATTTTTACACAGTAACAGTACAAATGAGTTAGGGATCAAGTAGCTCTAAGGAATAGCAACCCTGCAGCGCCCCTTTACCACCACCCCATTGGCCTCTAGTGCAGGACTGAGTGCTGCTGTACAGGGCTGTGGGAAAACACAGCAGTTCCAACCAAGAACTGAAAACAAAATGGGATTCAGTGTTGGGTTTATTGAGACAGGTTTCACATAGCTCAGGCTAGGCTTGAACTCTGGTCCTTTTAAGTAGGAGGATTACAGTGTGGTGTATCTCATGATCCAGGGATGCATTTAAAAGGATAATAACATGTAATGAGTCTATGAAATGCTCACTAACAGGTAATTAAAAGAAACTGAAAATACAGGCTACTCATGTGCTAGCAATCTGAGAACTATATAAAGTTTGTACTCACTTATACAAACACAAACTTGCTTTATTAATGTAACCACTAAGAACATCTTTTTGTTTGTTGAGACAGAGAGGGTCTCACTGTGTGGTCTTGAAAGCCCCAGAGCTCTCAGCTTTGTAGATTCCCCCTCTTAACCTCCAGTGCAGGACTGAGTGCTTCTGGCCTCAAATTAAAAGATTTGCCTGACCTGGCGGTGATGGTACACACCTTTAAACCCAAGCAGGCTGTAAGTTTGAGGTCAGCCTGGTCCACAGTTCTAGGACAGCCAGAGCAAGCTTGCCTGTTTCTGTCTCCTTCCTCCTCCTGAGTGCTCTGATTAAAGAAAGGTGTGTGCCACCAGGGTCAGCCCACTAAGAACATCTTTCTTAAAGGAAAAATCTATAGCACTGCTCATCAAGTCACCATTTGGAATACATCTCTTGGAATATAGTGACTGTCCGAAGCAAATGAAGACCAAAATTTCTAGAGCTGTTTACTAACCATGAAAAATCTAAGAAAACTAAAGTAGTACTAAGGAAGCATTCGGCAAACGTGATGACTAAGCGTAAGGTTTTAAAAGTGGCTAAACAACCATAAGAAATCCAGACAATGTGATCACTCAACAGTGGAAGCAGAATGCAAACTGTCAGTTGTGGCTGCAGTCACTAGTAGTCCCAGCAGAGATTACCTATGGGCCAGTGAGAAGGGCAGCCTAAGGCAGAGTCATTTTTCAGTTGCACAAGCGTTGCTGTCTCCTACCTGAGAATCACGCGCAGTCCCATAGATGATTTCGAAGGAGGCAGAGAAGCTGGCCATTATACAAGCTGTGCCGTTGCTGTTTTTCACCACAAATAATGCTGAGGCACTGTGTGCAAGGCCTGTTGCTTCCAGTAAAAAGAAACAATCACACATCTACTTCGAAGAACAACTGGCATTTCTGTTCTGTAACTTTTATTAAGATTCAAGATATTTGGTAAACACTGAACCAGACAAGTGGATTATAGGCTGGTGTCCTACTCTTAGCCCCCAACCCTGGATCCCACAGAAAACTGTCATCTTCGAGGCTGTCCCATCAACTTGCCAACCCCGCCTAGGGATCCTGAGTGCTATTATCAGGGTACTTACCCTTGGCATATGTCCCTCAGAGGATCTGTCTACAAGATGTGATGGAGCCTGAAAGGCTCACCTCAAGATAAGCAAGCATTAGCCTACTGCAGAAACCCAAGGGACAGTCTGCACTAGTACCTACAGTTTGGCTAGTTCTTACCCCTAAACCAGGACTGTGGCAAAAAAAGTCATGAGCTCACAGTGCCTGGATCCATTAGCACATGGCTGAGCGATCCAGGGTACATCCTCATTCATACAAGTGAGGGCTGCTCTGTGGACATTCAAGGACATACAGAAGCTCTAAAGATTTAAGTGAATAATAATGGTCTTTCCTGGACATTTCCTCTCTGGCTTTTTAAATAAGGCTAGTAAATCTCATACCTGTAATCCTAGCACTAGGGAAACTGAGGCAAGAGGATCACCAGTCGGCCACCTGCAGTACAGTACAGAGACCTATCTACAAACTAACAAATAACCCCACTCTTCTAAATCAAGACGCCCAGCAACAAGTCAGAAAAGCAATGATTTCAGCTGGGCATGGCAATGCATACCTTTATTCCCGGCCCTCAAGAGGCAGGAAGATAATCTGCGAATTTGAGGTCAGCCTGGTCTATATGTAGTGAGTTCTGGGCCAGATAAGAAACGTAGTAAGACCCTGCCTCAAAAAACCCCAAACCAGCCAAACAAAAGGCAGCAGCAGAGAGAAGACAACTAGAAAGTTTCATTACAGTTACAGATGAACAAAGCCAAATACTTTTGTTCATTTTAAAGCCATAAATTTGATAGGCTTCTCAGTCATCACTGTTCATTACCAAGTGGCATGCTGTCACTTGTCTCTGCTGCTACAAGTTTGTATATACTCTTCCAAGGACATTGACACATCTGAAGCTTGAGGTGTCTACTTGGAAGTGTGAGGTAGGAGCCCAAGTTCCAGACTAGAATATTCTACATAACAAATTCAAAGCCCAAAAGGGAAAAACAGCAAAACTCCATCTTAAAGCCAAACAAGAACACAATAGAAAATCTTACTTCCTGAGAAAACAAATGAACTTCAATGAACCCAATTATCTTTGAAAAAAATAAAAAAATTTAGGGTAACTACTATTCAAACCCAAAAGTCTATCTAGAAGCTCCAATACTCTCTCCTGACCTCCCAGGACAAGTAACACACATCAACTCTCCCAAGCACATACATAAACATTTAAAAACAGAACATAGCCATCCTAGTTAGGGTTGCTATTGCTGTGATAAGAACACCATAAGCAAAAACGAGGGTTTATTTGGCTTACACTTCCATATCACTGTTCATCACTGAAGAAAGTCAGGCCCAGGACCATCAGCCCAGAGATGGCACCACCTACAATACATTAACCCCTCATCTATCTCTAAATTAAAAACATGTCCTATAGGCTTGCCTACAGCCCCATCTTATGGAGGCATTTTCTAAATTGAGGTTCCCTCAGTCTCAGAAAACTCATGCTGTGTCAAGTTGGCATACATGTGTAACTCAGGTCAGAGAGGCAAAGACAGAGGGTCACACAAGTGTTCAGCTAGCCTGGTTTACCTAGCAAGTTCTGGGCCAGCCCATGGCTATATACTAAGTCCCTATTTCAGAGAAACAACCAAAATTAGGAGTCAGAGACATGGCTCTGTCAAGAGTACTTTGTTCTTCCACAAGATCCAAGTTCAAGCCCCAACACTCACACCAGGTAGTTCACACCCACCTGTAACTCCAGTTCCATGGGGTTCAACACCTCTTCTGGGCTCTGTGAGCACCCATCACACATATACAAAAGTATCTTAAACAAACAAAAAGCCCCCCCAAACCAAAAACTTGTAGCATAACCAATGGAAGGAAGTCCCTGTCCTTAGCAGACAGCTGTGAGGTCAGTCACACTTGCCAGCACAGTAGATGTCCCCATGGGGCACACACAGTCGACTTTACCTACTATCTTTTCAACTTTTCTCGTCACTCTAGGAACTTGTCAATTATACTTTCCCCAAACTAATCAACATGCATACTCAAAAGGAAACAAACTATTGCTATAATTTAAAAGAAACGTGGTGGCTTTTGGGAGCATGCCTTTCCCTAGCCTCTAGTTGCTCCCAGTCTCTGGTATGTCTTTCTTAATAAACTGCTTTTAGTTTTACTACTTAAAAATAAATAAAATGATGTGTGGGTGGGGAGGCGAGGCAGAAAGGGGCTAGAGAGGCAGCTCAGCAGTTAAGAGCACTGGCTGCTCTTTGATTCAGTACCCAACAACAATGCAGCAGCACACAAGGATTCCAGATTCACAAGATCTGACACACTCTCTTCTGGCCTCTGTGAGTACTGCAGACATACAAGCAGGCAAAACACTCGTATGTATAAAATAAAAAGATAAAGTTAAAATGTTTAAATAAAACAAGGCTAAAAGATATGGCTTTGTGATTTAGAGCACCTGTCGCAGAGACCTGAGTTTTCAGCACCCACATGGTGGCTCACAATCATACAATCACCTGTAACTTCAGTTCCAAGGGATCCTCTGACCTCTACAAGCACTAGGCACGTACATGCAGGCAAAACACTCATCCACATAAACTAAATCTTTACAAAATTGTATAAAGGTGTGCAGAATTTAAATCTTTTAACATAAAGAGCCTTTTCCCAATCAGTTAAGATGTTTATGGCAATCCTGGGACGGGGGACAGGAGCAGCTGTCAGGAACCTCATCTGCCTACTAATAACAACCTGCTCATTTCTCATTTTTCCTGGGGTCAAAGGGCAATGCTGCCTAGTTCTTTCAAAACACCACACTACAGGAAATTCTCTTTTATGCATGGGAAGCACATGCTTAAGTCAGAAGCTCTTCAGTTACTGGTTACGTGACCTTGGGCCGGGAGCAGCCACCTCACCACTGAGATTACACAATTGAGACAGGAAGAGCGTGGAGCCCCAAGGCTGCCCAAGAGAACTCAGCAGTTCACCAGTTAACCCAGAAGCCTTACTACTTAGTCACTTTAGTTTAGGGGGCTCTCTTGCTTCTTTGCCCAGGATGTCCTGGAACTCTTGGACTCAATTGTGTTACCACCCTTAAGACCTGCTTAAACTACCTGTGACACTTTTACTTCATGGCAAGCACTTTTCAAAGCATGTTTCCATCAGGTTACTATAACAACTTTAAAGGGCTGTCACTATGATTTCCTCCTGCTGAGGTAGAGCCCAGAGACACTAACTTGCTTCAAGATCACAGCAAGTGAGTGGTCCAGTCTTGTTTGCTTCAGTAAGTGGCCTGCTGACCATGCAGCTTCTGCAGCACTTGGTGAGGGAGTATTCTTGAAGTCAGCCCAGGTTATTAACATAGCAAGACCCTATTACCAACCAACCACATCATAACTTATTTTGGTTTGATTTCTCTAAATCCTGTTTCTTCTCATCTAGTGTCATGTAAATCACCTGTGAACTCTAAAGATCAAAGTTCCACCACACACAAACTGAATTAGCTCCTCTAGAGGGAGGGTTCCCTGCTGGCTAGCTTCCACAAGGTTGGAATATGCTATGCAAACTGCCGTGGGGAAAGGGTCAAGTGTTGGTACTATTAGAAAACTGCTTTTGCTTAGATCCAGTTCAGGACCAATGCTATAATGCTAAATATTTCTTCAGGAAAGCATCACATGTGTCAGGACAGGAGGCTGGGCTCTTAACTCAGCAAGGAGAGAGGCCATTCCCAGTACAGGTGCCAGTACCGTCTACATATGCAAAGATAAAAAGCCAGAATTGGTCTAACAGAATATCAATTCAAAATTACAAGACCACAGAACGGTGTGATCACCAATCAGTCTAGTGAAGAATTTAAGATCCCACGATCCAGGATAATACTAAACAGCAGAAGACTTCTCATACCTTTAGACTAACAGCTCATCCAGAAAGGGGAAGGTCATGCGGTCTGCCCCCAAAACTCAACAGTGCTTCCATTAGGCAACCAATATACACGAGTTTCAGTTCACACTAGTCTGCTTTCTATTAAGTTCTTAAACAGAACACAGCTTATAAATGTAGGAATAAAAAGTACTTTTGTGAAAGCTGCGACATAACTTATGGTATACAGTACTCAGTGTCATGTGTTTTGTTTTGTTTTTTCTCTCCACTTTGACTTTTCAGAAAGTGTCTCATGCTATAGCCCAGGCTGGCCTCTAATTCACAGAAATTCCCACATTAGCCTAAGTGCTAGGATTACAGACATAAACCACCACATCCCGTAAAATAAATTTTTAAAAGGAGGATTTCACTACCTAACTCAGGCTGACCTCCAATTCAAAATTCCCCTGCCTTTGCTTCCCAAGTCTAACAGGTGAGCTACCACTAACCAGTCAGTTTCACTCGTGTGTTATTTAATCAGTTAGCAGCAGGGTCTTTAGTCCTGGCTGTCTTGGAACTCATTATGTAGACCCAACTGGCCTGTTAAAGATCTGAATTAAAGGCATAAACCTCCACACCAACCAGAGGTTAGTTTTAAAAACATGAAATGAGGCCTGGTATGGTGCCCCACGGCTTTAATCCCAGCACTTGGGAGGCAGAAACTGGCAGATAACCTGTGAACTTCAGGCCAGTATGTTTTACATGGTTGAGATTTTACTTTTTAAAAAGTAAAGAAAGTATAAACATACTAAGGGTTTTTCATAGTTTTGGCTGTGCTGGATGGAGATTTAACACCAGGTCCTTAAGTAATGTTAGTTATTGCATTGCTGAGCTACATCCCCAAGCCCTGTGCTGTGAGCTATTCCAATGAAGCCATTCTGACACGACAGAACTTGTTTCACGGCAATTCCTATCCTAGCTACAACTACTAAATAGTGAAGGCTCACGGGTCCCTTAACAAGGTTTGAGACCGCCAGATAAGCGCACCTCTCCTTTCTTATAGATGAAAAAAGTTCATTTCATACAAGCATCAAAATAAAAAGGGAAAGAAAATTCCGTAAAGTCAAAGACAAGTAATTTTGGGGTCCGATGAGTCTTCGGGTCTTAAGAGGTGCTCAGGAGTTTGTGAGCATGTGGCCCAGATGAACTCTCGCCAGTCACCTCTCGGGTCCAGCAGGTGCTGGCAATGCAGCTAAACCCTCGGCGTTATTACAGCGGTGAGGAAGGGCACCTCAGGCAGGGGTCAGAGGCAGCACCCGGTCCCCTCCAAAGGTAGCAGAGTGCCAGCGGCACTGCTCACCATCTCGGTTCCTACCAGAGTGTCTCGGGATGTCAGAATTGGGCTCCCAACCCGCGTCTGCGTCCTCACGAGGGCTCCGAGGCGGAAAGCGCTACTGCGGAGCCAGCCCGCTCGAGGCCTACTCGACGCCCGCGGCCCGGGCGCCCCCTTCCCGTCCGTCCCGAGACGCCGACCCCGCCCGGCCCTCCCGGGCTCACCTAGAAGCAACAGGAGCAGCGGCCGGCGGGCGCCGGAGGCCGCCATGGCGCGACGCAGCCGAGGCCGGGATGCGGCGGTTGCGCGGGCGGCGAAGCCGGCGGGAGGGCGCGTCCACCGACTCGAGAGGCCCCGCAGCTGCGGCGCCGGCACCGAGGGGACCCTGCGGTCGGCAGCGCCTGTCACGTGAGTAGCACCGCACCCGCCGGTCACGTGAGCCGAGGGTCTCGCGAGAATGCCTCTGGCTGCCGCTTCCTTTTCCCCACCTCTCCCGGAGTGTCCGCTTCACATGTGATTCGGTCACGTGCCGGTCGGCGTCGTCACGTGACTCGCTGCCCACGTGATGTTTAATTCACGGGTTCTCCCTCCCCCCCCAATGTCCCGGGATGGAAAGTAGGTTGTGGCTTTGGGAAAGGAAAGAAGGAACACAGCCAGAGAAAGTGAGGATGGAAACGGGAAGCCGTGAGGGCTGGACCGAGGCCAGTATGCCAGGCTGCACCGTTCAGGACCAGCCCTGCTGCAAAGCCCACTTTAGGTTCACACCAGGGTTTACGTCCAGGACAGTGTGCTTATCTATTTCCAGGTGGGTATTAACATCTAAACACATAAACTAGTCCCAGGCTGGCCTCCACTCTCAGGCACATGGGCTACCTCTAGGCCCTGACTGGTGTCTAGGAACAGCCACAACTGTGTCTTTCCTGTGGTTTGGGCGTAGGACAGTCCTTAAGGGCCTGTAGATGGTGCCAAGTCGTAGGAAAAACTTTTTTTTTTTTTTTTAATTTCACTAGCTGACCTCAAAAAGATTCAGCACTGAGATAAATGCACGGGTGCAGTGTTTTTTAACGCTCCTGATTGTGGGAGAGCATCTTGGTTGATGGTCTACTTGAGATGATTGAGGATTTCCATGAAGAACTCAATACTAAAATTCCTCTTTTGTGGATGTATTTTGTTTTTCATTGTTTTATGCTATGATGTCAGGCTAAAGCCCTGGTTGATCTGGAACACAATGTGTGTACCAGGCTGGCCGCTCACTTTGGGCAATTGACCTGTCTGTCCATAGTGTGGAGATTGCAGGCATGTGCCAGCATGATCACAGATCCAAATTTTTTATGATTATTGTTGTTTTGAGGAGACAAATTCTCTCTACTCGGCCCTGGCTGGCCTTGAACTCAGAAGTCAATAAGCCTGCCTCTGCTTTCAGAGTGCTGGGATTAAAGGCATGCACCACTATGTCCAGTTAGAAATCCAGAATTTTAGCTTGAGTATTTTTCATTCAAGCTGAGTTCTACCTTTCAGAATTGTGAGCCCAGTAATAGACACTAAAGCTGTTTAAATAGTGGAAGAATTTTAATTCTTTCACCAAAGAGTAATAAACTGGCAGAGGAAATGGAGAGATGGTTCATTGGCTAAGAACATTCGTTGCTCTTGTGCAGAACCTTGGTTCTGTTCCCAGCATCCACATGGTTCATGACTATTCATAACTCCAGTTCCAGGGACTCTGATGTCCTCATCTGAGTGCACCACACATGCCCATGATGCACAGGTATACAAAAGCAAAATGCCCATACACAAAATGTTTAAAAAGAAAGAACTTGGAGAAATGGGTCGGGGTCAGTTTGTACCTAAAGGAAAAATAAGGTACTTTTTAAGAGCAAAATGTGTGGGGTTGGGTGGGGGTGCATCCCTTTTGTAGGGAAAAGTGGCCAGCCAAAGAAACCCACCCTGGATTTGGACCAGAGTCAGTGAAAGAAACACACCCTGTATCTAAAACCTGAGCCAGTGAAAGAAATATTTTATTCCTGAACCCAGAACCAAAAAAAAATGTGCCGATTCTGAAACCAGCACCAAAGAAACACACTTTGGCCCTATAATCAGAGCCACTGAAAGAAAGGTGACCTGGCCCCGAAATTAGAGGCCCAAAGCCCAAAAGAACCAGTTTAAGAAATACAGTTTGGCCCTGGAACCAAAAAAACAAATCAGGGTATAAAGAAAGGAAAAAGATCTGACTAATCCCCACCCTGGAAGTTTCCCCAGAAAGCTCCAACCCCCAAGAAGGCCTGAGCCCACAGCCCTCTCCCTGCCGTCCTCTCCCACCCCTGCTGAGGCAGCCACTCTCTCCTGGACCCTTCCCTCTTGAATGAGCTTTGGGTGAAGATCTTCCTTACCTGGAACAGTAGCAGCAGAGACTGGATGGAGATCAGCTAAGAGAATGAAGCTGTAACAATCTCGCTACCCAGGGGACCTTTGCTGGCTAGGCGGAGTGGTTACATTCCCTGAACAGAAAGCAGCCAGCAGTGGAAAAGCAAAACCTTCCACCAGCCAATGTAGCAACTTTGCCTGGGAGGCCCTCCCTTGCCAGAGCTGAGCTGTTAACAATGGGGAAGCTTTTCCCTGAAGCAGGGCTGTAAGCTGCTACCTAGGTTTACTGTGGCTTGTGGTAGTCATTGGTTCCCAAGTGACTGAATACTATCAGTCAAGCTGTAATACTCAGTATTCCTTGGCTCCCAACTGCCTGAATACTTTTCCAGGTAGGAAAGGAGGGGTGGAGTCAGAGACAGATTGAGCCAACCGCCCAAGAAGAATCATGTAAGGAACACAGGTGAGCCACGGGCCACTTGACAGCATAGATTAAAGGAAATGGGTTGAGTTAAGATGAAATAGCTAGCTAGAAATGTGCCTAAGCCATAGGCCAAACAGCATGAAGTTAATATAAGTGTCTAAGTCATATCTGGGGACCTAAGCAGCTGCATGTGGCTAAGGGGTCTGGGGCTGCAGGTCTGTGGGTCTGGACCTCTGGCCATCCTGGGACAAGAAACCTTTTGTAACACCTCCCCCCCCCCCAAATGATTCAGATGCTTATATTAGCTTCATGCTGTTTGGCCTATAGCTTAGGCCTATTGCTGGCTAGTTCTCTATCTTAACCCATTTCCATTAATCTGTCCTGCCACCTGGCCCATGGCTCACCTGTGTTCCTTACATGTTTTTTTTTTTTTTTTTGAGTGGCTGGCTCGATCTGTCTCTGACTCTGCCCTTCTACCTGTTCTAATTCCACACCTACTTTTTCTATGGTGCCTGTCATGAGCCAAAACAGCTCCTTTATTTAAAGATTGATATTCACAGCATACAGAAAGACATTCCCACATAGGCCACTATAGGCCAAACAACATGAACTTAATATAAGTGTCTGAGTTATTTTGGAGGGGACTAAGCAGCAGCAGGTTGCTAAGGGATCTGGGACGCAGGTCTGTGGTTCTGGAACTTCTGGCACCTGGGGCCAAGAAACCTTAATGTAACATCTGTGCACTACTTGAATGCAGGTCCCCACAGGGCCAGAGGCATCAGAACTCCCAGGGGTTAGAGGAGATTGTGATTGTCTTAGGGTTTCTACTGCTGTGACGAGACACCATGACCACAGCAACTCTTACAAAGGAAAACATTTAATTGTGGTGTCTCACTTATAGTTTAGAGGTTCAATCCATTATCATCATGGCAGGAAGCAAGGTGGCATGCAGGCAGACATGGTGCTGGAAAAGGAGCTGAGAGTTCTTACATCTTGATCCCATTGGCATCAGGAAGTGATCTAAACACTATGTGGAGGCCTCAAAGTCAAATGCCACAGTGACATACTTCTCCCAACAAGGCTACACCCTCTAATATAGTCACTCCCTTTGAGGGCCATTTTCTTCCAGACCACCACAGTAAGCCATAGAATGTGGGTTTAGGAACCACACCCAAGTCCTGTGAAAAGCCCGAATCCCCTCTGAGTCATGTCTCCAGCCTTCTCATGTGCCTCAGAGTTTTTCTACGTCTCTCCAGGAACTGTTACTTAAGTGTCAAATACTGCTATTTAGATTTTCTGATTACTGATCTCCCTTGAAATATTTGTACCTCACTAGTTGTTTCCTAAAGTTATAAAAAGGGAATGTTCTCAAAAGGAAGACCCAAAACTTCCCTTTGAAGGGCATGGCATCCTGAGAAATTATACAACTTCATATCCTGTGGCCATTGTGTATCTTCCTGGAGACACTGTCCAGCACTTGGGTCAGAGGTGGCATTTATTAGGATCTGTTCTGCTGGGTGTAGTGGTACATGCCTTTAATCCCAGCACCCCAGGGGCAGAGGTAGGAGGATCTCTGTGAGTCTGTGGCTAACCTGATACAACCTGATCTCTGTGAGTCTAAGTCCAACTTCTGCATGGTGAGACCTTGTTTCAAAACCAATAAATAAGTCAACAAATAAATACTAGGGTCAGTTCTTGCTTAAGTGTTGTTTGAAGTCCATTCCTCATGATTGGACACATATAATGGGAACTAAAAGTCTCAAGAAGCCACTTCTCCATTTGTATTCAGGATTTTAACTGGAAGGAGCTGGGCTAGACTTGGAAGGGTGCTCAGAAGAATGGAGCTCCATTTTCCAGGCACTGAAGAACAAAGCTGCCAGGTTCAGATCAGGCCTTAAAGGGAAGCATAGGTTGTGAGGAGGCAAGACACTTCAGTCAGGATCTTGTAATCTCTGATTTGTGTGAAGACCAAATGGTGTCAGCCTGGCCCATCTGTTCCTGCTTCGTTTAAAAAGGAAACTAACCCTACAGTGAACTGTGACTTCCTCAAATAGCACTTCATTCAAAGAACAGGGTCTTCCTGACTCAGGCTATTAGAATGGAGTCAGGGAAATGTCTCCTTAATTCTTTTTACTTTATGAATCTACTGAGTAGGGGTGAGGATGTGGGTCAGTGATAGGACACTTGCCTGAAATGCGTGAGACACACAATAAAGCAGAGCTAGGGATGGCTCAGTGGGCAAGCATGTTTGTGCAAGAATGAAGACCAAATTCAGACCCCTAGCACTTATACAGGGTGTGGCACCAAGCACCTCTAACCCCAGGGGACAAGAACAGGAGGATTGTTGGGGCTTGCTGGTGACCTAGGTCCAGGTTCAGTGAGAGATCCTGTCTCAAGGGTTTAAGGTAGAGCATGACAGACCAGGGTGTAGCCAGAAGTTTTTGATTTGTCTGGGCCCAGTGGTCCAGACAAAAATCTCTCTCACTCGTGGTCCTGTAGCTGCTTATAAAGTAATTACTAAGATGCTTATATTAATGTAAACTGTTTAGCCTATGTCTTAGGCTTATTGCTTGTTAGTTCTTTTAACCCATTTTTATTAATCTGTGTATTGCCATGTGGCTTCATGGCTTTACTTGTGTTTCATTACATCTGGTCTCAGCATCTCTTGACTCTGTCGTTCTTTTATTTAATTCTTGCCTGCCTCCAAGCTGCTTTGCTGTTGGCTAAAAACAGTCTCTTTATTAACCAATGATATACACAGCAAACAGAAAGATGTCCCACATCACTAGCGCATCTCATGTGCTCTTCTAGTCTTACCCTTGGAAGTAGAAAGGATCCCACTGTATAAAGTCATTGGGATGAATTACAATTTTAGGGCCATATTAAAGTCTTATCAAGGAAACTAGACCCAAGAACTTACCAGACACAGGCCAAGGAAAGGGAGTAACAACTTCCTTGGGAGACCCCATAAAGGTGGACTCCTGTTTGCAGGCAGCAGCTGCCACTCTGCTCAGTCCACTCAATGTGTGCACCCAAGGCTGAGAAAATCCCGTCTGTTCTTGCTGTTAACGTGGCCTACTCAGCCACCTACCCAGCCTTCTCCTGCCATTCTTTTTCTACAGCTATGTCCAACTCCAGAGTTCTGATCTTACCCTGTGATACTAGCAGCCACTGCTGCGGCTTCATCTTCTTCCTTGATAACAGTTTGATATCAGTATAGACTAAGTACATTGACATTGTAGAATGATACAAGATGTTTCCTACATAGGGCACACAAAACAGTGAGGTCCATATGGTTTTCTCCTTATTTCTTTTGTGAATGAGGAGTATATGTGTACATGCACGTATGTGTGTACATGTGTTTGCTCACATGTGTACAAGAGGTTGATGTCTGGTTGGTGTCTGCCCCTGCCACTCTCCACCGTATTTTTGGAGACAGAGTCTCTCAATGATTCTGGGGCTCAGGGTTCAGCTATGCTGGGGCCCAGGGATCTGCTAGCCTCTGATCTCTTTGGTGCTGAGATCATGGGTTTTCTCATGTCATGTCCCCACTTACAGGGTTCCTACATAAAGCCCCATGCTTTCACGACAAGCTCTTTATGCATCAAGCCATCTCCCCAGCTCCTTGTTCTTAAAGAACACAGTATTAACTTGCTGTGTGCTAGTATCTGCACCCCCTTGCCTCCAAACCCCCAGATCCCTGCAAAGTCCATCAGTTTGCCTTTATTTAGGGATATATTTTTGGTGATAAGAGTTCTAGATCGATAATTTGTTTCCTGGTGGGTTTGAAGGAAGGGTTCAGATTTCTGTGGTGACTTCCTCCATTGTTGGTAAGTGCTGTGAATAGCTTTGAAGATTATTATCTCCACCAGGAAGATAAGAAAACCAAGGTTCACAGAATTTAAGCAATTTGTCCAGGGACACCAGCTCAGCTAAGCCAGAACTTGCCTATCTTTTGACTTCAAAATCCTAGTGTTTGGCCATTGTGGACCCTTGTCTCTACAGCTCCTGAGCAGGTGTCCACCACCCAGTGCTGTTCTGATGTAGTTTAAAGATGTCCTTCATTACTGTGGCCCTCGAAGACCCCCCACAACCCCCTCAGCACCTCTTCCCATAGACCTGGCTGCTGAACTGAGCCACCTGAGGCAATTCACACCCAAACTACAAATCACAGCTGAGCATTCTTTCTCTCCTGCTGCGAATGTGACCACCCACTGTCCTACCTTCCCAATGTCTGGTCTTCTTCCTTCCTGTCTCTGGATTAGGTCATCTCCTTGCCCTGCTTCATCATCCTGAAGAAACTCCTGGTCATGGTTTTAGATTGCTGCTACACTCTCTGAATCTGCCTTCTTTAGACAATAAACTCTAACCCGAGTTATTGTCCAGGTTCTTTCCAGCTCACCACATTTCCCACTAGTCCCTTCAAACTTCCTCCTTTGTGGGTTTTCCGATTATATTTTCTTGCCTTCTCTCTGTTATGATGTCATTTGTTCCACTGGGTGTCATACATATAGATTCAGTCTGCATAGAGAATGATGTCTGAGGAGTGGAGCTCCAGATTATAGTGATGAAAACATGAACTATTAACTGATCAGGCAGTTCTTAGGGTCAGAAATCCTGAAAGCAAACAGTCCCATTCTAGTGCTTGGTCAGAGGTGGGAATATCCTCACTTCTTGCCTGGCCTGAGGCCTGGAGTTTTGTTTGGTTTTTGGTTTTACTCAAAGCTACACATGAGGGCATGGCTGACTCCAGTCTGATACAGATTCCTTTTGGTGAACAGCCTTGGAACTAGATCTCTGGCTTTTCATGGTAGAAATAGGTTATATCTAGTCCCCATTTCAGCCATCCCCTATGTGATTTTAGGGTCTGGCTTTGTTTGGAGACCTGACATCCTAAACTACTCATTGTGTCCTTCCTTAAGCTTTAATTCAGCAGGGCCTGTGGATCATCAGGCCGGGAGTCTAACCTCCCCCACACTCCCAAGACTGATTCACTAGCAGGCATGCTCCAGAGATGGGAAGAGGCCTAACGAGTGAGTGCCAAAACTCATTTGTCTAAGTTGTCGTCTAACCCCCACAAGCACAGCAGAGATTTATGTACCTTTCCCAATAAGCAAAACATAAAACAACATAATATCAGAGACAGATGGCACTGCAGCTCATTCTCTAGCTTTTTGCATAAAGAGCTATCTGACTCGGAGGCTGCCAACAGAAACCCAGAAATATGGAGAGGGCACCATGGCCTTGGCTTTCATCACAAATCATCTGGCAAATTTAAGGACAGTGAAATAGAAGGGCAGTCTTGTGGGACAATCCTTTTGACACTCAGAATATGTATCACACTCATTTGCTAATGAAAAGCTGATTGGATGATAGCTGGGCAGGAAGAAACTGAGCTCAAGAGGCAGACTAGGAGAATTCTGGGAAAAGGAAGGGTGGAGTCAGAGAGTCACTGGCAAATGCAGAGAAGCAAGATGAGAATGCTGAGAAGAGAACCAAGTCACTCGGCTAAGCATAGATAAGAACTGTGTAAGAGCAAGTTAGCAGTAAAACTGAGCTACAGGCTGCACATTTATAATTAATCTAAACCTCTGTGGGGTAATTTGGGAAGTGGCTGCCAGGTATATGGGAACAGGAGGCTGGGACTGGAAACATCTGATTATTTGGCAGATGTAGGGAGATGGCAGAGTAGGGGGCCTAGCAGTCATGTGCCTCATGAAACTCTAGCACACCGGGCTTTTGCACTGGACCTTCAGTGCAAGCCTCTCTCCAGCCCAGCTCTTCCCACCAACCTGAATTCACTCTTGTTAAGTCAAATGCTCCTGATAAATAAGTCTCTGTCACAGTTGAGCTTTCTTGGCCTGTTCTACAGAGGTCAGTCACAGGTCTTATTTCTTTCCAAGCACAATCCTTGGAATCAGGCACTTCTCTCTAGAACATAGCTCCGGACAGTACTGCCCCGTTTACCCATAGGCCTGTAGGAGGACAGCCTATCTCTCAAGGTCTCAGGGTCCCTTCTATCTTGATTTTGGAAATGAAATGGGGGGGGGGGGGTCTTTACTTCAGCCACTGAAGCCCTAAGGCCTTCCCACCCTCCTGACTCTGTAAGGCACATGTCAACGGATATAAGCTTTCTCTCCACATTGTGACCACCTCCAGAGCTCTGGTCATTGTGGGGATATTTTGTAATATAATAAAAACATTCAGAGATATTGGAGGGATCTACCACAGTCAGTCTAGGAAGATCAGACTGTGGTAACTCATACCTTTAATCCCAGCACAGGGAATATCCTTGCAGTGGTGACCTATGCCATTAATCCAATCTGAGTTTGAAGTCATTTTAGTTTACAGAAGGAGTTCCAGGCTCTCAGGCAGGCAGTGGTGGTGCCACACCTTAACTGAACTAAGAGAGTATTTAAGGCAGACATAGAAAGACAGAGAAGGTAGAAGAAGCCATGGCTCAATTGTCAGTCCCAGCACTTGGGAAGCAGAGGCAAGAGAATCTCTGTGAGTTCAAAGCCAGCCTGGTCTTCAAAGCAAGTTCTAGATCAGCCAGGACTGTTACACAGAAAACTCTGTGGATCTGTCCTCTGCTGTCTCTGTTTTTAATATATTACAAAATATCCCTCATATCAGGTCATTCATTACTTCTCACCCAGAAATTCGAGTCCATATCATAGGCACCTTGGTATAGCTGCTCTTTCATCCTGCTTGAGTTTAGGTATCACAACTCATTCTCAGCCTCTGATCTCACCTGGAAAGTGCAGTTCTCTGGCAGTGGGCCCTTGCTCACTCTTTACTGACTCCATGCCTTTCTTGGAGTCACTCACAGAAGGGTAAGAGCCTGACCAGTGTCTCCCACCTCAACCAGACCCGTTTCCATGACCACCTGAACTTCCCGTCCTCCACCAGTGGCATCACCTCTGAGCCTGAGTCAATATGATCATTCCACCTCCCTCTCATTGGGGTACAGAACTCATTCACCCAGTACACTGCTGCTGTTTTCCTAATGGGTAGGAGTTCTACATCCTTTAAACAAATTTGTTCAGTTAAAAACTTAAATGAATGTTTTGCCTGCAATGTATGCATGTGTGCCACGTGTGTGCCCAGTGTCCCCAGAGGTCAGTAGGGGGCATTGGATCTCCTAGACTTACAGATGACAGGTTCTCTGCAAGAACAAGGGCTCTCAACCACTCATCTACCTCTCCTGCCCCCATCATTCTTACATTTTAATCAAAGTATTTCCTTTAAAAAAAAGATTTATATGTGTGCCTGGGTGAATTCATGTATACGTGTGTGCAGGTGCCCTCCCAGGCCAGAAAAGGATCTTCTGGAACTGGAGCGGTAGTTTGTGACACACTTGATATGGGTGCTGTGAACTGAACCCGGATCCTATGCAAGAGCAGGAACTGTTCTTAACCACTGAGCATCTTTCTGTTTCTTCCAGTTTTGGTTTTTTTTTTTAAATCTTTCTTTGATGTAGGTTAAAAACATAAGACACATGTATAAAGGACTAAAGGACATACAGTAAAATGCCACTGTTGATGAGAATGGGGCTCAGTGGTAGAGTATATGCCCTGGGTTCTATCCCAGCATCATAAAATGAAACATAAACAGAACTAGAATGTAGTGGCACAAATCTATAATTCTAGATCAGAAGTTCAAAGTCATCCTCAGCTACAAGGTGAGTTTGAAGCCAGCCTGGACTACATGAAACCTTCCCCCTTCAGTCTTTCACACACAAAACAAACCCCAAACAAAATGCCACTCAGAATTAATCCTATTCGAAAAAAGCAAGTCTTACCTAACTAAATTAGTAGAACAAAACATTGGGAATTAAAACAAGTATTTGGTGCTGGAGAGATTGCTCAGTGATTAAGGACACTTGTAGAGGACCTGGATTTGGTTCCCAGGGTCTAAATGGTGGCTCATAACTACCTTTAACTCCAATTCCAAAGGATCGATGCCTCTTCTGGCCCCTGTTGGCACTGAATACATAGGATGCAGATGCATAAATGCAGGAAAAGCCATACACATAAAATAAAAATAAATTTAGGTGGAGAGATTGCTCAGTAGTTAAGAAAACTGGCCACTTTTCTAGAAGACCTGGGCTCTATTCTCCGCACCCACATGACATCTCACAACTGTCTGTAACTCCAGTTCAGTGGGTCCAGCACCCACTTGTGACTTCTACAGGTCCTAGACCCAGACTTGGTACACAGATATACATGCAGCCTGTATTAGCAGGGGTTTTCCCTAGATTCTAGAGGAACAGAACTAATTATATATTTGTATACACCTGTACACACACACACACACACACACACACACACACACACACACACACACACACACACACACACACACACGGCTTCCAGGCTCTGGTCCAGCTAGTCCATCAATGGCTGTTTTCTGACAGAAAGTTCAGGAATCCAATTATTCAGTCTACAAGACTGGGTGTCTCTCAGCAGGTCTTCAGTCTATGTTAGCATCCTGAAGAAGTAGCTCTAATACCAGTGAAGGAGTGTCTCAGCAGCAGGATATATGAACTTGCTACAGAGAATGAGGGCAAGCTTGTAAAAGCAAAAGTTTCCAGACTTAAGATGTGTCTTCCAACCTCAAATGATCTAGATTTAAGATGAGTCTTCCTACCTCAAATGATCCAGTTGACTAAAAAAATCCCTTCCTTACAGGTGTGTCCAGCTGCTTGGGTTTTTAAGTTGACAACCTGTGGTGATACGTTAATATATTTGAGTTTGTGGCCAGCTTGGTTTACAGAGGGGTCCCAGGCTCCCAGGCAGGCAGTGGTGACCTACACCCTTATCCCATAACTCCGGAGACAGAGGAGATCATTCTGTGTTTCTGTGAGTTCAAGGCTAACTACCAAATAGTAGTAGCTTACCCCTTTAATCTTAACCTGGATGTGAAACAACTGGGCGAAGAAGGTATTTAAGGCAGGCGTAGGAAGACAGATGAGGCTGTAGAAGCCACGAGGAGCGAGGCTGAGGCAGCTGGGAGATCTGACTGTGGTGCTTCCTCTTTGATATTTCATCCTTTCCCTGATATCCAGCTCTGAGTTTCATTTATTACAACCAGAATCCATGCAACAACCAATAGCCATCACACAGCAAAATACCAACCTAAACACATTTTTCAAAAGAATTCTCTTATTTATTTATTTTGTGCTTTTGGAAGTCAGAGGGACCCTGCTGGAGTTGGTTCTCTTCTTCCATGGTGTGTATCCCTGGGACTGGAGTTAGGTCATCAGAATTGGTGGCACGTGTTCTTCCTTACCCATGGAGCCATCTTGCTGCTACCTTATCTGTATTTTAATGTGAGAAACAATTCACACCTTTTCTTCTTTGAGGGCCAGACATAGTCAGGGCTTGCTAATAAAGCAGGCTGGGCAAGTGTCCTACCAATGAGCTACATCCTCAATCTTTTAACCCTAGCTTTTAGGACAGGGTGGCTCAAGCAGGCCTTGAACTTAAGATCCTTCTTCCCCAGTCTCCTGAGTAGCAGAGAGGGGAGGCCTAGACCACTAGGCATGGCTGAGGAGTCCCATCTTTGAACGCTACAGAAGATAGAGTAGTGCTACATATTCAGGGAATCCTCCTAAGAACTGCTCATCAATAGGTATTTTAACTTCTTTATGAATACGCTGAAGCACAGTAGTCATAAGCCAGTATTGGAAGAAGGCTACCAACAGACTTCTCTTAATTTTGTGTCGCAACTTTTCATTTGTTTCTCTTAGGTTTTCTAGGCAAAACCTTTTTGAAATGCAGTTTCTACCCTTTCAGCTTTTTTGTCTAAGTGCCCTTCTGTTTTCCACTATTTTCTCTGCTCTTTGTCAACATTAACTTGAACTCCGGCAAGACACTGAAGAATGCTGCTAAGTGAGAGATGGGCAGCATAAGCTGGCTGATGCCTGCCCTGCTATAATAGTGCCTTAGTGGAAGAGACAGGAGGGAACAGTCACGTGACGGTGACAGATGGTTTTCTTTTCTTTGATTGCCAGCTTTTAAGGCTGCTGAACAGTTAGGAGCAATGTATAGTGTGCATACTGAAAATTTTATTAAAGTAATTTAAAGGCCAATTAAACTAGTTTTATTCAAAGTAAGTCTACATTAAATTACAATATTAACAATCTGTAGACATAGTGAACTTAAAATATAAGAAGTAGAAATAGAAATCTATTTGGTCTTTAGAGACCACATATCATAGAACTCATAAATGAAAATTTACAAATATAGAAATGATACTTAAAGAGTAAGGATTTTAATATGGGAACCCAAAAGATGTCAGATTTTTAAACATGCATGTTTCAAAAAGGGAGAATCCTTTAATAATTTAGCATAAAATCGAGTTATATAAACTTGGTATTTCCAGAAAATATTGCTTTAAACACTTATACATGATCAAAATTCCTTTGGTAGCTTTTAATCAAAATGAAACATGCTACTTTGTAAAATATAAAGTACTTTTAAATGTTGCAAAAATGTCTGTTATCACCATGCCAACACCACCACAGAGCCTTGTTCTCACTGCTCAGCCTCATGTGTGAGCACACAGCATGTCACCAGGCACCAACAAATCCTTAGCCTTTTGACAAAAATAACTAAGCTCCATACAGCACCAGGGCAGAGATCCAAGACAGTCCCTATGCATGACTATAAACCAGGCCCAGTTTTATTATGGTCACCACACAAACTGCAACTTCAGCAGTCACCCCAGTGCCAAAGCTAGGACCTCCCTCCACACTCAGCCAGCATGGAAACAAACAGGAAAACCCCAAGCCCTTAAGCAGAAAGGACAAGCAGCCCTCTGGACAGACTCTGCATCTCGAGTGACAGACATGATGCATATCAGGGACCTCACTCAGAAACCTGATTTACAGAAGCCAAAGTCTCCAACTTTCTGAAAACACAGAACAGAGGCAAGTGCTTAGGGTGCAGAGCTGAGTGGCAGTCTGGATGCTGTCTCTTCCCAGGGCTCCCTCTCTGAGTGTTCTTCTGGGGAAGAGTGCCGCCGCTCTAGGGTATTTCCACTGTGCCCCACAATCACACACACAACAAACCACAGCCATGGCTTTCTGCAGAGGAACAGAGCTTGTGAAGGAAGCTTGTCTCAACTAATGTGGGCGTGTCCAGTCTACATCAGGGTGACAGAACAAAGGACAGGGAAATGGAGAGGAAACAAGTGGGACATCGTAAAGTCCTTGCGCCCTGGGAAGAATGATCCAAAAACCATGTCCTCTGCCTTGGGCCCCAGTGTCCAGTTGCGCTGCAGGGACTTGGAAACAGCACAGCAGTTCTGTTCACACTCTGCAGGTACATTTTAGTGTGTGTCTCATTGGGAAACGGCAGTCTGATGACACATCACGCCACATAGTGGTACTGATTTGGACTGTCTTTGTCTCGTTCCATATAGTCTCTGTCTATAAGTGATTCAATCCTCTTTTTCAAATCTCCAGGCTAGAAAAGAAAAATCAAACTTTTTATGATAGGGTGCTAAACTTAGAAACATAAATCTACCATTCTTCAGACACACATAACAAAAACATGCAACTCTACAACAGACCACTTTGTGGAGGCCAGAGGATGACCTGTGGGACTCTGCTCTCTCTTTCTACATATGGGTTTCAGTGGTCAAACTCAGGTTGTCAGGTGTTGTGACAAATGTCTTACCCACTGAGCCATCTTGTTGGTCCTGTTAAGACTCTGAGACAGGGCTTTGCTCTATTTCCCAGGCTGACCTGAAACTCATTATGTATCCCAGGCTGGTTTCAAACCTGGAGCAATCCTCCTGGCTCAGCTTCCCCAAGGTAAGGAGTACAGGTGTGCACCATCTCCAGCCATCACCCTTTGTGAAGTGCTCATATGCTCAACTCTGTCACTCCATACTCAGGAGATATGCTACCATACATGGCATAACCACAATTGTGAGTGTTCTGCTAAGTTACTGCAAAAGTGTATCTGTCATTACCACTATACAAACACCAACGGAGAGCCTTCTCACTGCTTTAAGTCTCCAAGTGGATATAAAGTAGCAACCTGCCTCAAATACTGGCCCTGCCTTTGTTGTTTTGTTCTGTGAGACAGGATCTATCTATGTAGTGCTGTCCTGGGACTCGCTATGTAGACCAGGCTAGACTCAAACTCACAGAGATCTGCTTGTCTCTGTTCTTGAGTGCTGGGATTAAAGATGCGCCACCATGCCAGCCAAAGAATTCAGTCTCTGTGGGTGACTAAAGCCAGGGCTGAGTCCACAGTCCTAGAATGTCTCTGCCCAAAAGGCTCCTGAAAGCACTTCTGCTGCAGCAGGAAGCAAATCACTCAGCACTTGAGAGCAAAGACCTTTTGCTAGGGGGAGCATTATTTTCCAAACAGCAAACCCTGCTATTCAATAGCAGGCCATGCATTTTACAAGATATGGCTGAACATACAATTAACTAAGAAAGCATAGGAGTGGGAACTTTGCCTAGCTGACCCTACGCTTTATACCTAATTACTAGGTCACTTCATTTGCAAAGGGACAAACAGATGCCCTGGCTCTGGGTAGGAAACACCAATAGTATTGTATGGGCTGTATAATCATCATCATGGAGGGAGGGACCAGGCACTCACTGCACCTGTCCCTGTGTTACTGACTAATCAGTCTGTCTCAGAGTGACTTCCTGATAAAGAAGACCAACACAGGAGTCATGCAACCAGGGGATCTCCAGTTGCTGAAGGCCAGAGGTCCTGAGAGTTCCAATTCCTTCTGAGCTAAAAATGTACTTTAGGCTATATTTATAGTATATTTTTGTAATGTTCCCCTAGCTTATCTGCATTTCATATGTTGCAGAACTTCAGAGTTTCAGAGCTGAGGCTGACATATCTCCAAAGTAGAAAATGCTATGTAGCTTGTGAATGTTGAATCCAGCCAGCAGTTGCCAACACCACTACCACAAGGGCCCAAGTACTGCTTTTCATGCCACAGAGAAGAACCTCCATCCTGGTACCCTATGGCCTCTGCTCACACAGGCTCCATGTTATCAGTCAAATGTCCTGTGCTTGAGCACAAACCTAACACCCCACTGTGTTGACAGTCCTTACCTTCACTGGAAATTTCAGCTGATTGTACAGTTCAGAAACTAGAAGGTTATGCCCGAGAGTCTTCCTCATCTTCATTATTCTGACTATGGCAGCGTCGATCTGGTACTGTCTGTCCTGGAACACTCTCTCTGTGGTGCTGACTTGCTCTTCCACCTGGACAAAGGGAGAAAGAGCAAGGAGTGTAAAGACGCTTCCATGTGCTTTGGGCTGACAACCTTGGTTTTCACACGCTCTAAGGCAGGTTTTGGATGAGTTTTGCTTTCTTGCATTTTAAGTTGTTCTATGAAAGATCAACTTTTCACAAGTGTACAACTCTAAAACTAACACTTGGAAAAGTAATTTTAAGAGTTTTATTTTCTTATATGAATGCTTTTTATCAAGACTTTCTAGCAGCACAGGATGGTTGTGAACATCATGAGGATACTGGGAACTCAGGTCTTCTGAAAGAGCAACCATTGTTCTTAACCACTGAGAGATATCTCTCTAGCCTTCTTGCCCCCACTCCAATACTTAAAAAAACCCCAAACTTTTCTCATACACCTACATAAGACTAAGCATTTCTAGGAATGAGGAGGCCATTAGAACCCACTGTGTGTGTTAACTTTAAGTCAGAAAGGCTGTGACATCTTTGGTCTTTGAGAGTCTGCTCCCTGCTGGAATTGCTGCTTCTGTGGTCTTTAGGTCCCATAGATGATCTCCTTCTTCCTCCAAGACCCAGCTTGGAGCGGCTGAACTGTGCCAGACGAAGTGGAGGTCAGGCACTAGCTCTGGAAATCCCACCAGCTTCTTTTGTGGAGCATTCAGTATAGGAAGGTATGATTTTATATCTGGGGACAGTTGTTAAGTAGATTTCTTGACTTTTCTTCTGATAACATAAAATTAAAGATACAGGAATGGACGCTGCCCTCAAACCCTCCATTTGGGTTCAGACATATTCTCTGACTGTCAGACAATAGTCAAGACATTACTAGAAGAGCTAAGGATTCTGTGGTGAGACCACGTAAGGAAAAAAGGAGGGCTGGCACTTACAGTCTCCTTCATCTGGATTTGATTGATCTTTATTCTGAACAGCTTGTGTCTGAAGTCTCCATTGAAAACGAACTTATCTCCATCTTCTACCTCCTTTCCTTTGGGACTTTTAATCAGAACCCGCGCTTTTCCACAGGCGAGAGACTGCAGTGTTCTTCTCAGCTCACTATCCTCTGATGGAGGCAAAGGAGGCAGACATCACAAAACACACAAGATATTCAACAAGCAGAGTCACACCTCTTCACTTCCCCAAGTGCTGCTATAGGAACCCACCCTGTGCACGCCAAGAAAGCACTCTGCTATACCTCCCACCCATACTTTCTCTTTTTAATTAACACAGTAGTATACATGCCAGGTGCACACCTTTAATCCCAGCACTAGGGAGTTCCAGAATAGCCAAGGTGACATAGTGAGATCCTATTTCCAAGATACACAAACAAACCCAAAAAGTCACAAGACATCTTCCTACCTATGCCAGTGGCCATTTTTATTTCTTCAAAGCTGAATCCGTCCCCCTCGTTGAACATGAGCAGCACCAGTGTCTGGAAGAGGGACACCTGGAACTCCTTCTTCCCCTTTAGGAAGGAAGCCATCATTGAGGCTGTATGTCAACACTCAACCCCAGCAGGCTGAATGTGCATTGTTTTTGGGGAATTCAGGAGTTACTAACCACCACCATATAAGAAGAAATTATGTTACTGATTATAAAAGAATGAAGTGATTATCGGGTATTATACTTAAAAATCCTTATTTTGGAGCTGGACATGGCAGCATATGCCTGTAGGCCAGCAGTGGGAGCTGAAGCAGGGGACCCTGAGATGGAGACTGTCCCGGCTGCTGTGCATCCATGAATCCTTGCATTTTAATGTTACTTTCCACATAGCTGGCTTATTTATCTGTTTGTGTTGTTACTGTTTTTAAGACAATGCCTTGAACCTTCTCTCCTTCTCCTGCTCCAGCCTTGAGTGTTGGTCTCATAAACATAAATCATCACGTAGGCTCTAGGTGGCAATGGGATCCCTGGTAACAATCTGAACATTCTTCTGACATCCTGGTGGACGGAGAGAAACAAGGGTACTGCACAAAGAACTGACCTCCTTAAACTCCGCCTTCAACACAGCATGTCCCAGGGTTGTCTGCCACTGAAGCTTCCGGCCACTGTGCTTGCCCAGGTAGAAAGTCTTGAATACTTCCTGAAGTCTGACCATCTGTCAAGCCAAGAGACACAAGGGACTGAGCATGCCCTCACTGAGGTCTTACAGGCCTGCACAGCTGAACTGAGAAGGCAGCTCCAGATTTGGACGGACACTTATTTTCTGTGTTCTGCTACCTGTGACAACACCCACAAGCCTGGGACCCCAGAGTTTCCTCTGACATATGGCTTTTGTCTCCTACTCCTACTGGTCACCTCCAGCAGCACATGTGGCCACTGACTCAAATGGTGCCTATAGGCCAGTAACTTCCTCTCCCTCTGGCTAGGGCTGGTATGACACTGTCATCATTTGAGTCAAGATGGCCTTTGGAGGCTCATGTGCTCCAGGTGTGGCTGCCAGTTGAAACACTTTGGAAAGCAATTGAGCCACAATGGCTTTGACTTCATCAATGAATTAGTAATTTAACAGCATTGGAAAGTTCTGGAAACTTAGAGGTGGGGCCTGTTTGGAGGAAGTAGGACACTGGGGATATGCCTTTGGAAGTGTGTCCTATCTCTGGCCTCCTCTTCTTGGACCCATGAGATCAGCAGTCTTGACCCTGAATGCTTAGCTGGTGTGATGCTCTTGTCTCAAAGCAGTGGATCCAGCTGACCTTGGGTTGTAACCTCTGAAACCACAAACAAAGGAACCTTTACTCCTGTAAGTGGCTTTTCCCTCAAGTCCTGTCACCGAGACAAAAGCTAACCAGCGCACCAAGGCAAGTCACCAGCAGCTTCACTTCCTCTCCTGAGCCACTTCTCTACTTGATGCCTTTATCACAGAAGTCTTTTGACTTTGCCTTTCCTGCCTTTAGAGAGCAGACAAAGACAGGCTCTCCCTCCTTTCTCCTTCCTTTCTTTTCTTCCCCCTCCCCCCAGCAGGGTTTCTCTGTGTAGACCAGATTGGCCTTGAACTCAGAGATCCACCAGCCTCTGCCTCACCTGCGGGGATTAAAGATGTGTACCATCACCGCCTGGCAAGACAGATGCTTACTTTGTAAAACACTAACAGCAGCAAAAGGAGCCCAGCATCACAAGATACCTGAACAGTATTTGTAGAACACTGGTCCAGAGCCTGAGATGTGGCTCTTTAGGCCTATGGCAAGGTGGAAAAGGACCTGGAGGAAGGCATGGCAGAGGCATGCTTCTGCCCTGCCAGTGGAGGAAGCAGGGAGAAGAGATGCACAGGAAGTAGAGCCAGTGTGACTGCTTTCTCCAGCTCTAGCAAACTCACACAGCTTCACATGGTCCTTCACATCTGAATCCATCAACTCATTAAAACATGTCACAATGTCCTGATGTCACCCTCACAGACACATCCAGAGGCATATTTCGATAACCTGTTAGTCCTCAGTCCAATCATGCTGACAACTCAGATCGACCACAGCACATCAGGACAGACTCAAGACAGCTGCCAGCTCAGCAGAGGGACTCCTACCAGTGAGAACTTTCTGATCTCAAGTGCCTGGGGACAATTCTGGGAGGCCTGCACTGAAGCAGTGAGGGCAAAGGTATCATACAGCCCACTGCACAAGGAAGAGATGCCATCTACATAGGCAGTACTAAACACAGGCATTCTAGGAACCACCTGCACACTTTCTGTAATTTTGGACAATTTCAGAACAAGTAAGAATACTGGCAGTGTTCCGAGAGGCCTGCTAGGGAGAAGAAAAAATGATTCCTAGAGGGTATGGCCAAGTACAGCTTCCAGGGCAGAGGCAACGTGGAGGTTTTCTGGAAGAGATTTTACTGAGGCACAAATATGCCTAAATACAAAATAAACATGACCCCCAGGGGTCAAGCCTATGGCACGTGGCGGGGCAGGCAGTACTCAGGTAGGAGGAGACACTGGCCAGGACCTATCTAGTCAGGTTTGGAGAGGAGGAAGATGGAAGGGTAGGGTACCACATACAGCCAAGGGAAAGTAGACTGCTAGATGCACAGGCCTCTGTTTATTTGGTGAGGTGAGGACACTTAGGACAGAGATGGAGACAAACAGAAGGCTACAAGATCACTGAGGTCCAAACAAGGAGACGGAGAAAGCATACTGTCTTGGAACTGAGGAGTTTCAGAAGGGAGTGGTGACCTGGTCCTGGGAGGCCCAGCCTCACCCTTGCTGCCCTGGCTTCTGCCCTTCCTGAATCTCTGCCTCTGGAAAGGCCCTCACCCTTTGTGATAAAGACAGAGTTACTTGACCAGGAGGTCTGTCCTGCTCCTCCTTCTCGGGCATCACTGATGGTGTGGGCATGTTGGATTTTAGCCTCACTGAACCCCCAACTCCAAGTTCCACTTCAGGTTCTCCACAATAATTCAAGTGAAGTATTATCAGTACACAAGGCCCTAAGCAACACCACAACCTCATGGTGGAAAGCCAAGATCAGCCAAGTAAGTGGTTGTTTATACAAGTGTCCTCCTTATGGAGAAGAGGATATGGCTTATAGGGAAGGAGCCTCTGACTATAATCGAAGAGGTCATTTTTAAACACCACTTTTCAGGGGCCACAGGACATGGAGTGGGCTTAAGTGTGCTTGTCAGCAGCTGATCACTCACCTCTGGAGGGAGGTGCACTTCCATGGGCGTGTATGTGGGCCAGTAGCCCATGGTCAGTATGTTCACTGTGAGGTCAATGGGGCCTGGTGCACTTTGGTTCTGCATATGCTAAAAACAAAAATATTCAAGACAACTTAAGTAGACAAATACTTAATGCATTGAAGAAGAAATGGTGTGCGCGTGTGTAATTACATATCTTTTTTTTTTTTTTTTTTTTTTGAGGCAAAAGTTGATGTAGCTCTGGCTGTCCTGAAACTTAACTATGTAGAAACCAGGCTGGCTTCAAACTAAGATCTGCCTGCCTCTGGTCCCAAAGTGCTGGGCTTACAGGTGTGCACTACTATGCCTAGCCTGGAAATGGCCTACTTTTAAAAACACAGTTTCACATGTGGATCTAATTTCCTCCTTTGAACATATCCCACTGTGTTCCAATGTTTTCTTTACTTGGTTTATGCTACAATATGACAAATTGTTAGACCCATCGAGCCAGTTTTACTGAAAACACTCACTTGCTTGAAGTGAACCATGATGTCTTTGGAAAGCTCCATGTCCTTGAACATGCCCTCCAGCTTGCTGGTGAAGGCAGCTCCACATTCTGCGACATATGAAGGAGTGGGTGAGAAAGAGCTGTGCGTGGCGCCTGCCTGCCCTCCCGTGAGCTGGCCCTCCCTGAGCTCACCGTGCTTGAGCTTCGACAGCATGGACTTCTCTGCGTCCACCGATGCACTCTTCCCCACCAGCAGCCTTTTGGCTAAATCTTTCTTATAAAAGGCTTCAAAGACATCTTTACCTGTGCAAACAGAGGAAAACCAGGACTTGAGATAGCCGCACTCCATCGCTACTTCTGGGTGAGAGAGAACAGCTTCTGTGAGTGCAGGTCAGCACGTGCTTCTGGCCACATCTCACCATGGATGAAACGAAACAATATCATGATCTTGTCCAGGATCCTCTCCAGCTCTTCATCTGTTGCTTCTTTGTTGCCTGCTCGTAACTTTGAATCCACGTGTTTGGCTGGAAGAGGAGAGTGCCCGTCAGTGGCGGCAAAGCAGGAGAGATGTTGCTGGTACCTCACAGCAACACAGCAAGAAGGAAAAACAAACCTACCCCACACAACTCTTTTCAATGCTCCAGGTAACAACTGGGCACTACAGAACCTTCCCAAAACACTGCCATTGCAGGACAGAGAGCAGACTTTTAAAAACAGGTTGTCTCAAGATAATGAGAATATCTTTCCAGAACTTTGACAAATTCACAGATTAAAAAAGTAAAAACATCCTGATTTAACATCAATCTCAGACTGAACTTTTTATTGTATTTTTAAAGATTTATTTTGTTCATGTGTATGGGTGTCTGTCTCTAACAGTATCAGCAGGAGACAGAAGAGAGCATTGGATCCTCTGAAGTTTGAGTAATAAACAGTGTCATGGCACTTGAACTCAGGAAAAATAAGGGCTCTCATCTCTCCAGCCCCTGAGTGATTTTTTAAAAAGTATTTATTATTTTCCACATGTGGGTGTTTTGTGTCATGCATGTCTGTGCTCCATGTATGTGTTTGGTGTCCCTGCAGGGCAGACAAGGGGCATCAGGTCCCTGAGAACTAGAGTAACAGATGGTTGTGATATGTGGGTGGTGGGTATCAAACTGGAATCTACTAGAAGAGCTGTAGTGCTCTTAATCACAGAGCCATTTCTCCAGCACTCCCAGATTGCATTTTTAAAGAAGCAGGCTTTTACTTTCTCAACCATGATTTTCAAACGTGGGTTTTAGGACACATTGCCATAGGCACCAGAATACAAACCTGCTGTAAGAAACTCAATTCATTTTCTCAGAGAATTCTCCTGGAGGTCAAGAGCAAGATGTGCATTCAGGACTATGAACATTCTACCTGGGGCTTCTTGCTTCTGAGGAGACAAAGTCAACCTTGGTGGTGGTGTTTATGATGGACAAGACTACAGATGTATGCTGGGGACAGAGCTCAGGACTTTCAGAAGCCCATGCTTCTCTGGGGCTGCCTGAACTCCACGGAAGCACAGAAGTCTGGCTGGATTGCCAATGAGTTTTAATTCTTTTCTTTTTTAAAAACTATGGAGCATGGCTAGGTGTAATCCCAGTACTCGGGAGACAAAGGCAGGCGGATCTCTGATCTCTAAACCAGTCTGCCTGGTTTAGATTGAGTTCCAGGAAAGCCAGGGAGACACAGAGAAGCCCTGTCTCAAGAAGAAACAAATAAAAAAAAAATATGTATGTTTATATACACACATATATATGCTGTATGCGGTGTATGCATGAACATGCTTACGTGAGTGTACAGGGCCAGGGTAGACCTTGGGGCATTCTCTTCAACCACTCTATCTTACGTTTTTGTTTTGTTTCTCAGAGACAGGGTTTCTCTGTATAGCCCTGTCTGTCCTGGAACTCACTCTGTAGACCAGGCTGGCCTTGAACTCAGAGATCACCTGCCTCTGTCTCCCAAGTACCGGCTGCTACCTTACTTTTTGGAGGCATGGTCTGTCACTGATGCTGAAGCTCAATGGTGTGGGTAGGCTGGCTGGCCAGTGAGCTCTAGGGGTCTATCTGTATTTACTCCCCAGCACTGGAGTTACAGCTGGGAGATCTCAACTCAGTTTTCATGCTTGTGTGGCAAACACTTTGCCCACTGAGTCATCTCCAAGCCCATATATGTGTTTCCATGTTTTAATGTGGAATATTCTGACCATCCACACAGTTGAGAGCTGTCCTGTGCTCACACTACATTGCTGATGACGGCTACCACACTCCTGTGTCCTCCTGTCTCCTTTCTGCCTTTCGCCTATGAAGTAAGTGACACTTTTACCAACTGGTAGGAGTAGTGAGTTTTAAATGTTATTCTAGCATCAAGAAATAGCCACCCAGAGCAGTAATCACAACTGTCTTCTCTGAGTTCTCGTTTGAGCCTGTTGAGTATGGAGGCACAGGTGGTGACTAAGAGCACTTCACATCAGTGTTATCCAGGGACCAATGACCTTACTGTCCCCATGAGAAGGCCTCACACTCAACACATCTGCTCAGGCTTCTTGCAGTCAAGACAAGGATCATTACTGACCTTTATCAAGGCAACTCTAGAACCTGAATTAAGAAGCCCTGGCTCACCAACCCTGTCATCCTGCCTCTCAAATGCAGACCTTCAGGTCTATGTGCAATACCTATGACACATCTCATGATGTGCACCTGTGCATACATGAACACCGCTGAACATATGCAACCTAATAAGGCCTGGAATCTCCCAAAGTGTTCAAACTGGCTGGGAAAAATATTTGAGCTGCTGCTCCTTCTTTTTTGAGTTCTGGATTTTTTGGTTCTTTTTAGATAGAGTTTCATTATGTAGCCTTTGCTGCCTTGAAACTCTCTATGTAGACCAGGCTGACCTCAAACTCAGAGGTCTACTTGCCTCTGCCTCCTACATGTTAGGAACAAAGAGGTGTGCAAACCCACATCCAGCCTTCATTTTCTTTCTTTCTTTTCTTTTTTTTGAAACAAGGTCTCATCATGCAGCCATGGTCTGAAACTTGATATGTACACCAGGGAAGCCTTGAACTCACAGAGATTCACCTGCTCACCACAGAGAAAATACTCAGGCTAAAGGCATATGCCCACACCCGGCACTCTTTTATATTTAAAAAGCACCTAAAAAGGCCAGCATGATGGCTCAGTGGGTAAAGGTGCCTGTGGCCACGCTCAGTTCAGTCTCCACAACCCACATGTTGGAGGACTCCTGAAGTCCTGACTCCACCTGAGCAGAAGCACACCTGTACAGCATAAGATCAACCTTTTTAAATCTAAAGAAGGAAAAGCATCTAAGACAGTCTGCTACCAATGAGCTCTGCAGGCTTGTTTGGTCTCTTGTTGATGAACGTCTCAAAGGATTCCTTCATCAGGTTGATAAAGCGCTCATTCCTCTGGAAGCACACCTCTACCACGTGGTCTACTTTGTCCTTAAAGTCCAGCAGGTCTTGGACCATATCTTTATCTTTCTCAGGATTTATGACAATGGTCGTCCCAAAGGTCTACAGAAAGAAGAAATAACCAAGTCAGCAACAGGCTGTTTCACATGTCGGCAGGCCTTGTTTATACCACTTGATGCTGGCAGTACCCTTTCTACATGTGGCCATGACTCTGGGCACCTCTAGGATTCCCTGGGCATGTGGTTCCCTAGGCAACATTCCTGGAAGATGCTGAGTGGTGCTATACTGGGAAGTTAGGGATACAATGCATGTAACAGAGGTAGGAACTGGGGCAGTAAGCCTTAAATTCAGCTTAGAAACACAGCAGTAGCTAGACCAAACTGCTGTACCAATGAGTATCGGTTCACAGTGTGCAGTCATGCGTGATAAGCAGACACCTCAGAGGCTGCTGCTGTAGCAGAAACAAGTGTTTGCATGAGTGGGTGCAAAGCTGTTGTCACTACACTGCAGGTGACACCTGGAGGATGGAGTGCAGATAACCCTGCAGTAGTTCATTCACTCTGCAGGGTACCCATGTAAGGACCCATATGTACTTTGATGTACTCGCTCCAGTGCTGCAGCAGAGCGTGCTGCCCTCCTTTCACCCGGCTGAACAGCTGGTACATCTGTGTGAGGTCAGGCACCCTGTTCTCATCCAGCAGGTGGTCGAGCCCTAGTAGGATGCAGAACAAGAACAAGTCACAGCAGGAAGGCAGCAGATGAAAACACAATAGTCCACACCAGTCAGTACAGAGGCATGCCTGCCTGGTCACCTGTATGAGGTGGCTCATATACATGGATTTCATTTTTCTGAGTGCTTTGAGAATGTATTATTACTTTCTCATCTCACTAAAGATGTTTTAACAAAAGTAATGAATCAAAAAATATTTAGGCAAGTATTTGCCCCAAAAATTCACAATGCAAATTATTTGAGGTTTTGTCTATTAGTCAGAAATCACATTTGTTAAAAAGATTGGTTCATGGCCTGGAGAGATGGCTCAGCAGATAAAAGCACTTGCTGTTCTTACAAAAGAGCCAGGCCCTGTTTCCAGCCCACACAGTGGCTCACAACCATCTCCAACTCCAGTTCAGGAAGACCTGACGCTTTCTTCTGACCTCAATCCTCTTCTTTGGGCACTGCATATTTGTGATGCATACATATACATACAAGCTAAACACTCATATACATAAAATAAAACTATAAACTGAAATGGGTTCAATTTTAAGTTTTTAGTTGATTAATTTGATTCACATAATAAATTGTAAGACAAATAAGTATATATTTTGTGTATTCAATATGGAATTTTAGAATTTTTATTCAGCTATTTAAGTATTATAATTTTATTATTTCATATTTTATGAGCATTTTGACTGTGCGTTAAGTACATGTGCCATGTTTGTGCAGTGCCTGCAGAGGCCAGAAGAGGATGCAATTATAGGTCTCTCCACTTGGCAGTGTCTGCACACACAGGGGTTAAAGTGTGTAGAGGCACCCTGTACTAAGTTACAGGTCTAGCTGCTTGGTATGTCTTAAGATCACTTTGGAGCGAAACACACAAATAAGCTTTAACTTTTGTAAAATATCTCTCAGGAGTACTAAATGATGTCTTTTAAAAAAGTTTAAAGGCCTTTTACTTTTTGGAATGTTTCTAATATGATTGTGTATGTTATTGGATGTATTCACGTGCTTGTGCATCTGAGGGCCAGAGACTGATGATGGCATCTTCTTTCCTCAGTCATGCTCCATCTTTGCTTTGCTTTGCTTTTAAATGTTCAGATAGTCTCTACTCACCAACTTGGCTAGACTAGCTGACAGTAATCCTAGACATCCTCCTGTCTCTGCCACCCCAGTGCTGTGGCTACAGGTGGCTTCTCCTACCTAGCTTCCTAATGCAGATCCTGGGAATACAAATTCAGGTTCTTGTGCTTGCATGACAAGCATGTGATCAACTAAGACAGCTCCACAACCCCCTAATAAAATTTAGAATAAGCTTTTACAAGCACAGATTACCATGTCCTTGTAATAATTTAGCACATCAAAGTATGCACTGAGACAACCTATGAGAATTTCTATTACTTGATTGTCTTTTTTCTTGTAAAATATTTATGTGTATGTGTGTATGCTCACATGAGTTTGGATGCCTTTAGAAGCCAGAAAAGTGTTGAATCCTCTGGAGCTTGAATTACAAAAGTTGTGAGCTTTTTATCACGTGTGCTGGTCCTGAATGGTAGCAAGAGCTCCTAACTGCTGTATGTGCTACTGCCCCATCAAGTCTTTTTACTCTTACAATTATTCCTTTTAATTTTTAAAGACTCTTGTGTGCCATCATGAAGTTACAGATTTTAGGAACACAAACGGAATTTCAGTCTGTGCTTTTGCTACTGGCCACCCTGCCCTCCTAGTTCCCTCCTAGTGCCCTCCTAGTGGCTCTGAGGCCATCAGGTGACACCTGTGACCACAGTCTTATTTCTGAGATGCTGAGGCTCTCCTCTGAGCTTCCTGTCCTGGACTTGGAATTAAGCACTCTCCAAACAGCTCCTTATAAGTTTCCTTTTAGTGGAGATAGTTACTCAGAAGTCACAGTGTCCACATTAAAGATGCTCACTGCAATTATACTGGACATTGTTATTAGACTTGGCAAAACCACCAAATACATTTAAAAAAAACACACATTTTTAAAGATGGGCTCTCAAGGCATAGTTTTGACTAGCCTGGAGCTTACCACACAGACCAGGCTGGCCTCCACCTCACAGAGATGTGTCTGCTTCCACCTCCTGAGTACATGGGATTAAAGGCATGCACCACTAATGTGTCTAAGAACAAACATTGGCAGGAATGGCACTTCCTCAGAACTGACCCTTCAGACACTCAGAGAGGAGATACAGTTTCCCGTTATAGCTAAATGACTTAAATGGTGACCCAGAGAAATAGTCACAAGAACTTACACTGGCATCCAAGTGTTACAAAACAGTGGCTGTGTTTATTATAATTTCCAGAAAAGCAAGCTCACTGTGAAGGTAAGAAATAAAGCCAATGGAGACTAAGCTGAACATGTCAACACCAATCCCCAAAAAGCACAGACCATAAAAAGTGGAGTTGGAGATGGAAATATAAAGCTTTATGACTTTAATATTAGGTGCCTAAGTGGTATAGTACCTTCGATAGATAGACTATAAAAGAAAGATCTACTTACAAGCCCTAAGCCATGAATGAAAAAGTGAAGTTATATTCAGAGAGAGACTACCCCCCCACCCCAGCTATTCTGAAGATAAGAGAGCTGTCAATCTAGCCGATGACTCTCCAGCTAAGTCACCCTCCAGGAAGAGTGTAGGTTTCTGTGTATGGTCGCAGTAACCAGTATAGAGCTCAGAAGAACCAAACGAGGGAGTGAAGCTGACAAATGAAGAAACTGAGTGAGGTGGAGATGCCAGTGGCTCTAATCTAATTACCATGCACTGTATGCATGTGTTGAGATGTTTCACGTAACAAATGTTATACAAGATGGTGCCCACAATCACAAATAAAAGACCTTCAAAGGTAGTTTAATATGCCAAGCAGGGCTGAGAACCACCAGCACACAGCTCTTTAAGGTTTAGTTTTTTACAAAGGCCCAGATTCCAAGCCAAGTGTGGTGGTGCACATCTCTCTGAAGTATGGATGCCCCTCAAAGGCTAACACATTCATTAAATGAGTCTTAATAGTTCATCCTACACAAATAACTCCAGAAGTTATGTACAGTGTTTTCAAAGATTCACAAGTTAAAGTTTAGAATTTAGTTTAATTCACGTGATGAGAAAACTGACCCTTCTGCAGAACTGCTGTCAAATGCTCTCCTAATAGCTGTTTCTCCACACAGGCAATCAAGGGTCTCCTAGGAAAGAAAAGCAGAAAGAGGCAGCAGCAGAGAATGGTTGGCTATCACGGGCGAAAGTTAAAGTCACAACTGCATACAGCCAAGTGGACAGAGGGCTAACAAATAAGCTTCTCATTACGGCAACTGTTCACTGTGACTTTTACTGACGATTCTAAAGCCAATTTCAATTTCATTTCAGGTTTTTTCCCCCTATTTCATGAGACAGCATCTTATATAGCCCAAGCTGGTCTTGAAACATGGTTTTTCTATCTCCTACCCAGTGCTGTGATTTTAGGCATCAATCATCATACCTGACTTCCTGTAGCACTTTTAAACACAACTTGTTGAATAACACAGACAAGTCTATGGGAAGGTCTGGAAACCCTTGGCAGTGAGCCCTTGAGGAGCTTGCCTGGTTGGTTGGTGAGGTATGTGTACCCTACACCTTGCTTTCTGATTTTTACCATGCCCTTCATGGCTTGGCCCCTGATGATGTCACTTGCTAACGCTTCCTGAACTGTAGACAAGACACATCTAACTGTGCAGTCTACAGTCCTACTGCTTACGCTTACTGAAGTGCTATGGTCTCCATGCTCATTGCCATGTTGGTCTGAGGCAGGATGGTTGCTCTATGCTGTGGTACCACCAAGCCTAGAACCCAAAGGCTAGGCATTTTCTGTGGCAAACTACCACCTCCTTCACAATGGTGACTCCGACCCTCTCCTCCACCACTGCCCACATCTTCCAATGTGTGCTCTCAGCTTTGCTCCTCATCTCTAACAAGGACAGATGAGCAATTGAGGGTCCTACAGACCGGCTGGCCACCTACTTCTTGTCTCATCTTTTACTCTAGCTCTGAGATACACTCCTCTGGTCCTCACCCGACCACCCCACTACCACCATTACTTGGCCAGTTTCTGCTCATGGAAAAGCCTGCTGTGAGATCTGGGCATGAGCACTGCAGAGAACAGATGAGTGAATCATGGCTGACAGTTACAGTCACAGGTAGACATGATCTTCCTGCTTCCCCTCCCCTCAGACAGCGTCTGTCCTGGAATTCTTTATGAAGACCTAGTCAGCCTTGAGCTCACAGATCCATACCTTCCTTGATCTCCCAAGTGATGGGATTACAGCCATGTCCCATCACACCCAGCCTTCTGACTTTTTCTTATTCATAACTCATTTTTTCTTTCAGAAGATCACAGAGTCTAAGAATAATTAACTTTAGACCTTTCTCATGCCTTCATTTTAGAGTTTATAAGAAAGATGACTGGAGTTCAGTACCCAGGACCAGTGTTTTAAAGTGTGCGCTGTGCACACATCACAGCACATGTGGATTCAGAGGAAATTCAGAGTCGGGGTATTGAACTCAGGCAGTCAGGCCTGAAAGAAAATTATCTTTTTTTTTTTTTTTTTTTTTAAAAAAAAAAAAGAAAAAGAAAAAAAAAAAAAAACAACTCAAAAAAACAGAGTCTCAGTGTGCAGCCCTGGCTGGCGTCAAACTCGATATTGTAGAACAGGATGGCTTTGTACTCACAGAGATCCACCCGCCTCTGCCTTTTGTGTCCACCACTATGCCCAACCTTCTACAAGGAACTTTTTAACCTATTTAACTCTCCTGGCACCTAAGGGAAAAGGCTGGATTCATATCCCACCCTCCATTAAAATGGAGTTCAGAGATGTGGGTGGCCTGTCTGAGGGGAGCCTGGTGTAGCCGCTGCTTCTCCCTGGTTGCTTCTGCTCAACTTCCTGTAGTCTCCTCCTGACTCTTCTCCTTTATCAAGTGTGAGTGTGATGAGCACATCAATATCCCCGAGCAATCCAGCATTCCCCCAGCTCAGTTCTGGACTAAAACAAATGGCACCCCTCACTTGGAAAGAAGAACACAATCCTCGTAAACGTGCTTATGGTTCCTAAGATTCTTTCTCTTGTCCCAAACCCCATAAGGACCGGAGCCTCACATGGGTTTATCATGCCCTCTTTGTGCCCCTCCCTCAATGCTTCCATCTCCTCACAGCAGTAAATAATACATGTTTTTCACAAACACACGTTTTCTTCCTTTTTATCTCTGTAGCTGCTCATCAACCCAAAATCTAGAAGAAAAAAAAGGGGGGGTGGGAGAGGCAGCTCAACAGTTCAGAGTGTGCACTGCTCTTAGAGGCGAGTCCCTGGCACTCACATCAGGTAGTTAGTTCATAATCATCTATAACCCCAGCTCTACAGGAGCCAAAATCCATGGACTCCTCAGGCACCTGTACTTACATGTATACCACCTAAACAATGAACATAATAAAAGTAGTAAAAAAAATATAAATCTTTAAAAATAAAAAAAGCTTGTAAGTGGAGGATCAGGCTCCCCTTGAATACACAGAGATCTGCCTGCTTCTGCCGCCCAAGTGCTGGGATTAAAGGCATGTGCCACCACTGCCCAGCTATTTCAATACATAGCAAGAAAGTATGTGGCCAGTATGAGGAACTGATATGTATCCAGGGACAGTGCTTACTGTGTGCTGTGGTCTAAGTAAGTGATCACTCGGTCTGCTTCTTCTTCTAGACGTTTACTCACATGGTTAAGATACTCTGGAACCTTCCAAAAAAAATTAACACATCAATGACATAAGTTTTCTCACATTATTGCTAAAAAAGTTTTCCTCATAAAATTGAAAAAGAGCAGCAAAAACATCCAAGTCAAGTATTAATGTGTTACCAAGGTTGGGCAGGTGGGAGTGACAATAGAAGGCTGGGAATCACATCTATAATTAGGGCCCAGGTTGCACTCACTGCTTACTACAAAGTATGGGGGATCAGAGCACCAGTGGGCTCATATGGGAAGTTACTAGTAGTATCTGGGTAGAAAGGCCAAAGGGTACTGAAAACCTGGCAACCACACAAGAAGCCCTCCCCTGTGGCCAGAGACTGCAGATGTCTGGAGTGACAGTTTTCAGGGCCATGTGTTAGCACTGCCATAGCTAAAACCTGCTCTGACAGGCTGGGCCACCTTGTCAGGAGCAGGTTACCATGTCTGTGCTCAGGGATCTCTGCAGGACTTGACTCCAGGACCTAGGAAGCTGCTCAACGGGGTTGGGTGGTATTGCTATTACATATGCAATATCACATGTATTGTATATCACCCATGTAGTTTGGGGAGAATTCTTTACCAATGTTTTAAACAGATGAAGAATTTTGATTCTTTTAATCATTGTCTTTCATATTTAGGATTTACTCTTTATCCTCTTGCTTAGACATTAATCCTTTGCTGTTCCAGAAGCTACTTTAGAGAGGAGGGAAAAAACAAAACAAAAAAACCCAGAAAAGCTCCTAAGGAAAAGAAATGAACTTCTACAACAAGCAGTTTGTCCCCAAAGACTTCAGGAAACTGATGAATGTGTACACAGGAAAGACTGGCAGTTCTTGTGACTGGTTCCCCGAGGAGGGCAAAAAAAAAAAAAAAAGGAGACCATCGCACATCTCACCTCCCTGTCTTGCATCAGCCTCTGGCCTTCTGCAGCGTATAGACAGTTAGTCTCTTCCAAGAACTTCAGTTCAAACGCATCTCTATATACCTAGGAAATGAGTGGTTACTGACAGCCTCATGCAGGAGCTTGCCTGGTCAAGCACTGAGAGTCCCACATTCCGAGTCAGCAGGCAGCAGCTGGGGTCATCATGTGCCACTGTCCACTGTTCTTTTCCTACCAGGCCAGGACCCTACCTGCTCTCAACACTCATGTTTTCTTAGCCTTTGTACATTGGTAAGTGATTTTACCTTTGTTTATGGTGTAGTTACCACAGAAATAAGCATTTTTATATATACAACCATACCCATCAATCTTTTCTTCTGTGGCTCCCTGTGTAGTATGGTGTTAGCCTCAGGCATCCTCTCAAGGACTAGATAGCCACATTTTCAACTCAGACTCTTCTGAGCCTATTCCCCACTTACATCTCTGATGCTATGTTTACTTCGGGGCAGGCACCTGCAGGTAGTAATCACATGCTCAAGACCAAGGCCTCACCTGGAGATCTGAGAGCATGCTTAACAGACTCCGAAGCAGGCTCCTGTCCACAGCCTCACCACTTCTCTCACGCCCAATGAGCAGCAGGATCCCATCAATGGTCTTACTCTGCACCATCCTGTCGCTGATGATATGGTTTCTAAATAGCTCTAGGCCCATGTCCCTGACAGGCAGAAAGCAAAACAAGGCTTTAGTTCACCCTTGGATGTTCCAGAAGCTTCACATATACACCACCCCAAAACTATTTACTAATTATATCGAGAGCTTGAAAAGGCCTCTTACGAATGCTTGTTTGGCCAGCCCAGAATGTCTATGTCTTTACCCTCAATGAGGTTAATTCCTGCATAGATCAAGCTGACTACCCCTGGAGGTAATAAGATACCTGTGTCACACAGGTACCCAGCAATCCAACTGCTTTTGTGAGAATCTTCTGTCTTTGACCCTTGGCTCACCGTTCTTTGGCAAGGCTGTGGGAACCACACTATACCTGCTCCCTTTGGATCCTTTTTCCTGTACTGTTCCCATCAGACTCCTCTCTATTCCACAGAAAGCAAGATCTGAAACAACTGCAGGTTAATCCTCCTTCCTCAGCTTGTTGCCCAGGAGTGTTGGAAAGGGCTTTGTGCAGTGACGGCAGGTGCCAGGCTAACAGAGGAAGGCAGCGGGCTCTGTCAGGACCAGGAGGGCACTCACCAGATAGAAGGCAGCATGGAGTTCTGGAGGACATAGGTGCGGTCCAGAAACAGGAAGATGCTTCTGATCATGATCTGAAAACCATAAAGGAGCAGCACTCACACACCTATTCCCTCATTCACATACTGACCACTTGAGATCAGACTTTTTGGACCATTCTATATTAGCTGTCTTGAATATAGCAATCACTTCTTGATGGAAAATACTCAACATTGTCTCTCATTTTTATAAATTTAACTTTTTCTTTTGGTATTTTTCAGCCCGGACTGCTGTGATTTTTAAAGCATTCAACCTCAAAGATGTCTGAAATTTAATTATCTCCCAACTGATGACACAATGATGCTTTTTGGATGGCTGAATATTTAACTAGTCTTTCTTGATTTTTTGAGATGGGGTCTCATGGCCTTCCTTAAACTCCTTATTTTCCTGTTTCTGTTTTCTAAATGTGATTACTGGCATGTACAGAACCTCCATTCCTGGCTTAAATTTTCTAAGTTAAGTCTTGCAGCTCGGGTTCCAGAGTGTACTTTGTTGCAAGGACAGTGAAAGTGCAGACCGTGAGCTTTGCTGCTGAAGCCCTGCATTTACCAGCTGGAACTGATTCCACCTTCTGCCAAGACTGCTGATATTCAAAAACACCTCCCTAATGGACATTCTTGTTTTCACGTCCACATGGCTCAAAATGCTCATCATCTGCATCTCATCTTTAGAAAGTCAGCCAGTATGTACTTGAAGAAGCCATATATCCTATCTTCTCTCACAGGTCACCAACAACTGGGCCAGACAAAAACTCACATGTGTGAAGACAAATTAGACCCCATACATCCTAAGGTTTTGCCACCTAACCACAGTTAGGGGCTGGAACTCAGATCAAACTGCACTTGGACACCTGGAGCCTTCTTTGAGAACTTACAGAGCCTCCTCTGTGCATACACTCACTGCTCACCAGGAGGCAGAGCTGGCCAGAATCCCTTCCTAAGAGAGTCTGAGGAAGCCCACCTCCCCACCCTACTCTACCGTTCAGTTGTGGTGAGGGTCCCTCAGCCAAGGACTTAAGTTGGTAGGAAGGCAGGGTAAGGCAGGTGTGAAGAATCACTGTACTCTGTCTAAAGCAGAGCCTTGTAAAGCTAAAGTATGAGTGAGCTAACTCAGGCATTAATAACAGTACCGTTAGAGAACCAGGGCCGATGAAGGGCTGCAAACTTACCATCTGTCTGCAGTGATCTTGCCAGCACATGTTAATCTTCTTTAGAAATAAAACGCTGTCTAGTGAGTCTGTGCAGATCTGCTAAGGGAACTTCAAACACACCAGTCCAGTCCTTTCTTGCTGTGCTCACTTTAATCTCAGTCCCCTTCTCTGCTAGATGTCCTTCTCGTAACTGGAGTCTGACCATTATATAGTGTAACTTACACTATAGTCACAGCACGTGTCCCTCTGAATCCACAGTGAAAAGCTAATACCAATAGTACCAAGAGGAATAACAGACACCATAGAGAGCTGCCCCACCCTCTCCACAAAGCAGGAAGCTCTTACCAGCTGGAGTCTGCTAGGGTCTGGGTCTTGGACTTCCAACCTCCAGGTTGTGAATGTAAACACAGTGACTTATAAGCTAGTTTTCAACTAGATAGACAAGTGGATTCCTAGCCTCTGCCCACTGCCCATCAGACTCACCCCATGCCCTGGACCTGTCTCTCACTACCCCTTGGCTTCTACTCTCTTCTCTGCAGGGCCACTTTCCATTCCTGCCAGCTGACACAAATAACCAGACATGAGAGCATCTGGGGGCCATATTTTACCCAGTGAGGGCCAGGACCGAATATAACTCCACAATGGACCTTCTAGAACTGGCGCCTGGTGGAACCCGAGGGTCTCTCAGTCCAAAAGTATATATAAAATTGCATAGTAGGGGGCTGGAAACTCAAAAGTGGTAGCGACTTGCCCAGTAAAATCTTAGACTACCCCAAGTTGTATTCATGACTAGATATACATTCACCTAGACTCTAAGTGTGCATATGTATGTTTGTATGTGTGCTTTTAGGAGAGTCTCACTCTAGCCAAGACTGGCCTTAAATAAATCAATCTTCCACGTCTCCTACATGCTGGAATTGCAAGTGTTAGCCACCACACTGTGCTTGTTTGAGTTAGGACCTTGACATACAGCCTATGCTAGTGTGGAACTTGAAGTTCTTCTGCCTAAGTCCTCAGAGATGAGATTACAGGCATGTGCCAACATACAGACAGATAGACACATACACTCACTTTGTTTTTTGGGGGGGACGACATAGGGTCTCACTATGTGCTCTGGCTGGCCTGAAACTTGCTATTATGATATTCTATAATTTATTGTTTGTGTATATGTATGTATTTATGCATGCATGTATGTATGCATGTGTTCATGAATGTAGTGTTCAAAGAGAGAAGGAAGGGGTATCAGATCTCCCGGAACTAGAGTTCTGGTTGTGGGCTCTGAGAACCAAACCTCAGTCCTCTGCAGGAGCTGCAAGAGCGCTCAATTGCTCAACCATCTCTCCAGCTCCACTTTTAAAAATTTTTAGATTTTTTCACAAATAATTTAATTTTTATTTGTATGTATGTGTGTTGGTGCCAGTACCCATGGAAGCCAAAGGTCACATCAGCTGGAGCTTAAGTAAGCTGCCTGACAGAGGTTCTGTAAATTGACCTTGGGTCCTGGGCAAGAGCAGCAAGTGCTTTTACCAATGATCTCCTCTCAAGCCCCTAGGATACACTTTCTAAGAAACATGCAAAATACAGTTTTAAATAAAGATACCCAAATGTGGGTTTCTAGAGAAGAATTTTTCTTGCCCATTCTCATTTGATCTTTGATCTTCCTAATACAGAAAAGGTGGACCATGTGGCTGGAAAGCACAGGTGTCCCATGTCACTTACTAGCACATGACACCATTCTTGTCAATAAGTTCAAGTGGGGCAGGCCACCCACACTCAGCTCACATGAGGAAACAGTGCACACAGATGATGAAGTGTGCCACAGCCAAGGCAGAGAAGCACCATACCTGCAGTCAGTCAAGGGCAGCAGGTAGAGGCAGATGATGCTGGCCCAGCCTTAAGGGAGGGAGAAAATGCTCAGGGAGACAGTCAGGTCATAGGCACATCTGTGCAGGTGGCTATAAACATAGTAGGTCAGACGAAGAAATCTAGTTTCTCGCCTCCTAAGTCTCAGGAAGCATATTCACAAGTTTAGACAGTCAGAAGGCCTGCCAACACATTACCCTGGGAGAATGCTTCTATGATGGTAAACCAGGCCAGATCACTATGTGTGCAGAACAAGACAAAGGTCAGCCACAGGGTATCCAGCAGGTTGAAAGATGCGACAGCCTGACACTGATCTTCAAATACTGCGCTCACACAGGCTAGTTGGAGCTATGTGGCAGTATGAGCCTTTAAGCTTAAAATGAGTTAAACTGACTAGCCCATCTGATGCTACCTGGCAGCTCGGGTGTCACCAATAGCTACAGAGGAGTTGTTCCTAGACCTGTATTTCTAAGATGTAAGGGCCCAATGTCAATGTTCTCTAGTAAAAGAGTTCTGTTAAGTAACTTACACAGATTTCCACATCAACCATTTTTTTTGGTAGTTTCAATGGAAAGAAGTGTCAAAGAGTCATCTAGTACTACAGAGCATGGTATTTACCAAGATCCTACACAACCTGCTAGAATTCAGTCAATTCTAGGATGCAAGGCTTATAGCATCACTACAGTGCCAGAGGTGAGTAATCCTAGGCAATGCAATGCTTAGGTGACTAAAAGGTCTGTTGTGGCTTCTCTGAGGCAGCTTTCTTGTCTTGTTTCAGTCCCTGCAAAGGCCTCACACTATCCATGAAAGTGAGGTACACCTTTCACAGTGCAATAAAAAGTCAACAGCAAGAGTTTATGATCGACCATGAAAAAACTATACCAATCGCAAAGACCATTTAAAGGAAAACAAAAATACATTGTGTATATCCGGTTGGAAGAGTGAAAGGTCAGTGACTTAGATGCTAGCGGGAGTCCACTGTTATCTGAGATGCCAATCCCCAGGGTCTGGGCATGGCACTCATTCTAAATCACTGGCTGCTTGGTTTCAGCACCTCAATCAGGTAGAGAAAAACATCTAACACTGATCTGTTTAAAAATCTGTGTGCTGCTTGACCCTCAGCACAGCATGGGGCCAGTCATACTTCAGCTCAAAGGGGAGCTTTCCTTCTTTGGCCTTTCTCTTCTGAAAGCCTGTGACACCAACTGCTGATTTTTGCCTATGGGATCTTCTCTCTGGCCTCCATGTTTCTGCACAGGCCAATTAACAGCACCATTTCCTCTTTGGGCCTCCTATCCTCTTGGCATTTCCCTCCTCAGGCAGATAGACAGGCTAGCCTGCCTTTAAGTCCTTTGTTATATGTGTTACTCACGGTGCTTTTTCCAGGATCTAGTTTGATGCCTGGTGGCACATAATGCCTACTTTGGGAATGTGTTGGCAGGTGAAGGTTCCAGGCTTCATGTTGACCAGAGTTCCAGGCTGATCTATCATTCTGCCCAAGAGATCTTCACATAACAATCAGATTGAGCTACTTAGAAACAAGTAAGTAATCTCAGTGACTTGTACAGTTTAAGGTGCAGCTTCTTGATGGCTTATCCAGAATCAGATGCAGTCTGTAACTGACTGCACCAGACTGTGCAGTTCTCAAGAACTCACTTTTCACTCTCTCATGTTCACTCTGGTTACACCCTACTAGCCTTCAGGACCCATTCAGCGGTGTCCTTCCCACCCCAGGCCCCTGGTGGGGGCTCTGCCTGGTCTCTCTTCTGCTGTTTTAGCTGCCATGTGTCTGGGCTCAAGACACATTGTCACTAAGGAATCCAGTGTGTTAGTGCCTTTTTCCTTCTGTAAAACGAATCAAGATTCTTATAATCCTGGTTTGTTACAAAGAAACTGTAATTCCCTGGCTCTACCCTAAGGCTGTGATTTCCTGGAGGACTGATATCAGGTACAGTTACTTTTTTATAATCCAAGATCAAGATACTGGGTAGGAAACAAAAGCTTGTTAAAAATGTGACCACTTTAGTCAACCCCACAGAGGGATTAATTGGTAGGAGGATAATTAAAGCAGGTAATCAAAAGTGGTTTCCAGCAAAGTGGGATTAGAGTTGAGCCTGACGGGTACTGGTGTCCTACAACAACAGTTGACCATCTAGTGTCATTCTCTGGCTAGATGTCAGGCTCCTCCAGCATTCTGAATGGGGCAGAAGTTCCAAATGTGTCACAGGTATCTGGCAGGTTCCTTCAGGGTATATGGTCACGATGATCTTGAAAATCTTGCAGTCATTAGTTCAGAACACTTGCCAGAGACTATAGAAGCATCTGATAGAAGGCACTGTAGCAGAAACCAAGAACATAAAGGCCTCGACATCCAGACTGCTTGTTTGCTGCTCTGCATTAGCAGGGTCTGTACAGCTGGCAGGATCACGTTTCCTTTGATGAGAGCCACAGGAAGAAAAAAAGTTTCCTGAACCAGGAGAAAATCTTGAATAGGCAGGTTCTGGGATTTGTTTTATACACGAAAACAAGGAGCCAAGTAAGTCAGCATGGGTTTTACAGAAGGCATTTGGGGCCTAAAACTGGCAATGGGTTTGGGGACCAGCCTGAGGCCAGGTCATACAGATGTCCTTGTGGGCATGAGTCACAAGATGACATGTCAGCAAACCCTAAGCTGCCCTCTACCCAGCACCGTGTGCAGCACATGCCTGAATAATTCTCTTCTTCAACTGAACACCATAGCCACCACACTTTTGTCAGGCTCTTTGTCCTGGGAGGTAAACTCTCAGACCAGACAGGCAGGTTCTCCTGCCTTCCCACAATGGCACACACTTCACCAGGAGACTGCATGCAGCACAGGTCTGAGCATTCCTTGGCTTAAGCCGGATCCACAGACAGCTGGTAAGTAATGAATGATCTTGTTTCTTCAGTGGAAGCCAGGAAAGACCTACCTTTCAGATGAGATAACTTCCTGACACTGACTTGGGTCTGTGAGACAATGAGCAGAGAAACATACCCTGATTCCTGACAGACACAACCAACCAGCCAGCCAACCAACCAAACAAAAAAAAAAAAAAAAAAAATTGGGTATGTTTGAAACAGACACATTTGTGCAGATTTGTCACGTTATAGAAAATGAATACAGGTTGTTCTTTTTTAATTAAAGGACAGAACTTAAATTTTAAGGCATTTTCAAGACTTCAACTACTTGGGAAAGTGGAGGCTATTACTTTCATTCATATCAGTAATTTAGATCTTACAAACTTCACTTTAAAATCTATTATAATGAGTTATGAAACATTCTTAGGCCCTTTGTTCTATATATAGGGTTTAAAACTTATTCCTTTAATATTAAGAATATTCACTAGTTCTTTATCCATTTTAAAGAGATCTGTGTAATAAGTAGAGACATCATAAGGCAAAAACCCAAAGCAAAGAAAGGATATTCTCTGAATGGAAGAATCTGGGCTTGGACGTGGTCTTCACAGACCTGGCGCAGCTGCTTGTAGAGCGTCGGGGAGACTTTGTGAGAACAAAGATTTTCAACAGCCTACAACAAAGGGAAAAGGTGATTGTTCAGAACCAGAGTCAAAGTTCTGTGAAGCCTGTAGTGCTGACGTCACTTGGTACCTCAGTAACCTACAGCAAGCACTTATAATCTGGACACTTAGGGCACTTGTGCACAGCATGATGATGGCAGTAGGGCTCAGACTGACGGTGTGCTGCACCTGCTGTCCCTAGGACTTTGGGGGGCTGGAACCCCAACCCTCCAGTTTTTCCCTAGTTCAGTGGTTTCTCTATCAGGCTGCATAACAGTATCAGGATTCTAAAGCAGGTTTGGATCTTGTGGCCTTTTCTGATTCCCTGGGCTGTAGCAGGGAAGGGTTGGGAGAGGAACATGGCGGGGCTTCACTTACGGTGACTGGACTTTGATTCCCAAGTGACACAGGCCAAGCTATGATGACTCTCTTTACTTACTCACTGATTGATGCAGAACTCATTTGTTTTGTTTTAATGAAGAAAAGACAACTTTTCTTGTTTTGTTTTGTTTTTTGAGGCAAGGTTTCTTTATGTATCCCTAGTTGCCCTGGAGTTCATTGTATAATCCAGGCTAGCCTTAAATTCAGAGATCCACCTGTCTCTGCCTCCGGAGAGCTGGGATCAAAGGCGTGTGCCACCAAAGCTTGGTGGAAAAAACAACTTTTGAAGCAGGAAAAAAAAAAATCAAATATTTCCACTCACTAAAGGAATATGCACTCTCACCAGTCCTGATAAACTCTTCTCAAGTCTCACTCAAGTAATATTTTCTACCACAATAGTTTTAGAACCATTTAGTAAAGTTGTCGAGTAGAGAGAACAGAGGAACTTTCCACCAGCCCGTTTTCTTCAAAGTGGCCCCACATCTTCTAGCAGAGGTTCTGCCTCCAAGTACAAAGTCACTGTCTACACAAGTGCACACCTGCGTACTTTTTTGTAAAAACCATGTTTGTGAGTGAGTGTGTGGTATACTGTCCTTCATTAAACAGTGATTTATAAGGAGCCTCGTCTCTTTCTTCTTGAAACAGTCTTACTCTGTAGCCCTGGTGCTTGCTATATAGACTAGTCTGGCCTCAAACTCAGAGCCCCTCCTGCCTCTGCCTCCCAAGCGCACAGGCAGTCCTAGCAAATGACGTTTTCTGAGTACTGACTCCTGAGGGGTCACTTTTCCTAGCTGTGACTTGTTATCATCATCACTTAGTACTGACATGAAATACAGAGACGTATTGCAGAAGGCAACCCACAGGCAGTGGAGACCTCTTGTAATCCTTAGTACAAGTGTGTGCCACCATACCTGGTTCTGTTGGTGTTTCTAAATTCCTCTCTTGATATAAGAAGGGTCAAGTCAGGCTAAGACAGTGTGCTATGGGCACTTCATTTCAGAAAAGGAAGATTTACTCCAACATCCAAAGGTGGGATGTGGTAGTTTGGATTCTGCTTGTACCAGTTCATAGCTGTTCCTCATATGAACTCATTCCTTAAAAAATAATCACTCATATATCCCCAAGTATTATTCCTCACAGCAGACTATTTTGTGACCAACAGACTGTGCTGGGGCGATAGCACTAAGTCTGATAAGCATGGGCTGTGGTGTCCAGTGCTGTCCATTTGCTCTCTTAAAGAATGTGTTTCTATGGCCTGTCTAGTCACCTCAGGGGAAGAATTCAAAATGAAACAAGGGACTGCAGGCAGCTGGAGGCCAGGACTCTGCTGGGGCTTATTAAATTCAAATTCATGCAGAGATTCTTGGACTGAAGCTAAAATCATGGGAAACAAGATCAAGAAATCATAGACTGTGTCACGAGATTCACAGGCAGAAAGGACACAAAGGCAAATGCCCTGATTGCCTGGCAGACCCTCAGGAAAATGCCACACATACCCAATTACACTTGGACCCAACCACTATAAAGAGACACACTGGTGTGGCCCAAGGATGACCCTGGGCTCACAGCACAAGACCAGTAAGGTATGCTGCTCAGACCCTACAGTTCAGGGTTAGCGGCACTTTCTATGGCAAGGATGGCCACATACAGACTTGTTGCCCCCCCCCCCCCCCACTGGAGTAGCACTGGGATACTGAACCCTCTAGACACCCACCTAGAAGAAATAGAGAATGAAATCAGGACTCAAATGTAGGCAAGACGAAACTCAGAGGCCTCTCAGGCAACAAGCATCTACCACTCTCTTCCAAATCTGATGAGATGCTCAAAGAAGACTGAGTACTGAGTATGGCTGCTAGACTAGGGCAGTTTGTGGTGGGGCTAGGCAAGTCAGAGAGGGAATAGTCTCTGCTTCTGTACTGAATTTACTCTCTATTAATGTGTGACTTCCTCAAAGTGGTCATGGACCAATACCAATCTATTGTGGGATATTTGATTACATGGAGACACCCTGAGACTGTGTTAATAAAGTTAACTTTGAATCAGGGGGCAGACTAATTGACAAAAATCAGCCATAAAGTATACAGAGGACCCAGGATATGGATAGAGGTACAGGAAGGAATAGGGAGGGACTTGAAGATTCCTGGGCTTTTTGGAGGTCCTTTTTGGTCTAGGAAGTGTGGAGAGGAGGTCAGATGGTCACCGCTCTGACGATTCTTTGTTTTATCAGCTTTTCACCCCAATATCTGACTCCTGAGCCTTTACTGGTAATAGAACAACTTAGATTAAAAACAACACTGACCTGCCCACCATTTCCTGGACTTTCCCACATCAGTTTTAGCCAATCCTGTCACTAGGGTCTACACAAAATCACGCTGCTTTCTCCTTCACTAATGTGCCTGACAGGAATGAGCCTTTCAGCCCTGTTGTGCACTCCAGCTTAGAGGGTCTCTCCCTGGAATCAACTGTTCTCTCCTGGAAACACTGCTGTGCACCAGAACATAGGACAGACTGGATATGGCAGCCACAGCTGCACCTTCTGAGTGGTTCAGACTCAGGCCTTCAGAAGCAAAGAGAAGAGATCTGCACCCTCAAAACAACCCTACTCAGAGGAGGAGACAGAAGTGGGAAGCCAGGAGACTTCCTCACTATGAACTGACAGAGGAATCCAAGTAACATCAGAGCAAACAAGTTGCTGAGCAGAGAGCCATAACCAATGGGCTTCTGTGTTTACACTAGACTTCAAAAGTAAAAATTTCCAGACTCTAGTAAAGACTGGTGCTTTCGGCTAAGACTCTGAGGCAGGCAGGAAGCCCAGCTGGAAACAGACAGAGGAGCAGGTGAGTACACTGCTTGCCCATCCTCTGCTCTGCTTCAGTAACACTGCTTCACAGAGGCCCAAGGATGGTTTCCATGGATGCCCAGTGGGGTGGAGCAGCTCAGAATGTGTGCTCTCACCCTAAGAACACATTGCTGCATATGGGGTATGGAAAAGTCCTTTATTGCTAGGACAGCTAAAACTAGATAGTGCAGTATTGAGGGAACAGTTGTAAGCTTCAGTAGCAATATGCACTTCGTCAAACAAATCTTCTGAGTATTCAGGTACTTGGTATCATTCTTGTTCCTGGTCAAAATGACCACAAAACCCAGACAAAACATAAAAAAGCCTTTAGGAAGGTCTGTGTCAATGGTAGGGTCATGAATACAGTATGACCCCAGATACAGCAATGTTCTGGCCTAGTCTAACTGATCCTAAAAGCAAGATTTAAAAAGACCAGACAGTCTACAAATAGTTTAACCATATAGTAATATAAAAATATCTGGCATACCAGTTAGAATTTATAATGTTGAACATCCCATCAAAGATTATCAGATTCTCTTTAATGGGGGAGGGGGACCAACCAGAACCAAGGACACAGTAGATCAGGACTAAGCATGTAGCCAAAGACGAAGTAGAGCGTCAGAAGCCTTCAGGATGACCCCAACTGCACCCGTAGGAATAAGACAAATGTGAGGGAGTCTCAAAGCAGTGGCAGTGATAGTAGGTGAGGCACAACTGAGGTTTAGACTGTGAAGACAAGAGGGCTGGAAGACTCACGGAGACTTGGGACAATCTTTGCACACTTAAAATCTTTCCATGAAGAAAACCAAGATGGAGCTCAGCAGTTAGAAGTTGCTCTTTCAGAGGACCCAGGTTGACATCCAGCACCCATGCGGCAATTCACAACGTCTGTAAACCCCTAGGAGATCTGACACCTTCCATTCCATGGGCACTAGGTTTGGAATGTGGTGCTCAGACATGCATGCAGGAAACAATGAAATCCAAAATGGCTCCACTAGGGAATCCCCTCAAACATTTAAGAGACAAATGACATCAACTGTATACAAAGAATTTGAATCATTTCAAATTAATAAGGCTGACATTACTTTGACATGCAAACTGACCAATATGTAGTAAGAAAACACAATAAGACAAAATTAACAAAATATTAACAACTTGGCCCAACACACAAAAAGACAACAACAGGGGCAGATGCTTTAATGCTTTAATCCCAGCAGTACTCAGGAGGCCGAGGCAGGTGAATCTCTATGATTTTGAGGCTGGCTCAGTCTACATAGTGAGTCCCCACTCAAGGCTATGGGGTGGAATCACCCCTACCCCAAAATACATTTCAGCCAAGTAGGATAGAGCCCAAGCATGAATGTCTTTATATTCCATAGAGGGGAAAAAATGAACAGAATCAACAAATTAAGAGACAAAGCCTACACACTTCCTCAATAGTTGCAGAAAACATGTTTTCATTAAACTACAAGCGGAAAGGACTCTCACACATGGTAGCAGCACACTCAACGGTGCTAAAATTAAGCATTCCTGAGACCCAGGGCAAGACAAGTGGCCTGCGTTCTTACCACATTGTCCCAGAGGCTCTTGCCAGCACAGTCAGACAAGGCAGGGAATAACAAGCATCATATTTAGAAAGAAAAAAGCCCTCTAGTTACTCAAGATTGTCTGGACAGAAGACCCAGTGGAGTCTATGGAAAACCTAGAAACAGACAGACTGTCAAGTTAGAAGGAACTTCGGTATATAAAAATCAACATATTTCTATATAACAGTGAGAAGCACAAATTGGAATTTAAGGCAAAAATTCCACAAAAGGTTTGTAACATTTGTACAACTGAAACCAGAAACATTTCCGAGAAATATTTTAAAAGACCCAAGAGAGTGCTATCTATCTTTAAGGCTGAGTCAGTTCTCTCTAAGCAATCTAACAGGGTCACCATTATCTCAATCAAAACGTTAGCTGGCTTCTTGGATTCCAAGATTCCTAAAGAAATACAAGGGACCAAGAATAGCTGAAGCAACTGTGGGAAACACCAAGCTTAGGCCAACCGTTCCTCATGTAACACCTTGTCACACCCACTCCTAGATGGACAGCTGGTCCACAGCAATGTGCCCAGCACCTGGACAATCACAGGAAAACACTGCATTTAGATCTATATCTCATAAGACACACAAAGCCACAAGATATAGGTCACAGATCTAAGTGTAAAACTTCAACTCTAAATGTCTACAAGAGAAATCCAAGATCTTAGATTAGGACAAAGATCTGTTTTTGTTTATTTGTTTGAGACAGGGTCTCTTGTAGTTGGCCTAGAGCTGGCTAGAAGAGAAGACTGGCCTTGAATTCCCGAATCTCCTCTGCCTGCTGGGATTACAGGAGTGTGCGACTATTCCCAGCTATGGCAAAAATGATTTTATTTTTTAGGTAGATACTAAAAGCATAAGCTAAAAGAGCAGCTAATACAACATCTAAATCACTCTTCTTCAAAAGACATAGACCAGTTAAGGGGCAAGTTACTGGCCAGAAGACAGTATTTGCAACTTGTATCTGGAGAATACCTTCTAAATCCACACATCCAATAACAGAACAATAACCTAAGAAAATAAGCCTAAGAAATGAACACTTTATACCTGTAATCCCAGAATTTGGGAGGATGAAGTGGGGGGGGTTAAGTTAGCAGCTGAGTGGGGTACATAGTAAGATACAGGGAAGAGGAGAGGAGGGCATGGGAAGGCACGGGAGGAGACAAGCAAGCAGACAAAAGGTTTGAATACTTAACTTCATCAACAAGTACACAATAGCAATAAATGTATGAAAAGATGCCTAGCATCAGTAGGGTCTGTTAATTATAGAGCTGACAGCACCAAATGCTGGTGAGACTATGGAGCAAACAAGACCCACCACACTGCTAGCAGAGTGCAAAATGGTACAGCCATTTTGAAAAGCACACAGTTTTTAATGAAATTAAGCACATGTCTTCTGTAATACCTTAAGCTAGTTTCCAGAAAGGAATGAGAACATATGCCCACACAAGATGTATTCAATGTTCAAAGCAGCTTTGCTGAACACTCAAACATCCTTTACCTGATGAATAATCAATTGTCCTATATCCACACTACTCATTAATAAAAAGAATGTGCACTTGGAGAACCCATAGGGAGGATTTGGGAGAGGTTAGCTGTGATTGGTGAAGGGAGGGGGAGGGAAAGTGATATAATTCTTTTGTAAGTAAAAACATATTTTAAAAATAAAAAAAACCAAAATACTGAAAGAAAAAAAATGCCAAATTCGTAGCATAATGTGTGAACTGTAAAACACTATTCTAAGTAAAAGTCAAATAAAAAAGATGGAAAAATGCATGATTCCTTTTAGATAGCAAAGGCAGAAGAACTGAAGGCAGAGCATTGGCTGCTAAGGATAGGAGATCAAGAGGGATGGCTGCCATTGGCTGCAATTCCTTGTGGGGGGATGGAAACAGTTCATATTTTCATGGAGCAGGGTGGCAAAATAGCTGCATTAGGCCATTAAAATCTGCTAGAACAACAAGTATGTCAGTCTAAGCCTGTAACCCCACAAGAGGATTACCTTGAGTTTGGGGCAGTCTAGGCTACACAGTGAAACTCTTAAAAAAAAAATAAAACCAGCCAACTGCCCCAGCCCTAAAAAAAAAAAAAAAAAAAAAACCAAAAAACCCTACTGGAACACAAGTTATATGTAAATTATACTTCAAGAAAGCTGATTTAAAAAATTATCAGGGGTGTGGTGGCATATTCAACCATGTTGGAAGCCGAGGCAGGAAGATTACTGTAAGTCACAGGCTAGGCTGGACAGCAAGTAACTAAGTCAGCCAGCATTATGTAGGAAGATTCTCACTTAAAAACAGAAGGTTGGGTAGAGGTCTGAGAGATGGCTTAGTGATTAAAAGTACATGAGGACCTGAGATTGATTCCCAATACCAATGTCAAGAGGCTCACAGCACCTGAATTCTAGCTCCAGGGGATCCAATACTTTTGGTCTCTTACCCCCCTCCCCCATTGATACCCATGGACATTTACTTAAAATAATGAAGGTAAATCTTCAGGCAGGGTGCAGTGGAGCATGGCTTTAATCTCAGCTCTCACAAGGAAATGGGAGGAGAATCTCTGCGAATCCCAGGCCACTTCATCTAAATAGTGACTAGTGAGTTCCAGATCAGCCTACAGTGAGACTCTGTCTAAACAAAATAAAAACCCCAACTCTCTCCCTCAATACATAACCAACTCACAAACTTAAGACAAAGAACAAACACATGTACTTCATATCTGTCAATAGAGGCCAGTTGTCCCTCATCAAAAATTCTTAGGACCAGCAGTGTTTTAGATTAGATTTTTTCCTTCTGGATTTGATACTTAAATATGCATAATGATGTATTTGGGGACTGAAACTCAAATCTAAACACAAAACTAATCCATAACTCATATACCTTGAACATAATTTGAAGGTCTATTTTTATTTATTTATTTTATCATTGTGTGTGTGCATGATGCATATATACGGGTGCTTGTGCCATAGCAAGAGTCTGGAGTTGAGGGGACATCTCTGCAGCCAGTTTCCTATCTTTTTGAGGGTTCTAAGGTTTGAACACTGGTCGCCAAGCTTGTTCTGCAAGAGCTTTACCCACTGAGTCATCAGTAATTTTATACAATAGTTTTTTTTAGCATACATTGTGTTGTGTGAGGCCAGTCAGATGAGGTCAGTAGTGAATCTTCACGTGTGCACTAAACGTTTTGGATTAGGAGTGCTTCAATCTGTAACAACTTCCTTTGGATACTGTTGCTTTTCTTTTTGTACTTTTTGTAACTTATAATACATTTACTTTGTAATCAGGATAAAACAAACCCTTAAGTTCGTGACTTCGGTGTAATTAATTATAACCTTTATCATTACCTAAAATATACTATTTTGCGAACATTACTGTATAAAATCAGGACAGCTGCTTGGGACAGCAAAATGTACTTCTGTTAATTTTTTTTCTTCTGTCGCAGACACTGACCATCTTTAAATTAAAATTACCCCAATCTGTCTGCAAACCTTATTTGCAACAATTAAACCACAAAAAGTGTGTGTGTGTGGGGGTGCAAGACACAGGGACCCTATTAGCAAGTGGAGCCGTATTGAGTTTGGTGTGTAACCATGTAACACTGGTATCACTGAAGACTGCTGGAGTCCTGTGGCTCTCAGCCCCAACACCTCCTTTCTTCTGGTGATGGGAAAACTTACACCTCCTAAGCAGCCTGATGTAAGCCTCAATACAGAGCACTAATCCAGGACGGCGATCCACACAAACACCTGCTGACCGAGAGCTTCGCGGCTTCCGCTAGGGAAGGCTGGGGCCACAGCTTATTTTCCCTGGCAGGCCTCCCTAAGCGTCGGCGACTGTGGCTGAGGGAGGAGGAAAACAGCCAGGTATTCGCAGGCCCTCGCCGCCGCTCACCTGGTACAGCTCCTCCAGGTTGTACCTGATGGATGTGCTGCTCTGGATGGCCTTGACCGCTTCGTGAAGCTTCCTCCACGTGTCCTGAGTGTAGTTGTCAGGCAGCCGCGGCCTGTCTGTGGGGAGAGAGGGTCAACGGCCGCGCGGGGACAAGACAAGCCGGGGCACCGAGGCAGGGCCTGGCAGGGCCCGCCAGGAGGTGCGGGATCAGGGCCAGTTGGGGCGCGGGGAACGTGGCGGAGCATGAGGTGCAGGGACAAGTCAGGCTGGTGCGCTGGAACAGGACAGTGCGGGAACAAGGCGGGCTGGGGCGCGGGGACAGGGCCGGCTAGGCAACCCCAGGAGGCCCTGTCCGAGCGCGCGACCTGCCGGCCTCCCCGTTCGCTCCTCACCGGAGCGCACCCACCTCGGAAGTTCTTGATGACCAGCTTCCTGGAACCGCCCGCGCCCCCCGGCTTGGCAGGGCCACCGGCTAACGCCGCGGGTTTGGTGAGGCCGTTGGTGCGGCCCATGAGAGCCGAGACGCTGCCCTTCCGTGGGCCCTCGTCCGCCATGGCTGGGCCGGACGCCGCCCCGCCCCGCCCCACCCCGCCCCGCGCCGCCCGGCTCCTCCTCCGGCCCTGCGCCCGGGCTGTGCGCGTCCGGCTCCTCCTCCTCCTGTCGGGCTCCGCCCGTGAGCTCTCGGCTCCTCCTCCTGCTGCTGCTCGCGGCACGCTCCGCGCGCCCTAGGCCCAACCGCCGCGGCGCGCACCGGAATGATCCGGCTCCGGCGCGCGGACTCCGCCCAGTGAGGACTCGGGCAATCGAGACGGTGCCTGGAAGGGTTCGGGACCCGCAGACGTTCTACGATGAATGCTCGCGAGAGGGCGCCGTGATACCTTCGCATTGAGTGCTCTTGTTCAACGTCACGTCGAGGGCTGGGGACACCCGGGAGACGTGGGCGGATAAGGAGCACTCTACAACCTTTCCTCTGGAGCAACCCTACACCTAGGATTCAGGAATGCTCCGAGACACTGCACGTCGCGGGTGTCCCCACACCCATTGCTCTGGGATGCCCCAGTGAAGGGTTGTGGGAGGACTCGGGGACACCTCCAGTGAGGGCTCGGAGTGCGCAGGGACGTGGAATCCGGACTCTTGTTCTGTTTGCTTAAGGATGTGAGAGCCAGGAGCATCTCTGCACAGTGAGGATCGAGGAGCGAGCGGGTCACCCTCATCCAGGAAGGAGTGAGGGGTACGGGGAGTCACTATTACACAGGACGTGATCTGGGACGCAGGGACTCGTAACAAAGCCGGTTGGGACTCCTTCACTTCTGTGCTCAGTGCTTGCGCGCGCCCTGCTGAGCCACCCCAGTGACCGCACCCGGAGCACAGACAGCTATAGAAGGGGGAGTGCCTGCACCAGCTTCGTTCAGTTTCACCACCGGTTCCGGAACCAACGTGCGGGGACGACAGTGTGGGGACAAGGAGCGGGAACGGACCTGCGCCGGAAGTGAGGTGCTTAAAGCCGGCGGCCGCCGCTATGGCGCACATCACCATTAATCAGTACCTACAGCAGGTGAGTTTCGCCCAGGATCTTTGCTTCTTGGCCACGGGAGTGGGTCCTGGAGCTGGATCTGACCGGGCCTAGGCGTGAGGGTGGGGATTCTGCTGCATGCGGCGGGCAGCAAACCTTGCTCAAAAGTTGCAAGTGCTTCCCGCCGGGTCTGGGGCAGAGAGGAGGATTTGAGGTGGAAGTAGCAAGATCGGATCCACTCGTAAAAGCGATTTTCCGTGTAGCACTGTCTGCACGAGGAATATTGTATCTTAAGAGAGGTGTTGCATCAGGGTTGGGGGTTGAGTTTGCGTTTTCTCCACAAACCTGGGACAGAGAGGTAGGAATCCCACTGGTCAACACACCTGGTGTACGGGACAGCCAGATGGGAAATCTGATGAACGTTTTAACTGATTACTGTGCTGCTGTTTATGAATCTTGGTTTTGCACTTAGCCCCATTATCAAGGCCCCTGCCCTCTATCTCAAATATCTCATTAGCTAGAACCCCTGGGGAAGCTTGGGAACAAACATTGCAATTTAAGCCTATATGCCCATAAGCGAAGAGAACTGATTAATTATGGAAGTCGGTGGTGTTAACTACAGCTGTCAGTTAAGTCACAGTATTCCATGCTTCTCCAGTGGCCCGCTTGGTAGAGGGGTCTCCCCCCCCCTCTCCTTTCTGTCTCCCCTCCCCCTCCCCCCCCCTTCCGACAAGGTTTCTCTGTATAACAGCTCTGGCTGTCCTGGAACTCACCCTGTAGACCAGGCCGGCCCGAATCCACAGAGATCTATCCATCTGTCTCTACCTCCTGAGCACTAGGATCAAAGGTGTGGGCCCCCGCACCTGGCTGAGACCTGTCTCTTACGCTGACTTAGTTTGTTGTTTTTCATAGCAGTTACAGACATTATCTTTGTTGTTTTGCTTTTGATAGAGTCTCACTGTGTAGCCCCCATTGGCTGTCCTGGAACTTGCTCAGTAAACCAGGCTTGCCCCAGAAATCCGCTTGTTTCTGCCTCTTGAGTACTGGGATTAACGGTGTGTGCCACCATTCCTGGGCTACTTTGTTTATAACTGTGGATGTGTTTTTACTCTGTAACACTGAGCTCTGAGGCTAATGGTTTTGCACCTTTGAATTGTGGGTCAGGAAGCATTGGCCTTATTGACATAACGTAGAGCAAAGCCAGAGGGCTGAACAAGGAAAGCTGAGAAATTTGCTGGTGTTCAGACCTTGTGCTATTGAGTGACAGTTGTGTTTGCTCCCTTCGTGGATTTCATCTCCTACTTTGGTAAACATGCCTCTTTGCTGTGTGTTTTCAGTAGAGCTCTGAGAATCCCTGGTTATGGGACTTGTTCAGTGAACATAGTTGGGGTTGGTGAGGGAAATAAGAGGTCTGCTGTTAGTGCTTGTGTGCCACTCTAGTAGCAGCTCCGTGGTCCATGCTGCATAACTACGTGTTCAGTTTGATTCCATCACAAGGGTCTCCTTGGAGAGCTCCGGAGGTGGCTAACCTAGGTCTGCTCAGAAGCAGTACAGTTGAAACTTAGTACTTAGCCTTTTCAAAAGATGCTGTTTCTGGAGAATCATGCTTGAACTTCAGTGACTTTACTGTTGGCCAAGTGACCTCAGTTGAATACCTACCTAACTAGCTTTGGCTATCAGATACTTGTTGACAAATTGTTTGTCTCTTTCCCCAGGTTTCTGTGTTCATTTCCCAGAAGCTGTTGAGATAGAGCTGATTATATTTTACCTCCCTTGCTGGTTTGTAAAGCAGCCTGTTCCTCTTCTGTGGTTGCTTGAGCCAGGAGTCAAGGTTGCTCATTCTTAATCATAGGGAATGGCCTGACATCCACATTCTTGTGCTGGTTCCTAAACACCCCAGTTCCAAAGGGGTGATGCAGTAGCCTTCAAGGATTATCTGTAAATGTTCAGATAAAACATTGAGCTTGAGGAATCTACTCCTTACAGCAAGGGGTGAGGAGGTCTACCTTTGGTCAGTGTGTAACAAAAGGGAAACTTGACTCCTTTTTCCAAAATTAACAGCTATAAAACACCTCTAAGTCAGGGCCCACAACTACAGGATTCACGGCCCTAAGAAGGACATTCCCAGTAACTACAATATATTTAGTAGCATGAGAAACCTAACATCATTGCAAGTTTTCTAATATAGAACTCTAATTTTCTACCTTTCTGCAAATTGTTCCTTAGGCTTTCTGTTTTGGATGCAGAGGGCAACAGTGATGCACATTGCATGTATTCCTGCTCTGGATACTGTAAGGCTGTGAGCTTCTTGTCTTCTAGACCTTTTGTAGAGGTGATTTACCCTCTACAGCCCTTTTCCAAGCCAGACCTGGATGTGATTTCCTATTCTCCTTTCTGTACTGGTCACTTTTTGTGTAGACCTGATGTTAGGAGCTGAGGCATCTGGGAAAGTGCTCTATCATTGTATAGTCCTCTTTCAGTATGTATCTGCTATTTGTTCTTTAAGTTAAATAATTTCAGGGCTGGAGAGATGGCTCATTGGTTAAGTATACTTACTGCTCTTTCAGACCTAGGTTTGGTTCCTAGCACCCACATGGTAGCTCTTAAAACAAAATAATCTTTTTTAGTGTTGCTTTTCAAGACAGGGTTTCTCTGTGCAGCCCTGCCTGTCCTGAAATTCACTTTGTAGTCCAGGCTGGCTTTCAGCTCAGAGATCTGCCTGCCTCTGCCTCTGCCTCTCCCTTTGCCTCTGCCTCTGCCTCTGAGTGCTGGGATTAAAGGCACGTGCCACTACCGCCTAGCCAAAATAAATAATCTTTAAAAAAAATTTAAAAAAGTAATTTTCTTTATACTCTTTCCTTAAAAACTATATAGATTTTTATATGTATGTATGTATTTTAGACAGGGTCTCTCTCTATAGCCCTAGCTGTCCTGGACCTCACTGTGTAGAATAGTCTGTCCTTGAACACACAGAGATCTGCCTGCCTTGGCCTTTGAAGCGCTGGGACTAAAGGCATGTGCTGCCACACTCAGTGTATATTATGGATTGTTTTTTAATATTCATTTACACTGTCATCATTGTTACTTTTTTTGAAGCTCAAAATTCTCATGTGCTACCTCAGCTGGTTTCTGTAGCTTTCAAACCTGGCTCTGTCCTTCCTTGAGCCTTTTTGGGGCCACATATTTTCCAAGATCTCCCAAGCCTCTGTCTCATCTTTGGAGTCAACCCTTTCCCAGAAGCTTTGCTTCCTGTCACTGAGGAAGGGAACCTAGTACCAGCTATGCTTCTTGCTCTGGGATTCCATGGACAGACAGAACAGGTACATTTGTCTGTTTGGTGTGTACAGTTTTCAGGAATTGTGAGTTTTAAGAGCAGATGGTACCCCTTTGGACTGGTGTGGAGGACCTAAGAAGATCTAGTCAGCGGGAGAGATGTCAGCTGGGATGCCTGAGGTAAACTCCTCAGTGTGCCAGCTCAGGGTACTACTATGCACTGGTACTTGCTTGGGGTATAAGTTCATCATCCATATGGTGTCTAACCTACAAGAATGCAGTTTCTGTGTTAGCATTTGGTAAAGCACTTATGGCATGTGGCTGGGCGCCAGGGTTAGGTATCCTTGGAGTGGCCAGACACTTTAAAAAAAAAAAAAATAGAACCAGGATCTAAACCCAGAGACTTGGCATGCTGGCAGATGCTCTCTACCCTGAGCTTCATCCCAGGCCCCAGTTACTGTTTGAAGATTTGCTCCTTCAGGCCTGTCACAGCTCTTATTTCTTCCCCTCCCATAACTTCCTTATGCTGTCGTTGAGTTTGAACTCCAATAGTATATTGTGAATTGAGTCCTGGCCTGAGTGTAGGGTCCAATGGAGTGGAGCCAGTTGCTAGTTAAATTGTACTCAAGGCATTAAACACAGCTTAGGTGATTGTAGACATCCGGAGCTCCTGGCATTAGGGTTACTTCACCCTGCCATCTCTGAGGTCACTGCAAAGGAGATCACTGGGAAGTGAACAGCCCTGAAGGGCTGCTCCCTGCCCGACATCTATACTGCCCATTGGGTGGACTTGGTACATGGACTTCAGTGACCACTATGCTCCTAGTACCTACAGCCATCAGAAGTGTGCTTCTATTTTATGATGTATGCTCCGGTTCTGAAACTTCAACTACCCACAAAGACCTTTGGGAGCCTTGGAGACCTTCAGAGAGTCATATTCAAGTTTGACAAGTGACCAGAGTTCTTGATACTGACTAGAACAAGGCTGCTTCTTACGAGGCTGTCGAGTTCTAGTGGAAAGAATGAGGGAATGATGAATTTGTAATCTTAGTTTCTCAGATAAGGCCAGTGTCCTTAAGACCTTCAGAGGGACCTCTCTGGGCCTCTGGCCTTCCTGTTTTCTTGTCCTAGGAAGATCTTATTTTGAAATGAAGTTGTTTCTTGCATGACCAATGACTTTACATTTTGATTATTCTGGCCCCTTTCATACTGCTCGGGTCCTGTGAGAACGGATGCTTGCCTCCCTGCTCAGTGCATTGCTGGAGTCTGTGAGAGCACTACTCAGGTTTCTTCTTAACTTGTCTCAGGTTTATGAAGCCATTGATAGCAGAGATGGAGCGTCCTGTGCAGAACTGGTGTCTTTCAAGCACCCTCATGTCGCGAACCCACGGCTCCAGGTAGGTAGTAGATATGCCTGTGGTGTCTAGAGAGAATGGAGAAAGGTGAGGAAATGCTGGCTTTCAGTCAGGAAGGGCTGGCTATACATGCATCCAGAGAAAACTGTGGGGTAGTCAGTTTTTCATAGAAATTTAAAGTTTGAATAAAAAGAAACTAATATTACTCTCATTTGAAAATTTCAAAATTTTCTTTATGATTAATGTGATCCCATTTTATTTGTTGAGTACTGTACCTCATATCCTATATTTGATTCCTGTATGTCTTAGGGTTAAAGTCGGTGACATATCAATATCACTAGGGGAGATGTCATGGGACTTAGACCTTGTCCGTATTCACCTGTCCTAAGGACTAGAAGCAATTAAGCACTACTGCTGAGTCCCACCAAGTTCCCACTTGGAACCAAGATCTCACCTGGAGAGCAGACAGAGCTCAGGTGTTGTTTTGGTGGCCTCCCTGCTATAGTGGCACAGGTGACTAAGCCTGCAGAGGTTTGGCAAAGCCTTTCATGGAGCACATTTGCCAACCCTGCTTTGAGAATATGAGCATTTTCCATTTGGAATTTAAGTATTGCTTAGACGGTATTTCCTGTTGACAAAGTTGACATTTTATAAAATTCTATTTCTGTGCTGATGTTCATTATAATACTATAGTAGGTTCCTATGGGAACAGAGTTCTTCTTTGTGAGGAAAACAGGGTTATCTTCTAAGGACTAGAGCAGGCATCCTAACCAAGGTAGTCTGCCCCCAGGGTGTCCTAAGTGATTCCGATGAATAGCATTAAGAGCTATTGTCCTGAGAAGTGAGTCCAGTGCCTTGAGAGCCCAGCTCCTTGGCCACAGCACAGTATGAGAGCTCTATGCTTACCACTGTTTACCTGGGGGCAGTGGGGGCTTGTGTGTGTGACCAAGTAGGTCTGTGTGAGATGTGATGATGTCTCAGTGGAGTCTGTGGGTAGACTTAAGGTCTGCCTTAGATGTGATAAAATTGATCCGCATAAGAGTGCTCAAATTATCTAGACTCTACCATTGGAAGAAAGTTAAGGTTAGAAGTTACTGTCAGCTCCTCCTAGCTCAGGATACTGTTTCCTCCAGGAAGCTTTGGAGCGACTCCACCTGGCATGGTCACTCACTTATCGACCATATTTTTTAAAGGAACTGTACACTGTTTGTTAAAGCCACAGGCTTATGTGTTTCTTGACCGAATAACTGTACTAGACTATGTGTAAGAGCCCTTGAGATGACTGCTTGGGTTTGTGCTGAGCAAGCCTGGAGACCTCAGTTTACTCCCCCAGAGCCCAGTGGTGGGAAGTATTCCAGGGACCTGTGTGTGTCAGGGCATATATGAGCCCACACAGGGACACATCATACACCTATACACACACCAAATAAAATAAAAGTAAATGTGTCTGAAAGTGCCTAGCATGTTTAATGTCCTGTAGCAAACAACTGAATTGCATTCTTGGGCTTCTTGTGTTTTTGAAATACAGATATTGGTGGAGCCGTGAGTCCTTCCCTGGAAGTGCCAGACTGAAGGATTTCTTTGGACTGTGAAGTTCTGAAAATGTTCATCTAAAGCTCTTTGTGTATAGTGCTGTCATTCATACCCTCTAAGTTAACCTTGCCCCTTTCTCCTTATGCATTAGATGGCCTCTCCAGAAGAGAAATGCCAGCAAGTTCTGGAGCCCCCTTATGATGAAATGTTTGCAGCTCATTTAAGGTAATTTGTCAGCAGACAGAAAAACACACACACAGCTGCATGCATGTAGCATATCACTCAATTCACTCAGGTTTTATCACGTATGATTGTTTGCTTGAATCAGTGAATAACTAACTTAGAAAAATGAACAAATGTATGATATGCCTTACTTGGTATCTGTCACACTTGGTATTTCTACTAGACTGGACTGTCTTTTATTAGTCAGTTGTAGTGACTATAACTTAGGTCTTGCTTTTCTCATGGAAATAATGTGGCTTTTAATTTCTTTGCCTTGTAGGAAAAAATCTTAGTTGAGCAAAACAAACTTCTCTTTATTTACATGATTGGTCTACTGCTTTCAACTGCATTGAATCATGCAGTTCAGGCAGAACGTTGCTTTCTAAAGTCATGTGCACAGGAGTGTCCTCTGCCTGCATGCCTATTGCATTTCAGAGCAAGCTAGGCCGGGCTTTTGGAAGAGTTGGGGGTGTCACTGTGTTCCTTGCAACGAGAAGCACCTCCTGCTTTTCTAGTTGTGTTCTCTGCAGTGTGGTTCCAACTTTGGTAGTGAGCTGGCTCTGGCTGCCAACAGGAACCTAGATGGAGTGTCTTTGGAGGCCCCCTGACAGCGTGGAGTGCCAGCCATGCTCGTTACTAGTCCCCTTACTCAGAGAAGCTGAACTATTTGCCATTCTGGGAGTTGGCAGAGTAGTGACTTTGTGTGGGATTTTCCTTTACACTGGCCGTTATCAGTCAGATGGTCGTTTGTGTCTCCTCCATTAGTGGTTCTCTGCCAAGCAAGAGCAACCGTCCAGAGGCAGGAGAAAGTGGGTACGATGTGTGATAGAATGCACTCTGGGCTGTTGTGCATCTGATGCCATGTGGAGATGCTCTTCAGCCTCTGATATCTTTTCCAGGTGTACCTATGCTGTGGGAAACCATGACTTCATAGAGGCGTACAAGTGCCAGACGGTGATAGTCCAATATCCTTTACCCCATCTGTTACTGATAGTGAGTTGTTAAGGCTCACGGTCTTGAAATATTGGACCAGTTCAAACCTCCAACTAACAAGGAACTATAATATCTTAGAAGAGAAACTCACTTTAACTGTTTCCTTAGTGACTCACCCAGTTACTTATATAGTAAGGAAGAGTACTGGCCAGCATATTGGATTTTATTTAATTTATTTATATTATGCAAGGTTACATGGGGCTATTTTCATGCAAATGTATTTACTTGGAGGACATTTCTTCTCATACCCCACTATCCCCTTGTCTTAGGGTTTCTATCACTGAAAAGATACCATGACCATGGCAATTCTTATAAAGGAAATATTGAATTGAAATGATGGCTGATAGTTTCAGAGGTTTACTTCATTAACATCATGGTAGTGTGCAGGTAGATATGGTGCTGGCTACCTCTTGATCCAGAAGGCAACCGGAAGTGGTGTCGGACACTGGGCAGTATCTTGAGCAGAGGAAACTCAAAGCCTGTCCCCACAGTGACACACTTCCTCCACCAAGGCCACACCCACTTTAAAAAGCCACACCTCTTAATGGTGTCACTCCCTGAGCATCTGGGACCAATCACATTCAAACCACCACACCTGCTCTTTCTTTTTTCCCCCATTCCTTTGGTCCCCTTAATTCTGCAGACAGTTTCCTTCTACTTTAATGCCATCAGTATAGAGGGTGGCTTGTATTTAATTTGGCTGAGAAGAGCACAGTTTCTGTTTGTGTGCACACAGTTGTCTACATGTGCACATCAGAGGTCAGAAGTCAAAGGAGGGTGTCAAGGGTCTTACTCTCAGTCTGCCTTACTGTCTTGAGACAGGGTCTCTCCCTGAACTGAAAGCTTGCCATTGACGAGGCTGCCTGGCCAGCAAGCTTTCAGGATCTACTTGTCTCGGTCTCCTAGTGCAGGGGTTATGAGCACTCATAGCCATTCCCGGCTTTCCATGTGGATATTGACTCTGGTCCCCATGCTTACCCCAAAAGCATTTCCACCACTGAGCCATCCCTAGCTCCAAGAAAATGTTTGAGATTGTATCTCTGACTAGCTTGGAAACTCACTGTGTAGACCAGGCTAGCCTTTGAACTCATAGAGATCTATCCCCTTCTGCCTCCCAAGTGCTAAGAATGTTTTGACAATACCATTTATGTATGAAGATGCCATATTGAAACCCCTTATTGTACTTACTAAAGACTTAAATAAGAGCAGAATGTTTTGTAACTTAAGGAACTGTTTAATTCTTAATTAATTTCATAATCTAGCCTAGATGCAGAGGACTGGACTCAGATACATACATTATCATTATCCCATGCTCTCACTGAAGAGTCGTATTAAATATCAACTTCTATAATGATCCTTACCAATGAGCATGCTAAATATTTGTAGATCTCTAGATGTTAGTTTGTTTTTTAAAACTACTGTGTTTACACTCAGAAGACACTGCTACTAGCCAAGTCTCCTGAGAATTTAAGAATCCTAATGTTGGTAAAATAAATTTTATACTACAGATTCTTGCGCACTTAAATGTAGCTCATGATCAGTGGACTCAGAGAAACCAAGTACATATGTAAAAGAGAACTCTTATAACAGATTGGGGAAATGGCTCAGCTGGTTATGTGCTCACCGTGTAGGTTTGGAGTTTGGGGGCTTAGCTGGATCCCCAGCACCCACAAAAAAAGTAAGAGCAGTGGTGTGTGCTTGTGATCTCATCACTGGGGAACTGGAGACCAGCAGATCCCTGGGGCTCATTGGCTAGTCTAATTGATGAACTTCAGATCCCAAGTTTGAGTCTATCTCAAAAAAGGAGATGGATAGCCTGAGGAATGACACCCACAGTTGACATTTAGACACCACACACATGCACACAGACTTGTACACAAATACACATACACAGTTTTTTGTTTTTAATGGGGGGGGAGGTGCAGTCAGAGTCTTAACTATGGAGGCTAGACTGGAATGTTCTTCTTCCATGTGCCACAATGCCTAGTCTGCATGAGCAATCTTATATAAAAATCTTGTTTCAGAGAAGGTCTGTGTGAAGGGAATGCATTGAGTCTACGTGGCTGCCAATGTGTGGATATTGTAGTGTGTTTCTACCTTCAGGATTTTACTACTTTATGACATGGTTATCTGAAGAGCACACTTTGCCCCTTAGTCTTTTTCTACTAAGTGTAGCATTACTTAAATTTGGTGTGTCATACCTTCCTTAATATAGAACATCGTTCCTGCGGGCCTTCCAGGCTCACAAAGAAGAAAACTGGTAAGCATGAATAGAAATAGCTGGAGATTAGTAATGATGCCAGTGTGGGCTGAAATGGTCAAACAGATAGGTCATGTACAGTATTTCTGTAGTAAGTGCAACTTCCATATTTCTGTTATGAAAATATTAAGTACCATGCTTTCACCTTTATTTGTCAGCTTTTAGTTTTTGATTTTAGACATTGGTTAAAGACACTATAGTTCCTTTGAATTATTTTAGGTTTTTTGAAAACTAACCTTAAGATTTATGATTTATTAGCAAACTAGAAAAACATTTTAATTTTGTTTACACTAGAGTTAGCCAGAGACCTTTCACAGACAACCACCCAATCCTTTCCTTAAGCAATTTTTTTCTTCAGTGCTGGTGTTTGAACCCAGGATCAAAATGTGCAAGGCAACATTCTGCCACTTAGTTATATTCCTATATTTTTAAGCTGCTTTTTGAGACAGGGTCTCTTCTGCCTTACGTTAGCCTCAAACTCACTATAGCAGGATGACTTTGAACTTAAATCCCCTGCTTTAATGCTGAAACTACAGTCATGTTCCACTACACCCAGTTTATACAGTGCTGGAGATCAAACCCAGGGCTTTGTGCACGCGAGGCAAGTACTCTAATAACCAAGCTTCAACTTTAGATTCAATTTTTAAGGGGCAGTTATGGAAGAAAATTGAGGCAGAGTCTTTTCTTTGTAGTTTAGGCTAGCCTGGCAGTTTTTATTCTCCTACTGCAACCTCCCAGATGTACAAATGTCTTTTCTTTTCTTCTTTCTTTCTTTTTTCTTTCTTTTTCTTTTCTTTCTTTCTTTCTTTCTTTCTTTCTTTCTTTCTCTCTCTCTCTCTCTCTCTCTCTCTCTCTCTCTCTCTCTCTCTCTCTCTCTCTCTCTCTCTCTCTCTTTCTCTTTTTTTTTTTTTTTTTTTTTGAGGCAAGGTTTCTTTGTATAGCCCTGACTGTCTTAGAGCTTGCTCTGTAGGCCAGACTGACCTGGATCTCAGAGATCTGCCCACCTCTGCTTCCTGGGTGCTGGGATTAAAGGCATGCACACCATCCTCCAGCTGCACTTACTCTTTTCCAATTGAAAACTTAACTACAAATGAAAGCCTGATGCTGGCTGATAGATGTGCACAGAGCTGTTTGATGTGAATCCTGGCTCTTTCTTGGAGCCTTGGTGTTTTTAAATGGAGCTGTTTGCTGGCGATGGGATGTTAGGAAGGACAAAGTCCTTGGGTCTAGCTTCTTGAGCAGGGCTAGGACAGTGGTCTGGAGTAAGAAGTGAGTATGTGGCCAGGAAGTCTAAGGTTGAGTGTGGCAGGTGCAGAGCAAAGAACCTCCATTTGAGTTGGAGGGTGTGACCTGGTTCTGGGTAGTAGCCTTGGGTGTCAGTGGTAGGATGCTGGACCTTTTAGCTCTTCAAACATATTTGCCTTTTCCCCTTAGGGCTCTGCCTGTCATGTATGCAGTAGCACTTGACCTTCGGATATTTGCCAATAATGTAAGTTCCTCCTTTTCTGTTCCTCTCTCTCCTTCTATTTATTCTCTCTGCCTGCCAGCCCTGTCTATTCTTTCTCCTGCCTTGATATTGACTGTTAAGCTCTTATTAAACCATCAGGTGTTTTAGGCAGGCAAGGTAACAGCTTCACAGAGTTAAACAAATGCAACATAAAGAATGCAGCACATCTCTGCATCATTAAACAAATGATCTACAGCATAAACAGATGTAGCACATCTTCAATTAATATTCTACAACACACCACCATGTTCTTATTTGTTGGCTTTTAAACTCTAGTTCTAGGGATCTAAGCCAGGGCCTGTGCTTACAAGGCAGCCACTTTACCACTAAGCTATCTCCCAGGCCCCAGAACATTTCTTAAAGCACTGTGGTCTCTATGATGCTTCATTAAGCATTTTTACTATTGCCTCAAACCCTCTGGTTTATCTTGCACACGGCACTGTTGTGGCTTTGTCATAATCTGTTCTGACTGCGGTAACAGTGTACCATGGGCTGGTGGAGTGTAAATAGCATGTTCCTATCTCGCTGATAAGGAGAGTGATGGCCCAACACAAGTTTGTGTGTCTAGTAAGACTGCCGCCTGTTTTGCTGATGGTGTCTTTTTGTTCAGTCCTCATGGTGGATGAATAAGGAAGCTCCCTGCCCCACCCCCTGTAAAGACTTATTTGTATTTTCAAATTATGTGTATATTGTGTGTCTGTGAGTGTAGTTGCCTGTGGAGGCCAGAAGATAGTGTTAGATCCCTTGGAACTAGAGTTAATGGAAGTTGTAAACTAATAGGGGAGCTGGGACTCCAACTTGGGTCCTCTATAAGAGCAGTATACACTCCTCACCACTGAGGCAGATCTTTAGTGGTTCTCAACCTGTAGGTTGCTACTCCCTTGGGGATCACATCAGATATCCTGTCAGATATCCTGCATATCAAATACTGATAGTAACAAAATTACAATTTTTAAAGCAATAAAATAATTTAATAGTTGGGGTCACCTCAACAGGAGGAACTGTGTTAAAGGGTCACAGCATTAGGAAGGTTGAGAAGCACTGTTTTAGTCTTTCTGGGACCTCTTCCCTAAGGGTGTCAAGTGGACTTGAGGACAGATATGGGCAATATATATACACTTCTCAGTTCTTAAAGTATGAGAAGGGCTGTGGATAGCTCATGGTTAGGGGTACTGGCTACACAATGTGTGGACTACTGAGGACTTGGACTCTTAATTTTGCCTCTGTTTGCTTTAAAAAGCTTCTTTTATATCCTTAGGCAGATCAGCAATTGGTAAAGAAAGGGAAGAGTAAAGTTGGAGACATGTTGGAAAAAGCTGCCGAGCTGCTGATGAGCTGCTTCCGAGTCTGTGCCAGTGACACGTAAGTGAGAAGCAGAGGCTTGTGTCTGTAAAGGAAATAAGGGCATCACATGCTCATCACAGAGGCACCATTTCTGGAGCATGCGTAGATCTGTGTCCCTGAAGAGCTCTCACTGTGGCCTGTCCTTGGTGCTGTCCTATTGGTCAGAACTCTACACTTTTTGAAACATCATCTGCTTTCATTTTGAAGACCCTGTGTTAGGATTTCTGGCGTATGATAGATGGGCTGGTAAATGCATTGTTCCATCATGGTGCCCAGACAGGCTTCATGCGGAGGCACAGCCCTTTCATCCATGTGCATGAGCAGGTGTGATCACATAAACGCCGCCTTGTTCTCTCTCTTCTTCTCTTACTGAATGGACAATGGGCGGTAAATATGGTGCTAGGGTTCTGCACATTTCCAGCTTAAATAAACTCCAGCATAGATTTCCGGTATTTGTGATCTGTTCCCGTGTGTGTTGACATCTTGTACCAGGTGAGTGTAGCCTGGTGCCCTCCTTTCTCTCTGTCACTGACTCTGTGCTTTTCTCCTTGTCACTGACTTGAGCATTGCTCTTCTATCTAGTGAGGTTTTTAGTCTCTTGTGGAAGGTTCACTGAGCTTCTGGATTCTTAAGTCATGTGATCATATTGCCTCATTATGTTTACATATGTGCGTGTGCATGTGTGTTAAATTGAGCCATGGTCTTGCTATGTTGCCCTTGCTACTCTCCCATGGTTAAAGGTCTCAGCTGTCTCAAGGCTTCGCTTTTCCTTATTCTAAGATTTGCTATTTTGTTCTGTTTTTGTGATCGAAAACCTTGAGTTTATCTTTAAGCCTCTACCGCCCTTTACCCCTCCTTGACATTCCTCCATGAATGAAAGTCTTGGCTGCCTCCATACCTGCTCATCCCCACACTTAATTGACTGTTCTTTTATAGTTGAAAGTTTCAGCCATCTCCAGGCTTCTCACCACTGAGCCCACAGTGATTGAAGTTTGGAGCCCTTAGCATCTCAATGACAGCTTGGGATGCTGATGACTGGGGATGGAGTAGATTACTGAGGGAGGGCTAACTTGTCCTCTACCATGGAAGCTCAATACCTGCTTACTGAATGGACAATGGGCGGTAAATATGGTGCTAGGGTTCTGCACAATATGACTTCCCTGACCTTTGATCTGTCGATGGTTTCTCAGATTTCAAAAAAAAAAAAAAAAAAAAGAAGTGTAGAAATATCTGAGTTTCAAAGGACACCATTATAAGTCTGAACAACCAATTTTTGAACAGCATTTGAAATAGCATGCCTGATAAAGGTCTAGTGTAGGATATACAACAAACTGTTACAACTAAACAAGAAGAGAGACACATTTATTTTTTAAATGAACTATATATATTTACCTTTTCTTTTTGAGACAGCTGTGTAGCCCTAGTTATGCTGGAACTCTGTAAACTGGGCTGGCCTTGAACTCACAAAGATTCACCTATCTCTGTCTCCTAAGTGCTGGGATTAGAGGTGTGCACCACCATGTCCATCTGTGATAAGCCATATATTCAAAAATCTTAAAACAACAAAAAGCTGGGTATCTAGTGGGCGGGACATCAGCAGTCACCAGGGAAATAGGCAAGGGCCACAGTGTTCATTACAGTGGCTGTGATCTGAGGAAGACAGTGCATCCTGGTCATGGGCTGAGCGTTTGGCTCTTTCTCAGAATGTTAGCCCAGAGTTCACATGAGCCCTAGCATTCAGATGTTGCCCAGGTGGGCAAACTGAACACTATGTCTAGGGCTTTGCCCTTGTCATGGGTCCCCATGGCCCTGGCATAGGTCAGCAAGTGTTACCATTTGATGTACCAGTGCTTACATAGGCATTTCTTAATGCCTGGATTTGTATTTCTTTCTTCAAGTAGATTGAATATTTAAATTCTTTGTCACACTTGCATGTGAAGGCAGTGAACTAGAGAGCAAGAACATGTCTTGGGAATACCAGATAGTTGGAAGGTTCAAATAGCAGCTAGCGAGGCAGGTCTATGAAACAGGCTTTGCTCTTATGGAAGTGGATAGGTGTAGACAATTCCCTTCCACACACAGAGGGCACCAGCACCACCCCATTGGTATTTGCTGTTTGCTCCCAGGAGGTGCATATGGCCTTCCTATTGATGACAGGCTTCCTGTTCTCAGCTTTGAACTTGGTGTGGGTGGAGTCATCTTAGAACATGTAGACTTTGGAGTTGAGGTCAATGAAAGGGGTCACTGATGGCAGCATTATCCACAACAATGCCAGAATTGAAGGCAGCTCTGGTGATCAGGGGCCCAATATGGCCAAATTCATTCACTCCCATCTTCGCCGCTGTGTGCCAGGGAAGAGGCTGTCTTGCACCAGGGGGACAGAGAGCTGCTCTTTTCTTTTGAAATTTCACCTTTAGGCACGTTGTTTTCATGGTGCTCTTTTATTTGGTGACTATGGCTTGAGCTGTGGAGGCTTTATCTCAAGATAAGAATTTGTCCTGGCACTCTGTGCTGTACTGATGGGCCTCTGTTCTTCCCATAGTCGTGCTGGCATAGAGGACTCTAAGAAGTGGGGGATGCTCTTCCTGGTGAACCAGCTGTTTAAGATCTACTTTAAGGTTTGCTTTTGCATGGCATTTTGTGCCTTATTTCCTGTCTGCCTATATAAGTGATTTTAGTTTGTCTTCTGACATGTATTAGAAAATTATCCCAACCACGGTCCTGTTAATAACCCTAATAGCTAGCAGTCATTCCGTGTCTCCCAAGAACAAGGCTCTCTTTTAAATAGAAGGACTAGAGCTCAATAGAGAAAACCTGCCCAGCATTCGCAAGAGCCACGGCCCATCCTGTGCTGCAAAATCAAATAAGAACTGAAGATATGACTTGGGATAGCTCTTGGAAATGCAGCTACCTGACACAGGCCCTGAGCACTGAGTGGCCAGCCTTTTGGAGACTGGTCCTTGTGATGTAGCTGGCCTCTGGGTATAGGTGTTCCCTGTCTGGAGCCTTTGTCCTGTGTTGTAATGTCAACTTTATGGAACAAGGTTGCTAGTAGGCATAAGGATGAACAAGGGAACCGGGCTTTGCTTCATAAAATCAGATAGGCAAAGGGCAGCCTGTTGCATTTAATTGCCTAAGAGTAGTGTATATTGAATAAAAGTAGTCTGGAATATCAGAGCTACCCACAGTCAAGCCTTGAAGGTCAGGGAGTGGTGACCCACATCATTAATCCCATCACTTGGGAGGCAGAGATCCGCCTGGATCTCAGAGTTCAAAGCCTAACAGAGCCACACACCTTTAGTCCTATCTCTAAGAAAGTTGAACTAGGAAGTGAGATAGCTGGGCAGAGGGAGAGAGGGAGAAGCTGAGCTTCCCCTGCCACTTCCCTTTTCCTCTGAGGACAGGAAAGCTTGGGGTTGGAGGATTTGTGGAGACAGGCCGGAGGAGTTGGCTGACTGAGAATTGGCTGTGGTTTGTTCTCTGTCTCTGATATTTCAGTTTTTTCCCAATATTTGGCTCCAGGGTTTTATTATGATACCAAATAGAATTCGTGTAATAATCTTTCACTTCATGGGACTTTGAGTTTGTCCTTGCCAGTGTGGCCTAAGTGCAGGCTTTTCCTTGTGCCTTGGCTCTGACTCCCCTTCGAAGACACACCCCTCACAGAGCTCCAAGCTTCTAGAGAGTGTGTTGCTATACTAGGTAGTTTCTTTTTTCTTTCTTTTTTTTCTTAATGTTGATTTTGAAATTCATGTTAAAGTAAATCAGGAGTTCATGTCTGTTCTTCCATCTGCCTGTTCTGTTGATATTGTTTATAAATATTGTAAATGGTTATTTCTTTATAGATCAACAAGCTCCATTTGTGTAAACCTCTTATCAGAGCCATTGACAGCTCAAATTTGAAAGATGACTATAGTACTGCCCAGAGGGTCACGTACAAGTACTATGTTGGGCGCAAGGCCATGTTTGACAGCGACTTCAAGCAAGGTATGTTGTATGTTGATAATTCCATTTCAGTGTTTTAGATAACACATGTGTCTGCCCAATTTGGATGACATTGATAGTATCAGAGAATATTAAGACTGCATTTTATTAAGGTGCAATGTATGTATAAACCAAGTCCAAAATGAGTGTATGTGTGCATGTGAATGTATGACGTGAGTTGTACAGATACCTACAAAAGTCAGAAGACAGTGTTGAGTCCCCTAGAGCTGGAGTTACAGGTGGGTGAGCTCCCCATGTGGGTGCTGGGGACTTAACTTGGGTCCTCTGGAAAATCAGGAAGCACTGAGTCATCTCTCCAGTTCCACTGCCACCTCCCCTTCCCCTCTCCCTCCCCGTCCACTCCCCCTCCCTTCCCTCCATTGCTTTGTTTTTGAGAGAGGTCTCACTCTGTAGACCAGGCTGTCCTAGAATTCACTGTGTAACCTAGACTTGCCTCAGATTCCTGGTGATTCTCCTGACTCAAGCTCCTGAGTGTGCTGGGGTTATAGATATAAAATACCACACCTAGATTTTTTTTTGAAATGTATTAATTTTTGTGTGTGTTGTGTGATGTGATTCTTGGTTTGTGCATGCCATAGCTAGTGTATGAAGGCCAGAGGACAAGTATGTGGAGTGGATTCTTGCCTTCCACCTTCACATGGATTCTGGGGATCGAACTCGGGTCATTAGATTCACAGCAAACACTGGCTTAGCCATCCTACCGGTCCCTATTTTTACTTTAAATATTTTTATGGTAAAGCTAATTGTAAGTGAAAAATAATATATGAACATTCATAATCTGTGTAGGGTCCCTAAAATGTGTGTCAGAGCTGCCCAGCTACCCTGCACCTTGTCCTTGAGGTAACTGTTCTTTGTAGAGTGCAATGATTGTTTTCTCTCAGTGGAGCTTGGGGACAGAATGTGGCCCAGCTGCAGCCTCACTAACTGAATTCCCAATAGAAGGACCCTGCAGGCAGTGAAGAATGTCCTTAGGCCTCACTCCATAGTCTGTGTTTGTGATGACATTGTTCATAGCATCGTATCTGTTCATGAAAATTATCTTTCTCAAGAACATGAAGCTGCAATCTTTTCTTGTCAAACTCTGTGAGTAGCTAGCACAAGGGTGCTCTCTGGTCTCTTCTGTTGTACATAAAGGGACTTTACTTATTTTAAAGTTATTTTTAAAAAATAAGTAAAATCACTTTATTGTAATGAACTCACAAATAGAAACAACACACAGCTAGATGAAGGTAGCTACTGAAACAAACACTTGTCCTGTCCCAAAAATCTATACATTGGTGAACTTCTACATGGCTAGCGGGGCTATTCTAAAGCCATGTGTGCTCTCAATTACATTTTATGCACTTGGTCCCCTTCCTGGTTGTTATTCAATGTCTACACTAAGGCTAGTATCTACACAGGGGCCTGTGGTTTTTTCCTTAAATGTGGGCCACTTATGTGCTTTTCAAATTTCATTAATGAGTGAATATTCCATTCTGTATGTGTACCACATTTTCATTCTCCACTCATCTGTTGATGGACATCTGGATTAGTTCCATTTCCTTGCTGCAGTAAAGTAGAACAGCTGTCCACTTGGATGTGCAGATATCTCTGGGCATGTGCTTGGAGTGGAATGGCTTTGGGTCTTAATTGCCCAAAATGGTAGTAAATGGCACACTTCTCCGGAGCTAGATACCAGAAGCTACACTTGCTGGCTGGAGTGATGTGCAGACCCTGGGCTCAGTCTCTGTTGGTGGCCATGCTTCCGCAGGTTCCTAGTAGGACAGCTTAGGTGGAGCTTAGGTCATGCCATAGTGATAGCTCCCTCCAAGTGTGAGATTGGATGTTTACTCTGACATAGGCGCACTATTTGGGAGCAGACGTGACCTGCTGCCTCTAGTGATGGGTCTGTGAGGTGAACCTGTGCTGCTGAGCATCTTTGTTCTTTTTAGTTGGGACCTAACAGTGCAGGAGATACTTCTGTAACAGTTGACACCCTTCTAATTCTTCCTAGTTCTCGACTAAGCTTGGCCAGGCAGGGCTTCGCCTGTCCAGGAAGCCTCTGTCTCCTGACTGTTGTGCTCTGCACCTCGGGGCCTATTCCTGCTCACTGTCTTCTCCTTAGTGGGGTTAAACCCTCTGAGGTCCAGCCGCATGTTACCGCACTGTCTGCCTGATGGGACGGCCTCTTAGCAAACTGAATGCTTCTTGTATTCTTAAACCTATTAGGCTTAAACTGTTTACATGAAATAGAATCCCATTTAGAAGTACAGATCTTGTTTAAAGTGCATGGCCATTTGGTGGAAGGTACTTTGTATTCTGAGAGTGGTGTTTTCTCCACTAAGGGAAATGTTGCCTTTGTGTTTCCAGCTGTAAATGCTAATCACAATGACTGCAAATGGCCGTAGCAAATTGGATCTCAACAGAAGTTAATTCACATAGTTTCTTGTTAAGTAGGCCACCTACCCATTGTCCACCATGGCAGTCCAAGGATACCCATCCAAATTCTTGTGGGTTTCACTTGAGAATCACTGGTGCCAGAAATGAGGCTGGGCTGCTCTTCCTGCTTTGGGAAAGGGAAGCAGCATTGCTTTTTGCACAAAGGTGGTAATAGAATAGGTGGGAGGTGAACGCTGGGCTGTACTCGGTCTGACTGTGGGACCTGCTCTCTGCAGCTGAGGAGTACCTATCATTTGCCTTTGAACATTGTCATCGTTCCAGCCAGAAGAACAAGAGGATGATTCTCATCTACCTGCTGCCGGTGAAGATGCTGCTTGTGAGTGATTGACAGTGGTCTCTCTGGCTTGCTGTGGTGGCTTAGAGAAGTGCTGGCTGAGGACTGTGCTGCCCAGAGGAGAGCTTACATGTGCCCACATGGCATGCTCACACAGCTCCAGGTTCTTCCAGAGGAGCTTTGCTGTGTTTACTCCTCTTGAAAGTAACTCTGAACTTTAATATTTATATGACAAATGCAGCAAGTGTATATTATTTAGATTTCTCCTTAAAAGCTAAATTCATTTCAGTAAATTAACTAAAAAAAAAAGAATGCCATTCCAGTCTGCCTATGGGAATCTTACTCATAACAAACAGATCATTTTTGAGACAGTCTTATGTAGCTTGGGTTGTTCAAACTTAGTGTAACCAAGACTGTCCTTGAACTCCAATTCCTCTTCCTCCACTTCCCAGGTATGGGATCGCAGGTGTACATCACTCCAAAGTTCAGTTTTGATACTTGAAGGGGAAAGCCACATAGCTAGACAGACTAGTCTACTGCATAGCATCAAAGTAGAGTACCTCTTCTTTCACATCTAAGACCAGTGCATAGTGGGGGGGCGGGGGAGAATGGGGCTGCGTGTGGCTCAAACAGTTCAACATTGCTTACCCCTCCCCCATCTCAAGGAAGCAAGAGCTGATCATTTTTAGCTAACTCCTGAGAGACGTGCCCTATGCCTATCCTGCTCCTCATTGCATAAGTGACAGGCTCACGAGAGGTTTAAGGTCAAGGTCATGTCCACTGAGTCACAGAACTGTGACTATTTCTTCCCTACTTCTTGATTAGAGTTGCTTTTTTCTAGTTTACTGCTACATTTTGACTTTTAATGTTTATTTATATGGGTGTGTATGCCATAGCGCTCATGGAGGTTGGGATTGTTTCTCTCCTTCGAACTCAGGTCGAACTCAGGTCGTCAGGTTGGTGGCAAGTGCTTTGACCTGTCGAGCAGCTAATTGGTCCAGCCAGGATCTTAAATCCTTGTTCAGCTTGTTCAGTTTGGTTTGCTGTTTTTGTTTGTTTAAAGTTAGTTTCCTGATAAGAATCTTCCTGATCAGAGCTCTGTTAAGGGGAGATATCAGGACTGGCTGCTCTTGCAGAGAACTTGAGTTCGGTTCCCAGCATCTATGTTGGGTAGCTCATAACTACCTGTAACTCCAGCTCTGGGAGAGCAGATACCCTCTTCTGGCCTCCGGGCACCTGCACATGTGTGGTGCACACACAGAGTCACGTACACACGCCTTCAAAGTGAAAGTGTTTCTGCTGTCTTTGTGTTTTTCTCTTAGGGTCACATGCCGACCATTGAGCTCCTGAGGAAGTACCACCTCATGCAGTTTTCAGAAGTGACCAAAGCTGTCAGGTAGGTCACCCTCTGCTGTTTTAAGAGGGAGGCTAATAGAGATGTGCACATGTTGTAGTAGAAATCGTGTTAACTTCCCTTTCTGGGATTTTGCTCTGTGCCCATATCCTTGCCCAGCGAGGGCAATCTGCTGCTGCTCAATGAGGCGCTGGCCAAGCACGAGACTTTCTTCATCCGCTGTGGCATCTTCCTCATCCTGGAGAAGCTGAAAATCATCACTTACAGGAACCTCTTCAAGAAAGTGTGAGTATGCCTGGGGAGACGCTCAGGGAGCTGAGTACTGTTCTTCAAGCATGCGCACCAGAGTTTGAACCCCAAAGTTCCTGTAAAAGCTGGAAGCTTGCAGACCAACTCACTTGGCATATGAGATGTAAAAACAGTAGCGATAAGGAGACCCTGTATGAGTGAGGTAGAAGGCAAGGACTGACAGCTGAGATTGTTCCCTCAACTCTAAACATACCTGTCTTTTCACAAGTGTGTAGACAGTGCGCGTGTGCACACACACACACACACACACACACACACACACACACACACAAAATGCAAAAAAGAAAGTAGAGTATCTGGCAAAAGGACCCTTGGGGAAGATGATGCAGCCTGTTGTGACCTCTGGGGGCAGTATCCTGCTCCTCATGGGACAGAGGCTCATCCAAAGGCCTGTGCAATGACATAGCTGGGCAGCAGACTTTATATTAGCTTGGGGTGCCAGACACGTTCTCACACACTGTGTGTCAGAAAATTAAATGCGATAGTTCCTTTTTCTGTGCATCTGAGCTCTATGACATAGAGGCTTGGTACATCGGATGCACAGAGGGCTGGAACATAGCTGATGGCAATCTATCTGAAATAGGAGGAGCTGAAATCACAGGATACCTCAGAGGTGTTGACTTATGACAAAGTATGCATTGCAGATTTAATGAAATATTTAATATCTAAAAAATTATATTTGTACAATGGCAACTTACAGTTGAAAGCTTATTTATGCACTATCGTGTTTAATAGCTGTTATAGTTGGTAGTATGGGGATATGTTTCATATTTAATAAAAACCAGTCTGAGCTATCAGAGGGATCTACCCACAGCCAATCCAGGAGAATCAGAGAGTGGTGACCTACACCCTTAATCCCAGCAAATCTGAGTTTGAGGCCAGTTTAGTTTACAGAGGGAGTTCCAGGCTTGCAGGCAGGCAGTGTGGTGCCACACCTTTAATCTTAACCTGGATGTGAAACAACTGAGTGAAGAGGATTTAAGGCAGGCACAGAAAGTCAGAGCAGGCAGTAGAAGCAAGGAAGAGAGAGGCTGAGGAAGCTGGAAGACAGCTGGGTGAGATCTGACTGTGGTGTTTTCTCTCTGATATTTCAGCCTTTTCCTGAGATCTGCTCTGAGTTTCCTTTATTTGTGCAACACTGTGGGGTGTGCTTTAGGATATACCTAATTTCTTACTAACCTGCTCAGAGCTGCTCTTTTTCGGTCTTTGAAGTACTGAGTCCGGTTGTTAATTATGGGAATTTCTCCTCCTTTGTAGGTATTTGTTACTCAAAACTCATCAGCTGTCTCTAGATGCCTTTCTGGTCGCCTTGAAATTCATGCACGTAGAAGATGTGGACATTGACGAGGTCCAGTGCATTCTGGCCAACTTGATATACATGGTGAGTCTTGCCTGCTCTCAGCAGACCATTAGTGTGCTGCTCAGGTTATCAGAAGACTGGGAAATACTATTCAAAGGGCCTCACATGAATCAGTGATGAGAGAGAGGTATAGCCTATATTTTATATTCTCTGCCATATGTGTTTGTTAAGTGTCTGTCATCATCATGTGTCATCCGGCATATTTGCTGTGACAGACTCAGAAGTGTAAGCTGATCCGTTTTTCTCTGTTTCAGGGTCACATTAAAGGCTACATCTCCCATCAGCATCAGAAACTGGTTGTCAGTAAACAAAACCCTTTCCCTCCACTGTCCACGGTGTGCTGATGCCCAGGCCCTGCAGATGGAGTATAGTCCTGCCACAGCTGTCCTCTGTAGCCCAAGTCCTCAGTGCTTCCCCAGGACCACTGAGGCAGTCACTGGCATGAGTGTCTACCCATGTTGTCCATGGTCCCAACTCATGCTAGCTTTGCCAAGACCTAGAATCCTTTTTCTGGATGGACAAAGACCCCTACTACTCCTTGTGAACTGCTGGAAAGCAGGCAGCAGTGCTTCAGTTCATGTGTTGTTTGTGGAGGCTGTCTTTGTAACATTTTGTAGCTTTTATCCTTTTTTTTGTTTTTAAGGTAATCCAAATTTATACAAAACACATTCTTTATTGTGTGTTACACGATATGTCTATTTTCATATGCAAAATCTGAGCATTTTGTGATGTAAAAATGCTTGGTTATTTTGAAGCTTCTTTTTAAGAAGTGGAATTTGGGGGCTGGAGGGATGGTTCAGTTGTTAAGAACAATTACTACTCTATCAGAGGATCTACGTTTGGTCCCATGCACCCATACGCCAGCTCACAACCATTTGGAACTCCAGTTTTAGGGGAACCAATGCCCTCTTTGGCCTCTGTGGGATCCTGTACACATGTGCATGGAAACTTACTCAGGCATACAGATACACATGGATAAATAAATCTTGTTTAAAAAAACAGAATGTAGTTTAATGTAATGTTTCCAGCTCTGTGTTTATTTCCTGGCCGTTCTGAAGGCTGTGGGCCTAGGACTGAGGTCTGGCAGTTGGGCTCTGGTAACAGCCCCTTCTGAACTCCAGCTGGCTACCCTCTGCCTGTTCTTTTTCCTATGGTCACTGTGTGTCTGGGCTTCACTCTGCAGCTGCATCTGACTTAACCACTTGTGGAGATTCTTTCTCTGGCCTCCAGCAGAAGGATTCTGGGCACAGTTTATCCCACAGCACTGGGAACAGTATGCATTTCCTCTGTGGTATTGTGTGTGTGTTGTTTTGCTTCATTTGTTTGTTGAGCCACACACTGGCAGCTTAGCAGTATGTCCCTGGTCATGCCCAAGCAGCAGTCTGGTATGCAGAGAAGCTGTTTGGCAGTAGATCTAGCCCCTAGCTGGCAGAGCTGGTGAGCTCCACCAGGGCTGAGCCTGCCTTCCTGTCTCCCTTGTGAACATGTCTGACACTGCTCTCATGCAAAGCTGACTCTGCAGTTCAGCAAGGTGCTTAAGCACCCCAACTTAGGATAAAGTGTTATCCTTGTGATGATTTCAATATTGGCGTTCTTATGAGCATCCTAGAGTCCATTCTTTTGAGTTTAGTAGCAACACAAATTTTCAGGCATCTTCAGGTAGTTTATTAAAGTGACATCCTAAGTCAAACACTGATATCTAAAGTGATAAATAGTTGTACTCGGCAGCTAAAGAAATAACCTCTGTGTAGCATATTTGTGTGCTGTCTCGTGCTCTACATGTGGAGTCATGGTCTGTGGGCACACAGACCCATATGTTATTGTGGTTAGTTTTCATTAACATCAAATGCTCACACCCAGTTCTCGCTTAGGGATACACTGGTCTGGTCTCATATGCTTTTAGACAAAGTCTTACTCGGCAGCCCAGGCTATCTTCAAACTTGAAACCTTCCTATCTCAGCCTCTCAAGTCCTGGAACTAAAATAAGGTCATAGCCACGCTCCTCTCGGAGATGAGGGTACCACAGTGTGGCCTCATTGACCACATGACTGAAAGGCTCCGGGGACTCCCTGGGTCCTGTTGAGGGTTTTTCTTCACCCAGGGTGTGTCTAGGCCTAGCCTTATGAGGCCCATGGTTGTCTTTGAGTACTAAACCTGCTTCTTTTTCCCCAGTAGTGAACCATGAACAATCAAAGTTAGGTTGTCTTTTTTGTCTCACTGAAAATTCTGAGACATCTATGTCCCAAAGATGTCTGTTTTTGTGTGTGTCAGGCCAAGTATGACACAACCATATACATTCACAGCCCCTTACCATTCAGCTTCTACTCAGCGACAGCCTGTTTACGACTAGCATTGATTTTATTTAACATGCTGTTTTTTTTTCTTCTTCTTCCTTGTTGCCTCTGTTTAAATAAAAACTACCAAGGAAAATCCCTGTTGCTAACTTTCATAGTACTAGCAGATACTGTGCCAGCCAGGATGTACCCACTGGGCAATCAGGGCATAACTATTCTGGGGGTAATTAGCTGCTTTCTGGTTGAGTTTGAGGCCCTACTCCACAGAAGGGATTTCAGGCTCTGCTTGGAACAAAAGCTCGTGGCTAGGGTAGAAGCAGCTATTGTTACTTTGGAAGCTGTGTTAAAAATCATCTTCTAAACATCTATGTTTATACCCGTAGATCTGGGCTGTTCTCCGCTTAGGCCAGAGAGGCTCCTTTTTATAATAGGCAGCAATTATTGAAAAGATGCATAATTGGCCAACGTGCTGAGAGTAATAAGAGCCTGAGCATGCAGTCCTACATGGAACATCCCAATGAGCTCTCCCCATCCCCTTGTTACCCTCACCTCTGCCAAGGCCCAGGAACTTGGTGGAAGAGATGCAGGAAGACTATCTGAGCTGAAAAGTGGGAGGAGTGCCATGAGATGCTGTTTTCTGGGCATGACTTCCACTCAGCAGCTGCGGTGACCAGGCCACAAGATTCTGACAAAGATGGGTGGGTTGGGGTACGCTCCATGCCCCACTCCTTAATGGGGAGCTCTAGGAAGTTGGCAGCTGCTGGGGGAGGTCAGATCACTTGTGTCTGAGGGCACTCCACACCACACACACACACACAGGTGGCCTGAGCTAGCTTCTCTAGCTCCCCTACCTTCTCATCGAGACGCATGTGCATGTGAGGCAGCACTAATGGAACTTACCAGGATATAAAGGAGACACGTGAGAGGGACTTGATGAAGGGAATATAAGGCAATCAGGAGAAGGGAAGTGGGGCATCAGTGTGGTCATATTTCACCCCATACGTGTATGGAATTCTCAAGACTAAAGAAAAATGTAAAGTTTCAAGGACAAGGACATCATCTTCCTGTGTTAACTGTGGCAGAATCTGACAACCTTGCAGCTGTGTTGTTGGAGTTTGGTTACTTCATGATCTGTTTAAACCACATGGAGTATCTTGGGACTGTGGTGAGGAGCACATGTGACTGCCCTGGTGGGGGAGGCAGACCTAGGATCCCTGTAAGGAACCAAGTCCCCTTGTGCTCCCGTGTCACCACACTTCCCTCCAGCCATGGGCCAGTCACCATGCTGCTCTTCTCACAGCTTGTTCTCGTCGTAACTGTAACGTTCAGAGTCTGTCCACATTCCTCCCCATCCACACGTGTGACTGGAAGCACCATTGGAGTGATACTCAGGTCTGTATCATTGAGCGTCCAGCCACTGAGGAGACCCTCTGTTCCAGGGATGAGGACATGCTCGGCAAAGTCCCGCTCTGGGACACAGACAGGGCGCCCTGAGCTGGAACACTGCAGGGGCTTCTCCAGCTCCAGCAGGGAGAGGTCATTCTCCCCAGACTCCTCATCATAACGCATGTGCACGTGAATGCTCCTGATCCCAATCCTCTGGCCAGCATCTGAAATCATGAGCAACCAAGGACTTATAAAGTTTTGCTTTTAGAGTGAGACAGCCTCCAGGAACTGGTATCTCAGTGAATCCCTGATGGAGCAATGTTCTTCCAGGACTGGAGTGTAGATTACAGTGTGGGCCAGGTCAACTCATCGTTGGCCCCTTCACACTGTACTCTAAAAATGTCAGATTTTATTCTGGAATACAGTGCGGCATGGGGGTGGCTAGAAAATAGGAAGAGCTGACAAGAACATCTCCAGGCCTGTCTGAACATGGCCGCCCAGGACTTATCATCATTTAGCTCTTGGGATGAGACTCGGTGACTTGTCTGTCCACACAAGTATTTAAAGAGTGAGGCGTGTCACCTCAAAGCTCAAAGTTTGTTATTGAGCACATGCAGACTGATAATAGGAACTTCCCAGTGGGAGAAATGATTGTCCAGGCTTTAGAGATGGAAAATGAGATACAGATATGTCCTGATGAGATCACAGGGAGGAGGATTTGAACCCAGCTCCTGGTTCTCAGTCAGTACTCCATGTCTGATCATTTGCTCAACTGCTGAGATTTCTAGTTGAAAATTTTTCTGATTGAAAATTTCTAGTTGAGAATTTTTCATTTTATTCCTGTTGCATTATTCATTTCATTTATAATGAGATCTTATTCATAAAAGAAATACTTACTTGCTTTCACACTAATATTGTTGTATAATAGTGAACACCATGCTGTTGTCAACACAAAGTCTTCCTGGATTAAAACACCACCACAGAAGGCCTTTCCTTTGGAATTTGTTAACTTGACCTTTAGAAAAGAAAATGGCTATTAGCAGCCAGTGTAAGATTAGGGAACAGTAAGGTTGTCTGAAGCACCAGGGACAGTCAGTCAGTGTCCACATGCCTCTGCTTCTTCCATGGCCACCAACACTTGGACACCTCAGCTAAAGTTCAGAGGCCCTTTTTGGCCAAGGAAGAATAATGGCTGTCAGATTTTCCCTCCTCTGAGAACAAGGAAAACAGACAGAACTGAGGAGCTGGTCACCAGAGATCATGATCTTTCAGGGGCTAGAGCTTTTGTGATTCCTGAGTTTGCATGGTTCAGGCCAGATATGTATGTAACTCAGGCAGAGCCCACAGAGGGGCAAGAGAGTGGAGAGTACCAGGAGACACAATGGCTACAGTTGTCAGATGGATCCTAAAGGAGAAGTCTCTGGGGAGTTGCAGGCGCTGCCAGTTTTCAGGAGTCATAGTGAGCACATGGGTTTGTGAAGAAAAACTACTTAAGGCCAGGGGAACTTATCCTAAGAGGTTAGAAGAGACAGTTCTGGGGCCTGTGAAGGCTGAAGTGCTATACCAGCCAGTTGAAAATGTGGCCAAGTATTTGTTAGAACACAGTAGAGTCTTTGTAGGGGAAGCCAGAGAGCCATCCTAGAACACTGTTCTGGCCTTCCCCAGCAAAGCCTAAAAGCAAGGGGCAATTGGATCAAGCTATTTACAGGTATCTTAATCATGTTTCAGAATATCACTGAAATATATTTATAGAGCCCAGAGATTTCTGTAGCTCATGAACTACATATATATAGTTCTGCAACCCACTAATAGCCACCAGGCAGAAAAATAAACAACACATGACCCATGTTCTGTACTAAGGAGAAAATCAACCAAGCTGACTCAGAACTGTTGGATACAGGCAGGATGATGGAGCTAACTCAGAACTGTTAGGTGCAGGCAGGATGATGGAGCTAACTCAGAACTGTTGGATACAGGCAGGATGATGGAGCTAACTCAGAACTGTTAGATGCAGGCAGGATGATGGAGCTAACTCAGAACTGTTGGATACAGGCAGGATGATGGAGCTAACTCAGAACTGTTAGATGCAGGCAGGATGATGGAGCTAACTCAGAACTGTTAGGTGCAGGCAGGATGATGGAGCAGCAATTACTATTCCAGAAACCCAAAGAAATAAGCAGAAGATAAAAAGTCTAAATTACAGGTAAATGATGGCTACAGTGTATGGATTGTGGGATTAACGTCAGATTAGATGCTACAGATTAAGAGAGGAGGCTGGAGCCTTACTCGCCTGGAACCTTACTCATATGTTTGAAGGAAAAAAGCACCAGCCAGTGAAACTCACCCTGGCCCTGAAACTCAAGCCAGTGAAAGAAACACTTGAAACACTTTAGCCCTAAACCCAGAACTCAAGAATCACACTCTGAAGCCAGAGCCAAAGAAATGCATTTTGGCCCTAAAATGAGAGCCAGTGAGAGTACTATACCATGGCTCTGAAATTAAAGCCAAAAAGCCTAAAAAGGGCCAGTGAAAGAAACACAGTTTGACCCTGAAGCCAGAGCCAACTCTGCCTCTGACCCATGAAACCAGCCAATCCCTTAGCAAGAAAACTAATCAATCCCTGAGCAGCAAAATCTCCTTGGGGAAACTGCCCCTAAGAAGCCCTATATAAGCCCCTCTGCCTGTTCAATTGTGGGCTGTGCTAGAGGTACTCTGATAGAGGCAGCCATTTTCCTGGACTCTTCCTTCCCAAATAAGCATCTTTCTTAAAAGAGTCTTGGGTAAATATCTTTCACTAGCATGAAGCAGAAGAACCTTTGCTGAGGGGTACTGAGCAGAAAAAAGTACCAACTTTTTGCCAAATCCAGAGGAGATTGCTACATTTCTACAGGGGTTTTCCCTTTAGCAGAGTGAAGCAGGAGATACATCTTAGACCAGAGAGAAGAAGCACCAGAGCTCTGACAGGAAGCCCCCTTAATGGGGGGTGGAGCAAAGCTCAGCTGTACTGGCTCTCCAGGAGAGGAGAAGAATTGCTATATGCTGTGGAGAGACCATCCCTCACTGCACCCCAGCTCCAGGTATAGATGACTTCCCAAACAGTCAGGATACTTTTCCTCCAGAGCTGTAACACTTGCCATGTTCATACTCTCAGGCCTAGCTGAGGTCATGCCCAGCCTGATAAATGTACTTCTAGCTTATTTTTGGAGCAGATGGAGACTGTTACAGAAGTCCATAATTGTTTAAGATACAGAGAGTCAGTGGTTGGTGGGGTCCCCAGATGTAGATGGTACATCTTCAATGCAACCTCTATATCTAAGGCTCACAGAGAATTTCAGGAAAGGCAATGAAAAAATAAGAAAATCCAGAGGACCAGGAGGCCTGTTGTGAGATACTGTGTTTTAGACACAACACAGAAGTTATATCCATAAAATCTCAACAATATTTGCCAATACAAGACATGCATAATGACAACACCAGGTGACATGCCAACGTGGGTGGAGAACTTTCATAAAGCCCCACCTTAAATAAAGAACAATCGATGGATGACAACTGAAAAAGAATAAGTTTTCTCCAGGCAGAGCTCCCTAATAGGTTATCCCATCTCACACAATCAGCCCTAAACACATGTACATGTGAAATGTGTGTTCCCCAGCTCCCTCTCAAATTCACGACCTCTTCTTCTTTAAATATTGTTACACACACACACACACACACACACACACACACACACACACACACACTACCGAGTCCATCTGAGGTTGCTTGTATGCAAACATGAAGAAAAGGAAAATTTGGTATAATTTATATTTATAAATATTTAGTATATATTTAGATTGGATTAAAATATTACAATTACTTTTTCATTTTCACTTATATTAGTATGACTACTGGAAACTTCTTAGCTGTCTACATGGTGAGTACTATACCCTACTGAACAAGGCTGTTCTATGGGATATTAAGAGGAAGAGGTCAAAGTCTGTCATAGTGACCCAAGATGTGAACAAGGAGCGAAATAGGGAAATCAAAGCCGAGATGAATAACATAAAACCATAGGACAAAGTAAGACCATGTCAGAGATGCAAGCAGAGCAAGCAAAGACTAAATTAATGGCCAAGTAGCTGAGACCTACAATGAGTGCCATGGAGCTGAGAACAGGAGGAAGCCCTATATAGATCATTGCCAAGGCCGATATGATTGACACCTGCCAAAAGCAAATGTCAGGCCAGCAGGCCTGGAATGCTTAGATTCTAGGTCAGCCAATGGAAAAGGAGAATGAAGAGAATTAGAAGTGAAACATAGTACTTTAGAGTCCAGGCCAGGGGTGGGAGGGTGGAGGTGTGTGTGGCTCAGAGGCTGTGCACAGAGAGCCCTGTCCCCTGGGGCTAGGCCCAAGGCTGTTGATTACATGGTGTCGCCTGGTGGCTGTAACCAATGTACACTTCTCTTGTGGAGCAAATGCTGCAGAGATCTGTGCTCTTGCTCCACCAGAGCCTTCGTAACTCAGTAAAAAGTTCGCTTCCCATTCACTTTGTTATCACCTGTTTTGGGTGAGAAAATGGAAATGACAGATGATGTTTGTAACAAAACAAGCTAGTATCAGATGCTCTTACCTGCCATGGGAAGCTAGGTAGATCCTGGCTGCCTCTTTCTGGTGTCCCGTTGTGTCTGGAAGTCAGGGCCCCACAGGCACATATGTCTTCATTTGTAACAGGAGAAGAAAATCAGTGTTTTCAAAGTGGACATGGGGCCTACAGTGGTGCTAGTTGAAAGTCTCATCTGAATGCTGGTAGACTCGAGGTCATTGGTGGCTATTAGGAGCAAGGCCAACCAAATTGCCTGCTTCCAGGCTTATTTAGGGGGCAGTTTGGATAATAGCATAAAGGGCCTCCTGACACAAAGCACTTCTGGCATGGTGGTTGCTCTAATGTGGGGGCCAGAACCCCGAGTCAACAATTACATCCCACTAACCACGTGCTTCAACCATAAGTATGATGGCGGAAGATAGAGGATGTGGAGGGTGAGATGACCTACCTCTGTAAGAACTCACCACTTGGACTGCATGATTTGTGGTCCTTTTCCAGCTTGTAGCCCTTTGCACAGCTGCATATGTAGGATGACTGCCCTGGATGGCAAAAGTGTTGGCATCCATCCGTCCTCTCTAAGTGACATCCATTTTTAGCTGAAAAGGAAAAAAAAAAAAAAAAAAGCTAAAACCAGCCATGCTGATGTAAATGGCCCATGTCACTATCTACTTGTGCATGGTCTGGTTCATCAGCCCTGATGTTGCTTGTATGTTACATGCACAAAAATATAAACATGGAGATATATCCACAGAACTCATTCTCTCCAGCTTGCCAGTTTTCATATAAAGCTTCCTGCACCCAAGTGTTCCAGGAATGTCCATGGAAAGACAGTGAGATAGTGCCTATGTTTGGGCTCAGGAGGGGTCGCCAACTTCTAATCACCATAGTGGTATTGACTCTATGTCCCTAGCTGCTTCCTTTCCCACTGCAAAAGCTACTCTCTTTGGATTGTTCCTTCAAAGAGCAGAAATCGGACCAGGAGGAGGTCAGAGCCCAGTGTAGGCAGCTGAGCAGCTGGAGTCTAAGTGGGACACCCATAAACCATTGCCAGGGAGGTGATGGTGTGGGACTCTGGCTTTGAAAGCAAAGATCTGAGCTAAAGAAACTTTCTCCCAGAGAGCTGGTTCTGAGCTAGAGTCACAGGAGGAGTTATGTGCATTTGTTCTCATAGCTGACAACTAGCAGGAATTCATGCCCTTGGTCTCGTGAGGTAGGCCATTTATACGGACATTTAAGGACTTTTTCTAGTCAGGCCTTGAGCTACAAGTCTGTCTATCATAGCTACTCTGAAGTCTGAGAGGGGAGGTTCATTAGTTCAAGGCCTGCCTGAGCTACAAGGCAAGCACTTTTATTTTTATTTTTTTATGTAGAGATGTGTTTCACCTATATGTGTTTGTGTACCATATGGGTGCAGTGCCCACAGAGGACAGAGGGGACACTAGATCCCTTTGGGACTGGAGTTCTAGAAGGTTGTGAGCTGCCACATGGGTGCTGGGCATCAAACCTGGAAGAGTAGCTTGTCCTCTTAACCTCCAGACCACCTTTCTAGCCCCATGCATCGTAAGTTCAGGGTCAGTCCTGTGAATATATTGGATCCTGATCAAAAATAGAGAGTAAAAAGGCCTGGAGATGTAGTTCAGTGGGAGAAGGTGCTTGCGTTTATGAGACTCTACATTCAAACCCTACAGCTTAAGAGGGGGAGGGGCCTATTTACTTAAGAATCTTTGATTTTTTTTTCTTTCTAAAGTATTGCTGACTGGGATGTCAGTCAGATACATCTGTGTGCACCCCTCCCAACTTGTGTACAGATTATGGATTGGGGGGGGTGGTTGGGAAAGGGGAGAAAAGGAGACCCTATACTAGGGCTAAGACCAGACAGTGAATCACATAATGCAGCCAGTGCCTGTGGCATGGTTTCCACGGTGGGGTATAGTAGGGGAACTGAAGAATCCCCCAAAGTGAGTGTATCAAGATTATCTGCTTGAGCAAGCTGCGCTTTCTCCCAGCAAGCGCCTTCACGAATTGAGGATGGGTGGTCCAGCCTCACCCACTGCACAGTTCTTGCCCTCGTAGCCAGGGGAGCACATGCAGCTGTAACTGCGGATGTGGTCCTTGCATGTCCCGTTGTTGAGGCAGGGCTGGGAGGTACATGGAGATCCACCTAAGGAAGCAGAAGGGCCTCTGAGACTGTGCTGTGGACTCCTTGAGCCGGGACCACCTGAAGCTTGCTCCACCAGGGAAGAGGAGGTCAAGTTCCAGGTGCTTCCAGCCCCTTAGGGGTCATGTGCCCCAACCCCTAACCACTCACCATTATTATCATGCACCCCAAGACCTTCTACTCATTGCTAAGTGTGTCCTTGTTTTCACCTACCCTGGGCTTCCCATTCACTTTTACATCTCTTTCTGCTGACACCCACCCAACGTTCTTCCTGAGGACAGCCTACAGAGCAAACATATGGGTTACAGCTACAGTTCTCTCAAATCTGATCCATTTCCTGGCCTACATAGAGTATGCCCTTTCCCAGAAGTAGGATGAGCTATGAGATAGGGAAGAACTCTTGTCTGTTGCCTGAGCCTCAGCTGCCTAGGAACTCCCCAGACGTCAGCACAATGAAGCAGAGGGTCTCACTATGGTCTTGCTAGTGGGAGCCTTGGGAACAATGAATACCCTTCCCTGGTCTGCCATCAGGTGCCAGGAGCCAGAGGCTTCGAGTGTGAATGCATGGGCCCCAGCAGAGACAGTCCAGGCCAGAGAGCCGAGAAAGCACTTACCCCTGTACTGTTTCCAGAATTCTCTCTGCCAAGGCAAAAGGTAAGAACGTTACCATAGGGTCTTTCTTTATTCATTCTACTATGGATGGGCGCAGAGGTAAGAAAACATGGGTTTTTCTCAGTCATCTGAGGATGTGGAATTTGTGTGTGTGATTTAGCAGCCTGTTCACACTGAACAGAAATGGAATATTCCATGCCAGGTCATTTACCATGGTTCATGGGGAGGGAGGATGTGTGTGAAAACACAAACCTACAGTCCCTCCTTCCTGGCCCTGTTCTACCTCACTCTACAGAAATGCCTGGTAATTGTCTGAAATCCCTGTTTCTTTTTCAAAAGTGAACTGTTATAATTTTAAAGGTTCATGGGGGAGGCTGGAGTGGGACATCCAAGTGGTCTATCCAGACTTGTGCTATGTCCCTAAACCATACTCAAACTTCCTAATCATGTGTGTATGATGTCACAATCAGTCCACCCTTACTCAGGAAATCATCGAATTGACAATCAGGGTGGGTGGGCTACTTTAGAAACTTTCAAAGTTTTCACTAAATGACAGATGGGCTGTTTCAGAAGGATCCTCTACATCTTCTCAATCTTTAGGAAACTATAGTTAAAAAATATTTAAATACACTGTGGATAAGAAGTCAATGTTTTACATGGAAATAGTCACTGTCCCTTAAGTTCTGACATTCTCTGTCTTCTGATAAATCCTATGAGTAATTAAAAATGCCAAATGCTTACCTGATTGTTAGTGTATATGCAAGTGTGATAAATCTGGAGTATGGCTCAGGGGAAACATTCTGTGTGTGTGTGTGTGTGTGTGTGTGTGTGTGTGTGTGTGTGTGTGTGTGTGTGTGTATGTATGGGGGGAATTTTGTCTTTGTAAAATTCTGCCAACATGTACAAACAGTGGACTTCGGTGATTTGGTTGTGGTGCTATTGATGGGCAGTTCTCCCCAGCTAGGTAGCCCAACCAGAAGGAGTCTAGAGTGGGGTCCCCACCTGCAGCTGAGGCCAGTTTGCCCCCACCTCTAAGTCTGGCTTCTTATCTGTGAAGTCAGGCTCACACCAACCCCACCATAAGGATATGGGCCTGAGCAGTTAGAAAGCAGGCATGCATCCCGGGGCTTACAGGGCTCACGTACAGTAATGATGTTATTTTCAAATACTTCTCTTGCTTCCTCATAGTTGCAGATTTCCTCATAGCATTCTTTTTCCAGGTTGCCCTGGAAAATTTCTTCCAGGAAATAAGAACCTGCACGTCTCCATCTCACCAGAACTTTGTTTGCCTCCGAGGCTGGAAGAAACACTGCAGAGGATGAAGCAGTATGAGTGGGAGCCCTCTCTCAGGGTACCTCAGCCAGGGCATACTATTCCTACTGTTCGTCAGGGCCTGCTCTGTGCTCGTCTTCAGGGCTGGCTAGCTGGGCATGTACTTTCTTTTTGTTGGGTGAGCGGATAGCCCTTATAAGTTAAAAGCAGACACACTGGCATTTTATGGATAGAGGATCCAGGCCCAGAGAGTCTATGCTCAGTCAGATGCAGAAGGTAAATGTTCACACAGGAACATCAGAATATGTGACAGGAATATCAATGTTTGCTTCAACATTATCTATATTGGTATTTTCTAATCTCTGTGTTGCAAAAATGTAACATGATGGACAAACAATCAGATAAGCACTTCATGAGGAGTGAAGAGTGCTATATGAACATGGAACACAGGATTGCAGGGATTGAGTGGCTTCTCTATGAAAGGAATGAGTCCTGAGCAGGTAGGCTCAGGAGAGCTCCCTCAGACAGGGCTCAGACTTAAAGAGTTTTCCTCCCTGCCCATTCACAGGATAGTGTTGGGTTCTTAGTGCTTCCTGTCCATGCTGCCACTTTGGATACTTTGAGCAGTGGCCATAGGACAGGACAGTTTCCTCAGAGATGCTCACAGTTTGGTGTTAATGTGTCAGGATGGCTGTATCCACCGCAGGGACAGTGACACCACCACACGGCTCAGAGATACAGCTCTGCTCACCAGGAGCACTCAGCTCACAGCCCCTGTACACAGGGTGAGGGCAGGTATGCAAGCTGTCTATCTTTCCCCACATCAGTATTCTAAGTACCAAGTAGCCCTATTTGGCTAAAATTGTGGCTCCTGTGGATTACAGAGCCCCTCGGTCCTCACAGGCTCAACTCGACAACACTGATTTTTCTAAGAACTTTGGTCATGCTCAGGAGCTCAGGCCAGACTGGACTTGTCCATGTGGGCTCCACCCTCACAGGGAGTTGGCATTGAGCAAACTGTTACACATGAAGTGACTGGTGACAAGGAATGTCAGGTGTGGATGGAGGGGTGCAGGAGGCAGAGGGAGTAAAGGCTAGAGGCCTGGAACCACAGTTGAGCTGAGGAGCCATGGGCTGCAGTCGGGGCCGAGGGAAAGGAGGACATAGACAGACAGAGGGCCTAGAAGAGACTCATAGGGACTGGGGTAGAAGGCTTAGATGCTCTGGGGTGGAAAGAGCAGCCTGGACAAGGCTCAAGCTAGCTGTCTCTGGTAGTCCTTCCACACAGAATACGATCTTCTGATGTCTAGATGGACAGGATGCAGCCCAGCTTTGGCTAACCGGTGCGCAGCCTGGTCTTGTCCTAGATGACTTATGCTGCCCTTGGCCTGATAGGTCCCTCTCCCTTTCAACAACTCTTACCACATGACAATGAGATTCACACAGACTGTCAGTAGGGAGAATGAGGATGTGGCTTGTCCTTTGGGACCTCTAGAGACAGTATCATAATTTATAGAACCATTGGGGCTGTACCAAGGAGGAGATGGCTAAGTCTGGTGGTTCATTCCTATAGTTCTAGACTTGGGAGACTGAGGCACGGTGATTCTTAAGAGCTGAACCTAGCTTGAACTATATAGTGAGTTCCAGACCAGCTTGGGTTATAGAATGATGGCCCAGCTTTAAGAAAATGTTTTTAAAAGATTGAAACAGAGAGTACCTACCTGAAAGCTCCACCCGGTGCGGGACAAGGATAAGGATGAAGGCAGGAATGAGGCCCCGGAGCAGCAAGATGCAGCCAGCCATGCTGACCCAGAGCCCGCTGGCCTAGGCAGGGCAAAGTCTGCAAACAGACAAAGTCCAGAGCCCCGGGAGTCACAACGGTCAACATGTGCCTTAGAGCACATAGAGGGCTAGATTAAGCGACCCATGGACCTAGATGTTGATGGCTTGAGTAGATGCGCTTCACTATGTTCTCTTCTGCATTTACTGTTAGCCACGGCAGGAGGAAAAGGTGGTCAGGGAGGGAAGTGGAAGACCCTCTTTGCAGGGCAGGGGTCTTCTTTCCCTGGACACAGCAGGATGGAGGAAGGATGTCACTGCAAGGAATGTGTAGTCCTGCAAAGGAGGGACACAGAGAATTGACAGAGAAGGGCACACAGTATGATCCGAGTTATGTGGGAAGGCCAGGTGGTGTGTCTGGAGCCAGAGTTACAGGGAGCTGGAGTAGGAGGAGGTGAAAGTACCGTGAGCATCTGGATCTGGGGTGTATGAATGGGGGTGGCGCCTGTGTCCTTTGTTGACTGAGTGATACTCACAGGGACAAAAATCTAATGACACCTACAAACACGTTTCCTAAAGTGGAAAGTACAGATGACAAAGCAGGCGGTGGCCTAATGAATACATATACCATGAAGTTGTTTTTAAAAAGTTAAAAGAATTGTAGATTATGGCTTCAGATTTTGTGTTTTTATAGGATTTCTCTGTGTGCAAGTGTGTGTTTCCTCATCCTTATTCATATATGCTTCTTGTGATTTTTATTTGGCTTTAAAAAAATAAAAAAAGCTTTGTTTTATCTTTTTGAAGTTTTTTTTGGCTTGTTTTAGTTTTTTGTTTATTTTCTAAGGAGAGAAAAAGAAAGGGTATGGATTTGGATTGGTGGGGGGGGTGAGGGGATCTGGGAAGAGTTGGTGTGTGTGTGTGTGTGTGTGTGTGTGTGTGTGTGTGTGTGTGTGTTTGTGTATCACCTATCTGTCTCCAACAATAAAAGAAACAGATGTTGCTCAAGGACTTGAGAGAGGTCACAGATGTGCACTGGAATGACTGAAGGGAAGAGATGTAAGGGGGAAATGGTGTAATTACATTTTAATTTAAAACAAGGGAGCCAGAGAAGGCTTCCATCAATCAGGCAAATGGTTTAGAAGCTCTAAGGCTGGCCTGTCTTGAGCCTGGAGTGTGAATGAACTTCTTCCTGGATGAGCAGCTCAGTCCGCAGGGCCGTGAGAACACAGAGTGGACAGTGATCAACAGGAGGACACTGACTGCTTGCATCTCTGAGATTAGCGAGGGTCAGAGTCTCATGGCCAGGGTCTCACAGACCAGCCATGTCCTGATACAGTAAGGGGAGGGACAGAACAGGAGCTGACATCCTGAGGACTCTGCCCAGAGCCTCTCAAGGGTTCCACCGCATACACTGGGGCCAGGCTTCAGCATGTGAATCTTAAGGATACAAACACAGAACAAATGCAGCAGCACCTCAATGAAAGAACTTGCAATGAATTGTGGGAATGCTAAAACTCAGTTCTTGATCTTCTTTTGATCTTCTAGTGTAAGCTCTGTACTTCTCCAGCCCCCCTTCTAGAGGTCAAGGGCTTCTCAATCTTTGGGGTTTACTTCAGGTCTGATTTTTTGAATGGGACCTTCAGAGTCCTGTTTGACTGAAGGGGCCTCCTTCAGTGGTCCCTTCTACTCCACAACCATGGAGTTTTCTTTAGATGAATCTCCTGAGAAGAACTGGACAGGTATCACACCCTCAGATTATCTAGGTGTCTGAGAACTGAGACATCAGACATCCCTTACAAGTCACTGAGTCACCTACCATGTCTCAGTAGACTGCATTACTCAGGGTTCCACATACATATGGAGTTTATTAAAGTAGCTTACAGGCTGTGGTTCCTCTAGTCCAACAATGGCTGTCCTACCAACAGAAAGTGCAAGAATCCAGTGTTTTTTAGTCCACAAGGCTGGATGTCCCAGCAGGTCTTCAATATACACCAGAATCCTGAAGAAGCAGGCTCTAACTCTGGTAAAGGGATTGGCTTTCCAGCCAGAGTGATGGCAAGCAGGCAAAGAGAACAGTTTCCTCTTCATTTCCCTCATGCCAGCCGAAGGTGTGGTCAAGATTAAAGGTGGGTCTTCCCACTTCAAAAGACTCAACCAAGAAAAAATTCCTTCACAAGGTATGCAGCCCCTTGGGTTTTAGTTAATTCCAGGTGTACTCAGGTTGACACCAAGAATAGCCATCAAAAGCCCTAAACTTTTGATCCAGGATCTCTAGCCTCAGTAATAACTATCCAGGTGGTGCCACATATTTTTTCTAAAGGATTTTTTTGTCTCTTGTTCTCTCTCCTGCCACCTAGGACCACTTTAAATGAATTCTTTGGATGAGTTTGGGGTCCAGACAGAGGGAGCAGATTCTCAGAGGATGTTGCCCTACTTGCCTAGAGTCACACAGCTCTATTTCTGCTTCCCAACTCACCCATTCTCTAGGCATGGGTACCTCTCAGAGCCAATCTGAGGGCTGGTAGATAGCATGTCTACCCCATAATCAGTTTCTCCAATCCATCTAGGATACAAAAAAAATTACTGAAGACATCCGGGGCTGACATTGCTCAGTACTTAAAGGAGCATGGCCTCTCTGAAAGCCAGCATCTGGAACGAGAAAGTCTTTTCTCTGCCATTTGCTAGATCTTGTTTCTGGATCAGGAAGTGTTCTGCTGGAGCAGAACCAAGTGAGGTCACTCCTTTCTGAAGTCAGTCTAGAAATCGTCAGCATCTGCCCAGGGAACCTCCACTCTCATGGACAATACCACAGGGAGCCTGGGTCTCCATCGCACCCTGGGAAGCCTGTGCGCACATTGCCAGCACCACAGGAAGGCTGGATCCCAATTGCCAGAGCTATAAGGGGAGATGCCTCACTAAATCTTAGGTTCACATTTTTAGACCTTGACACTCAGGATCTGGATGCTGGCTTTTCTGTTTGCTTTCTGTTTGAAATTATTGGTGAGTCTCTTTATGTCTATAGTGGTGAACTGTGTCTAATGTGAAGTGTTCTTGAGTAAATCCACTTTTTAGTGTCTGCTCAGGTTCCCTGCGGGCTAATCCCACACCCACACAGACTCTTATACTGTCTTTCTGTTGGTACAGGGACCTGTGTGGGTGCTGACCTTGTCCTGGGGTTGTTGGAGACCAGGAAGTTCTTGTTCTTAAGGACCAGCACAAAGTTAATCCATGGGGGCGGGTGAAATCATGGTCTTGAACTCCTGCCCTGTATGCAGGGCAGTAGGCCACATTATGGAGAAGGTGTTCTCCAGGGTCCACATCACTGTGGCTTCAGAGCTCAGCTCTGCTCTTAGACCCCAGCCTTCCTCTCCGCCACTATGATTCTAGGAAATCAACCGCTGCTTTGTTGATTCTTTCCAGCCTTGCAAAATCTGTTTACAAAGGACTCTGCCAGCTCTTGATTTGAGGGGACCTTTTTTACTGGAACCTTTAAACTTTGCTTAGGAAGGTTATGCAAAAGGCAAACTATAGGAAAACTTCTGGGAAAAACGTTAGTCTATTTACTGAAAGTAGACTTGGTTCCTATAAACATTTAACTTGGGGCTTGGAGGCAATGGAAGACTAGAGGGGGGAGTCATGCCCAGAATCCTGTCCAGCCACACCATGCCACTGGATATCTGCTTTGGTGGTATGACAGTATCTGCAAGAATTCCAGAAACTTCTAGGGTAAGGCTAATTCTAGAGACTTAGAATTTAATGTCTGGGATAAGGTCAAGATTTAGGCTTTACAAAGACTCCTCTGAGGTCCCCTAAGACCCATGTGTTTGGGGACACTTGATGAGCCAATAAAGTACACAGGGAGAAGGGCCTGTGCACATTCAACACCACGCTTAGCTCAGGGAAACTCTATTCACCCTCCCCAGGCAGCCCATCCTGAGAGACTCCTGTGTGCACTTTCCATTCAGCCTCATTCAGGAAGACACATGTAAACTTAGCACCCATCCCAGCTCAGGGAGACTGCACAAATACTCACCACTCAGCTCAGAAGAGTCCCCATGTACACTCACCAGACAGTGCAATATTATATCAGGAAGACCCCTGTACACACTCAAAGGCAGCCCAGCATAGGCTTGGTCCTTGGCTCGGATCTGGGTAAAATGTCCCTTTATCTTTAGATAAAGATCTTAGCCTATCATCTGCCTTCAGTGGATATCATGGTACCAGCAATTCTACATTGCCAATTCCCAGGGGAAAGTGACAGTTTTCTGGCCAAGCAAAAGAGTATCAGAGTCTGGGCTCCTAGAACCTAAAGTACCTGCTGAAGGGCTGAAGTTGTGTATGTGCGCATGTGTGTAGTACAGCTATGGGCATTTATTCTCAAGGTAGTTGACTATAGTCAATTAAGGTCAGCTTGGCCATTCAGAGTCAGAACCATACACTGTGATGGTGGGCGGAGATGACTCCATTCCCTAGAGAGTTCTCCAGGTGGGCTCAGGAAGAGAAACCTTTGCTCAATTAGAGCCTGTTTCTTATACTGTGAGGTTAAGGAACATTAGATTGGGACCCAAAGAGTCTACCACTGCAGATAGATAGTTGTCCCAAGAAACTTCCTGCTCAGGTGGCAACATTCAGCACCACCACATGTGACCCAGTAGATTTGGTGAACAACTGCTTTAATGAGGAGGAGTTGTTGGCCTTGGGACCTCAGATGTGGGTACCACCCTGGCTTTCATGGACTTGTCAATCCACTTGAGGAAGGCTGTGACCTTCGTGTAGATCCCATATTTCCCTTTCCTCGCACACCCTTCTCCCCAGCTGACAATGCCAGTCACGAAGTGGGTGTTTTTGAACCGGGTGACATGGGGGCCACCACTGTCCCCCTGGCAGGCATCCTCCAGCTTGGCATCGTAGCCGGCACAGAACATATTCTGTGTGATGGTGAAGCTGCTGGAGAGCTTACAGGTGTTACGATCTACATAGGGCACCTCCAGCATCTTCAAGACGTTTGACTGGCGCCCCTTCTCATGTGTACGTCCAAACCCACTCACAATGCCTGACTTTTGTGTCATCAGTGTGGCCTCAGCCCAGTCTTTCTGAGGCAGGCAGGCAGGGGCCACGTTCATGCGGAACGTGATGGGAGTCTTCAGCCTGAGCACGGCGATGTCGAAGTCATAGGTCTCCCTCACGAACTTGTTATGTTTTATGATCACATCCACCTCATGCACCATCTCATTGCCTTCCTCCTTCTCTGTGTTCCGATCCCCTGGGTGGAGAGAGAGAGAGAGCGCGAGAGAGAACAGATGGCAGTTAGTTCTCAGAGAATCAGGTGTTTGTATATTAGCTACCTTTAAAGAAATATACCTTTAGTTCTGTCAGGAAGGAGGCAGAGGCAGGAAGAGCTCTGTGAGGTTGAGGCCAGCATCATCTGCATACATAGTAAGTTCTAGGCCAGACAGGGCTACATAGCCAAGAGAGAGAGAACAGACCAAGTTGAGGAGGGTATGTCTGTATAGATTCTAGCAATCAAAAGGGTGGCAGGTGCTTTGCAAATTGGAGATCAGCCTGTTCTCTGTAGAGAGACTAAATGTACTTGCAAGGATTTCTGTCTTCTTGAATTCAGGGCTCTACCTTCTGATATTTTTAAAGACTCTCTTTTTTAAAGGTTTATTTTATGTGTATGAGTATTTGTCTGCATGTAAATGTATGTATACTGTGTGTATGCCTAGTGCCTGTGGAGACCAGGGCATCAGCTCCCTTTGAACTGGAGTTATAGACAGTTGTGAGTCACAATATGAGTTCTGGGAACTGAACCCAGGTCCTCTGAGAGAATAGTAATTACTGTTAACCAATCTAGACATCTCTCCAGCTCCCTGATCATATTTTTGTGTGAAGGTTTAGGACTCCAGTTCTTTCAATTCCTCATGCTTTGGCAGATGATCCCTAAGTATTTCCTGCAAGCTGTGTTTGTCAGTCTGCCCAGAGCTGAGGGTCTCTTGTTCTGGACTTCGCACTCAGACCCAACCAGTGTGTGCTGAGATGGATGAATGTAGCACTGACGGTCGGCTGTAAGAGGAGACTGCAGTAAATCTCGTTCACAACTGGTGTTTTTTCCCTCCACATGAAAAGCTAAGGCCTCAGATACACATCATGAAGTACTGTAATAACCTCACCCATCTATACTTGTTAAATTTGTAGCGGACTTAGAGCCCATTCCATACCAAGGATCACCTTACTTGACATTAATATTTGGGGGAAGGTTCTTAGTCCCACCTTAACTGGATATACCAGACTGCATTAACTCACCCTGCGAGTCCTCACCCTCTCTGAGGAATGGGTGAAGGGATGGAATGGTGGGAAGCTGGGGGAGGACTGGGAAGAAGGGAGAGGGGAACAGTGGTGGGTTTGTTAAAAAAAAAAAACTTTAATTAAGAAAAGTAAAAAAAAAAAATGTCTGTAACAGGGATCTGTCAGACATTTCAAACTGCATTTGTGGCTTGTGCTGGACTTTCACTGGATAGCTCATGGGTAGTTCATGGCTTGCACCAAAATGAAGTAAATTATATATAAATAAAAGTAAGAGATGCTGGAGAGTTGTGGAAGAGGCAGGTTGGGGAGGCTTTTGAGGAAAGGAGGAATTATTATGAGAGACAGTGAATCGGGAAGTCGGTGTGGAATGCCTGGCCTGGGGAAGTCGGAAGATTCCCTCCACCTCTCCTCTCTGATCTTCCTCCTGTGAGATGAACTCTGTCTCCAAGCAGAGCTCTATATTTGAGCACGTGTTGCCAACAGATCCCACGTGTTCTAGAAGTCCTGGGGGAGAGCAACAATAGTGTCCCTATGGCTTTAGATGGCAGGGTCCTTGGCCTGGAGTACCACTTACCTACCCTCACCCTGAATCTCTTGGCTTGGTGCAGACAGTGGGCTGCTGTGAGGATGTAGAACTCATTCAAGATGGTGCCGCCACAGAAGCCTTCATTGTCTTCATTGATGAGCAGGGCCTGTGACCAGAACAGAATGTCTGCATGGAGGCCACGTCAAGCTGACTGAGGCCTGTGGGCTCTCTTATTATACCTGTCTCTCTGACCACAGCTTTTAACATCCACTGGATTACCCCGAGAGCCTGCCCCTTCTGCCTGTCTGCTTCCTAGAGTACATGGTACTGCTATTAGAGTCAAATTCCTAAGCCTGGCAGAGAACCCACGTATTCTACCCCACGGCAAGGCTCTGCTCTCTCTCCCCACTAACTAGCCCTAACACTACTTCTGGCCCTGTATCTCTTGTGGCATTCATGAAGTGGCCTGGCCCTTCCTTCCCCACTCTGTGTTCTTTAGTGCCCACATTGTGACTAACCCCATGGAAACACAGAGCCTTGTTTCCTTATTATAGGTTTGATATGCTTTAAAGGCTGACTGACTGATGGTCTGCAGATATTTGCTGAGGCTCTGATCCTGAGCCAAGAGCTAGCCCTGGAGGATGCCTTTGCTTGTCTCCTTTCCACCAAGATGGCAAGGTCACTCTAACAGAACTTCCTCTTTAATAGTTTTTTTTTTTCAAAGCAGGCCTTGCATTTTATCCCTATGCCCAGAAAAAACATTTTATAGTAGTGAGAACCTTTGGGTTTACATGGCTGTGACCCATGACCTAGACCAGCCTGGCTTTGCAGAAACACCTTACTTCCCAGAGTATGAGTCATTCAGCCTTCAGAACTGCCTTTCTGTTCATGAAATGACCCTCTCTGGGATGACTGACTCTGGGTGCATATGGTTGCTCTTGAATGTGACATTCTGTTGACATATGTTATTGACCAAAGGAAGCAAGTGTTGATGGCCAGGAAAGAAACCATGTCCATCCCAGAGCACTGAGCCTGAAGTGCTGGGCACCAAGTGTTGAACAGCTTGCTTTTCTCCAGGGAATTCCAAACCCTCTCACATGCCACTTCTCAACCTATGGGTCACGACCCCTCAGGGGTTTTGTATTGGGTATTTACATCTCAATTTGTAACAGTAGCAAAATTACAGTTATGAAATAGCAACAAAATAATGTCACAACTGGGCATCATCACAACATGCAGAATGCTATCGAGGGTCATAAAGTTAGGACAGTTGATACCTACTTAATGGAAGTTCAGGGATACACTCAAAAAGTCAATGGACAAGCTCACGTGGCACTCATTTTTAATCCTGAGACTAAGGAGACAGAGGCCAGCAGATCCTTTATAAATTTGAGACCAGACTGGTCATGTGTTCCAGACTAGCCAGGCCCACATAGCCTATCTCAAAAATCAATCAACCAAACAACAAAAAACAAAAAATGTACATGGCAGATTGTTCATAACTAAAAAAAAATGTTTTTTATTGAGTTTATCTTTCTTATTTTAAAAATGGTTTGCCTTTTTAAATTATGTTTATGTGTGTGGGTATGTACACATGAGTGGAGGAATCTGTGGAGGCCAAAGGTTGCATGTGGGAATATTTTCAAATATAATAAAAACATTTGGAGATATCAGAGGGATTTAGCCTCAGTCTGTCTAGGAGGATCAGACAGTAGTAACTCACACCTTTAATCCCAGCACAGGGAATATCCCAGGGAGTGGTGACCTTCACCCTTAATCCAATCTGAGTTCGAGGTCATCTTAGTTTACAGAAGGAGTTCCAGGCTCCCAGGCTGACAGTAGTGGTGCCACTCCTTAACTAAGCTAAGAAAGCATTTAAGACAGATATAGAAAGACAGAGCAGGCAGAAGAAGCCATGGCTCACACTGTTAGTCCCTGCACTTGGGAAGCAGAGACAAGAGGATCTCTGGGAGTTCAAAGCCAGCCTGGTCTTCAAAGCAAGTTCTAGGACAGCCAGGACTGTTATACAGAAAACTCTGTCTGGAAAAAAATAAACAAAGACAGGAGGAGGTGGATCTGTCCTCTGATGTCTCCGACTTTTTTTATTATATTTGAAAATATCCCCACAATTGCACATCTTGGAGCTGGAGTTACAGGAGATTGTGAGCTGCCTGATACAGGTACCAAGAATTGAACTCCGGTCCTCTAGAAAAGGAGTATTTCCTCTTAACCATTGAACCATTTTTCTAACCTCTTTGATAATTATATCATCTCAAACCTTGCTTGAATGATGAGGGAGAGGAAGCCAGTCTAAATCCCAACTCCACATGTTTTTTCCTAAGGAAGAACCAAGCTTTCTCTTATTCAGACTCCATCAGGGCCGCTGAGAATATTTTCCAGCCTCCTCGCTGATAAGCGATCTTATAACTGACACACAGCAGCCTCTCTGAGCCCTGAAAGTTCTCAGTACATGTGTCCAAAGAGTTACATCAAAGCTGGGACTGCTTCTCCTGCTCAGAGCCCTGTAGGTGGAGGGTTTCTAGGTGATCTCTGGGGATTGCTGGTAACTCTAGGACAGTGGTTCTCAACCTGCCTAAGGCTGAGACCCTTTAATACAGTTCCCCATGTAGTGGTGACCCCCCTCCCCAATCAAAAAATTATTTCATTGCTACTTCATAACTGTAATTTTGCTACTGCTTGTAAATATCTGATGCAACTCTAAAGGGCCTGAGGCTCACAGGATAAGAACAGCTGCTCTAAGATTTTTACTCATAGGATAAGCATCTAGGTTTTGGAAGTTGGGACCTCAAGGGCTGGCAGAGATGATAGAAGAGATTCAGAGCACCTGCCAATCTGGGATCAGAAAGTGGACAAGCACTTAACTACGGCCTTCAGGACATTCATGGTGGAGGCTCAAGTCTCACTGGGGGGCTTGGGATTTTCTTCCTAAGTCTGGCAGCCCTAGACACTGTCCATAACCAAAGAGTGGTTGAAAACAAACCTTTTGAACACAAATAGGTGTGCCTTTCCTTAAGGTATTTTATCCCTCTTAGCATTCAGACATTTTTTGTTAAAATAAAAAATTCTCACAGTAGAAATGTAAGGACCACTGAGAGGGACCTTTGGGGGTCTGAATTGCTGACCCTTAGTGGGTTGTCCCATCAGCCTGTAGCAGAAGATTGTTCTACTTGCAATCAATTGTAGCTTAGGCCAGTCACCTGCCAGGGACACTCCCCATCTTTGCACGCTCGGCCGCCCACAATCCGAATAACGCTTATCGTGTCCTTTCCTGGTTGTGTCTCATTGAGGTTAAGCAGGTCTGAAGGACTCTCCGTAGGGGACAGTATATCCAAGTCCAGCATGGGGTCTTCAGTGACAGACTCACTGTTGTTGGTGGTCGGGCCCAGGGACCTCTTTCTGCGTCCTGTGGTGGTTTTCCCACAGGGGAACGGTACTGAAAGAATAGAAACAACAGGCCTCAGCAAAGCCAGAGCCTCTACAGGCTGAGTGAGGCTCCCTGGAAGGCCAGGATGCCATGGTTAAGCCTGACTGAGAGTTAGAGATTAGTAAAACATGGTTTGCAGGGTGGTGGTGGCCCATGCCTTTCATCCCAGCACTTGGGAGAATGATGCAGGCAGATCTCTGAGTTCGAAGCCAGCCTAGCCTTTATAGTGAGTCCCAGGACAGCCAGAGCCACACAGAGAAACTCTAGCTTGAAGAAAAACAAAACATAGCTCTTGGTATAACTTCAAGAAAGTTTTCAGAAAAGTTAACTGAGGGAGAGCCATGCCTCCACGTGGAGGCAACACTATCTCACAGTCTGGGAACCCAAATAAAATTAAAAAGGAGAAGATCAAATCTTGTTGGCACAGACATTTTCTCTCTCCATACTGGTAGCCATTAGGTGAGTCTCTTTGCTCAGCTGTGCTTCCCCCACCATGATGGACTGAAATCTCTGAAACCATGAGCTAAAGTAAATCCTTCATCCTTTAAATCACACTAAGTGTTTTATCACATAACTGATATTCTGGCTAAAACAGAAATTTGGTACCAAAATGGGTTGTGGCTATGGCTACTTAGTCATGTAATTCAAAAGGCTTGGAGCTAGTTTGTAGAAAGATATTTTGGGACAGGTTTTTGTGTGCGTGTGTGTGCGCATGTGCGTGTGCGTGTGCGTGTGCGTGTGCGTGTGCGTGTGTGTGTGTGTGTGTGTGTAGCTCTGGCTGTCCTGGAACTCTGTAGAACAGGCTGGCCTCAAACTCAGAGATCCTCCTGCTTCTGCCTCCTAATTGCTGGGATCAAAGGCATGTGCCACCACTGCCCAGTTGTGGAAAAAATTTGAAAGCCTTTAGAGATGTGAGTTGGATAAAACTAGAATTCTGTTGTCATAGCTAAATGGGTGGTACCAGTGGAGCACAGAAGACAATAATGCTGATAGAGCTGTGGATGGCAAAGATTATAATCATGAAGTTTAAAAAAAGAACTCTTTTAGGAACTGAACCAGAGGCCATGAACTATTTAAAAAACTTGTTTACTCATGTAAAACATGTAAAAACATGTTTTGCTCATGTCCCAAAACTGTGGGAATCATATTTTAAAGATATTAGACAAATTAAATTGGTGGGAGAAATTTCTTGGCAGCCCATCATTCAGGCTGTGGCATAGTTATTGCTGGCTACTTTTAACCAAGTTTAAAATCAGAGCCCAAAACATAAACCAGAGCTAAAAGTCTTTAAGTTTTGCAAGAAAAGGAGCAGAAACCAATGGTGAGAAAGGGATACTGTAGCCCAGGGCTAAGCACAAAGGCCGTTTTGTGCCAGTGATGGTTTGAGGTCAAGTGGTTACAACTAGCCTTTACTTTATTGTAAAGGTGAGATGTGGCTGTGTTCTTAGCCAATGTGAAGGATTGGGGGCTCTATTGCCTGGAGACATGATGCCCGATGTCCTGCAGTTTGTTATCACTGGGCTGAATCATGTACTTAAAACCTTTGGGAGCATGCTAAGCAAGCTCTCTACTACTAAGCACGCCTCAACCTTTTATTATATTTTCAGATATTAAACCTTATTTTTAATTGATTTGTGATTATCCCTGGAGTTGAAATAATTTGTATGCCTATCAAGAAATAGCTCCAGTTAAAATTTTCTGAACTAATTTAAACTTGAAAAATATCAGTGGAAAAAGTTTTTGTGTTTTGGTTGTTGAGATATTTTATGTTACACCATTGGATTCATCCTTGAAGGATTCATTTGGAACCATTCTTTTCTGATTATGTAATTTCTGAAATAAATTATTTTCACTGCACAGCAGATGAGAAGAAACGAGGAAGGAGTGACTCAGCATGATGATGGGTCCCATGTCATCTCATCATTAGATTTGGTCGTCTGGGCTGGGTCTGAGACTCTGCACTTCTAACCCACTGGGGGATGCTATGGTGGGAGTTAGGGACCATCCCCAGCTCATTTTATGTCTGTTGGCCGAGATGAGGAAAGCGAGATATTAACAGAACCATTTCACCTGGTATTTACTCTTAAGTGACAGCCTCTGGGGCCTTGAAATAATCTCTTACATATAATTAGTGATTGTTATCTGAGATTTATAGGGTTGCTTGCTCTTTCTTGGGACTTTCAGGACCTTGGTATAATTTCAGTCATAAGAGATTCCTGGCAAACCTGGAATTCTTAAAATGACAGTATTCACTTAGTAATGACTCCTTAAGACAACCTCCTAGTTGAGGTAAGAGATTTTGATATTTGGGAATTGACTTGCTAATGGGCCATCTGTGCATCAATAAAAAGTTTCCAAAAGAGCCAGTAGGTGATCCATCAGTGGCCGATTCTCCTAGCTGCTTAGAAGCTTATACATCCTGCAGTATCTCTCTTTTTTCCACTGAGCCTTGTAAAGATGAACACCAGTTGAACCCTTCTCACAGATCTGACAGGTTCATTCTCCTGGCCCTTCATGTTCCTTAGCTCACATGCACTCACTGCTCCCCAAGAGCCTTGTTGGTAGTGGTTCTGCTCCTCATAAGATCTGGCACATCCTCTCCAGATAAAAAATAAACCCAATCAACATGAGGCTTCAAAAATGATGCTGGTGCTGGATCCACGGCCCCTCTTCCTGCCCATGTTTCCTTCTTGACCCAGAAGGTCCTGGCCTTGAGATATTGTGATAAGTGTTGTTTCCAGGTCCTCAGGTCAGAGGGACATGGACTACCCTGCACAGAAATGACTGCCAGGGCTGTGGGTAGGTCCAGCACAGTGATGCCTGGTATCACCTCCTTTTCTGGGAATGAGCTAACAGTGCCAGCCACTTCAGCTGCTGAGGCAGAGCAGCACTTTGTCCCTAGGTCTAAGGTACTGTCTTTCCAACCTAAAGCTCTTATAGCTGAACAGCCCATAGCCCCAACTCTTTCTTCATCTCCTGGTATGGTCTCTGCAAGTCCTACCAGAGACAGCAGTGCCACCCTGTCTCCATGGCTTGACTACTCCTACCTGTGGAGATGCAGGACTTGCCGTCATCAGCCAGGAAGTAACCACTGGCACAAGAACACACCACCGAGTTCTGCTCTTCACTGCAGAACTGGTCACAGTCTCCATTGTCTAGGCTGCAGAGTTTCCGAACAACTGCAAAGTAGAGGACAGATGAGCCCTTCTCATAGGCACGTGATGAATTCAGATGTACCAGCTATATCTGCCCAATCTCAGCCATGCCAAGGTCAGAGAATGTAAAGGAATGGAGTCACAAGAAAGACACACATGAATGATTTCCATGATGATAGGAGAGGCAGCTAAGTGAGATGCCAGCCTCACGTAAACCTTTCTCCCTGCTGCTGCTGCACATCTGACAAATGTACAGATTACAGAAAAAACACCTGGCATCCTTACAGACCATGAGAGGGATGCCTGGCATTATCACAGGTCTTAGGAAAGACATTCAGTGCAGCAGGTCATGCAGGTCATGGGAGGAACACTCAGCATCCTCATAAAGTTCTCCAATGAGAAGCTTTGTGAAGAAGGGCAGGTACATGTTCTCTGTTGAGGGCTGTGTACATCCTACCCATCCAGGATGCTGCCCTTGACATGGGGGAAGAGTTGCATTCTAGTTAAAACCCTTCCCTTGCTCAACAATAATTGAACAGTATGTGAGCCCTGCCCTGGCACCAGGGATGTACCTGGTACCATACTGTGGGCATGTCGAATTTTTGGATCTGGGTTCCTGCAAGACCTAGAAGGAATAATCATCCATGGAAAGCGTGTGGCAGAAAACCAGGAACCAGGTCCAGCATATATGAAAGCAGGGGGTGCATGTCATTAAAGGACCATCTCTCTGTCTTCACACTTTTAAGTCATTGGAAGTTAAGGTACTTCAGGCTACATGAGATTGTGGCATAGCACTCACTTAACTCCCTTGGTAACTTCTAACCTGCCCATTGTATCTTAAGGCTGACTAAGCCCGAATACCTTCACCCAAAGTATCTTAGACCAGAGTCTTAGACCCACCTGCTTCCAGCACAGATTGATCAAACGCACACTAATAATCATGTCTGTAGCAATTGGCTTTATAGCCCTCTACTTGGACTTGGGTGAAAAACAATTATGGATTAAAATCTGCCTAAATGGAATTTTAGCTCCCAGATTGTGGCCCTCACTAGTTGATTGTGTACGGGACATGTCTGGGCTTCTGTGGAATGGTTCATAATCATAATCAGCAGCTCCACTGGGGAGAGCCCTGAGGGCATCCAGATAAAGATCTCATTCTATAAAGAAAGCAATTTAAATCTGGACATGGTGACATACACCTGTAATCCCAGCACTTGGGAGGCTGAGGCAGGAGGATTGCTGGGAGTTCAAATCTGGAGTGGGATATATAGTAAATTCTGGGCCAGCCTTAGTTAGAGAGTGAGACCCCAGCTTTAAAAAATAAAGGAAGAAGTAAAAGAAATGTGGATCTTTCTTGTTAGGCAAAAGTGGGCTGAAAGTAACCTAAATTACTGTTAAAAATGGAGTTACCATAGTAAGAACAGCTCAGTAAGTCTCCACATAGAATCAATTAAGTGCATCGCATATCTAAAACTAGGCAATCTAGAACATTCCTTGTTGATGCTTGTGGTGACATTAAGCTAAGGAGGTGACTCAACCCACTCTGCCAGAGCAGGAAGAGCATGGTGAACAGTCGACCTGATTCTCATCTCTACTACCATGTCACCTGCCTCCCAGTGCCCCAAGCACAGCACAGGAAGCGTTGTCTCTCAGTGTACCCCACAGAGCAGCTCAAGGACAGATACATCCAGTAATTCAATGTGTCAGAGAATCACAAAGGACTCAGGCTGTCCCTTTAGGTGTTTTGGTGTCCTCCCTCTTGCCTGCTCCTGCTATGATCCAAAGGTCCATCAAGCAGAGAGACTTACAGAATTCACAGTTTCTACCCTCGAATCCCTCCAGGCAGGTGCACGTGTACTCCCCGAGGCCGTCGTGACACATGCCTTGATTCTGGCAAGGACTGCTTTCACACTGGTCCCCATCTGCAACGGGAGGATTTGGAAACTATGGCAGAAGGCATTTTATCATGGCAACTAGACACTGTGGTCCTTGCATCCACTTTTCAGATCGCTTGAGCTTGCTTTTTCTCCTTGAGAATCATTTATCATACCTAGAGTTTGTTTAGTCCCCATGTATGTGTGATAGCCCTGTCCCTTGTATCATTGTCTGGGTTCCTGATTTCTCATGAGATTTATTAAAACGCGTTTGTGGCAATGGAGATGTTTTGCTTCCTCTGGAAAGAAGGACAAGCAGACAGTGTATGTATAGCGCTTGTCTCTGGACTGGGTGCTGATCAGAGAATGTGGCGGCTCTTTCCCAAGAACTCAGGGTGTGGAATGAGAACTGGGATGGTCCAGCTCTGGTATAGTCTCCACTGCTCTTGGTATGTCATTTACTCGGAGGGGGGAGTCTAAGCGCCATATTGAAATAACTTCCAGGTAGCCATGACCAGTATTGTCTCTGATGCTATGAATAGTTGTCAGGGTGGCCACCTGTTAGAAAGTCCAGTATTTCAATCTCCACCTTTTGCTTCAACTTGCTATACTTAATAAAGATATCATGGAATTTGGTACCCTCAAGTAAGTCTGTATCTGAGCCAGACATGGAAAACACATACAGTCCCAGTACTCGAGAGACTGAGTAGTGAGGGTGGCTGGAACCTGGGAATTTGCTGCCACTGTGGACAACAAGATCCCATCTTAAAGATGTGTATTTTAATAAATAATAAAACTGGAAACAATACAAATTTATTATAAAATACCTTAAGTATAATGGAAACCCAGAGGGGAAAGTGTAGATAAGATTTGAACAGGAATGTAACTTAAAATGTTTCTCAAAGCCAATCCTTTCTCTTACTTTAAATGATAAGGAGTCTCTATCATGTTTGAAATAGGAAATATCTTACCTTTGTATTTGTTCCAGAATTCATTCTAAAAGAAAAAAAATATTTTAAAACACATTAGAAAAAACAGACATTTCATACTAACATTAACTGTCTCCAGTAACCTGCCGTGAGGAATGTTCCAGAACTTCTCCATCTGAAGGGGAGAGCTGCCAGAATACTTCATTCCTGAAAGGGCCTATTTCCCATCTGCTTTAACACATGGCACTTGATGAACACAGAAATCACATTTCCAGGTTACAAGAACTAGTCTGGAAGAAGTAACTTCTTTCATCATACAGGACTGGAGTATGATGTCCAGTTAACAGACCACCATGCTCACAATTATGAAAAAGATAACAGGCTGCCAGTCATGATTATGTGAGTGGGAAAAGTATAAACTGCTTTTTAAAGCAGGTCAAGGCCCATGTTACACTAATAGATGGTCACAGTGCACACAGCTGGCCACAGTTCCACCCCCATTCAGATTGATCTGGGACCTCAGAATATGACCCATACTAGAAATGGAACTCTGTAGATGTAAATCATTGTGAAGACTCATATGAAGTCATCCAGAATTATCACATACTCTTAACCAATGAGTGTTTTTTTCAAAGTAAAGAAAGACCACCTGGAGCAAAGAGCAGGGGGAGGTCATGGGAGATGATAGCAAAGGTTAACACCTGAAGCCACAGCATAGTTTCTTCTGGCACTTCCAAAGGACCCAGCCTGACCAAGTCCTGGTTTTATACTCATTGCCTCCAAAATTTCAAGTGGATAAATTCTTGTTCCTTTAAACCATTCTGCTCATAGGAATCTGATATAGTAGTCACAGTGATGAGTGTGCTGTCTTTAAAGTATTTCCGTTTAGACTGGAGATATACCTTGGAGTAGAGCACTTGCCTAGTTTGTGGGAAGTCCTTGATTCAATCTCATGGGTGATAGAGAGAAAGACCAGGATCTTCTTGGTGCCAAATATATTTTCAAAAGTCAAATGAAATTATGTATGACCTTACATGCTGTAATCCCAGAACTTTGGAGTTGAGGCAGGAGGATTGAAATTCAAATATTGAGTTTGAGGCTAGCCTGAGCTACATGAGTTTCTGTCTTTAAAAAGACTACAGTTTCTTCTAATTTAAATGTCACATGGTAAAATACATTTTTGTGGGTACAAATTCTTTGAACTTTATCACATGTGTAGACTTGTGTGACCACCCATACAATAAAAATACATAACCCCATGTTTACTCAACCTCTCAATCACAGCCTCCACCTCAACCCCCCAAACCCATCAAGCTCTACTATCCGCCACAAATTTTGCTGTTCAATAAAGCAATGACTTTTAAAGAATGGCTGGTAAATGAAATTACACAAGAAACAAGTTTGTGAAACTCTTTTTAGCATCCTGCCTCTGAAATACGTCCAGCTACCTGTGTACCAGAGTTTGCTTCTGCTTGTTGCTTGCTCAAAATGTGCTTACCTTCATCCAACAGTGGATGATGCTCATGCTATTTTGAGCTTCAGGAAATTATGACTGAAATTGCTATCAACATTTATGCCTGAGCTGGGCAGTGGTGCATATGCCTTTAATGCCAGCGCTCAGGAGGCAGAGGCAGGTGGATCTCCATGAGTTTGGGGCCAACCTGGTCTACAGAGTGAGTTCCAGGATAGCTAGGCTACACAGAGAAACCCTATCTAATAAAAAGGGGGAAACCATTTATGCCTCATATGAGACCGTTTTTATATGAAAATAAGTTTTTATCTTACTCAGTAAGTGCCCAGGGGTGGTTTCATAACAGAAGTAGGTCACTTTACATGGCTTTCTGAGAAACTCACACTATTTTAAAGTGTATTCCCTGCAGGTAGCACGTGAATTTGGATACTCTGGTGACTCCTCAGTCCCCAAAGCTCTGCCCTTTATCTGTAGTTGGTCACTGGCTGCAACTAGATTGATATCCAGGAGGTCTTGCGGTGCCTTTACCTGGAATCCCCATGATGGCTAGTGGTGTGGATCACTTATTAGAGGTGTGAGTTGCAAACACTTTCTTTCTCAGTATCTTGAATATTAGTTCTCTTAACTGTTCCCCTCCAGAGGAAAAAATTCAATCTGACAAGGTTTGGTTGATCAATTTTTCTCTTTTGAATTATTTTTGGGTACCGTGCCTAAGAGCTCTGGATAGCCCGTGTCCTACATTTCTATGAAAAGTTTTTCTTGTTTTGCCTTTAGGTCCAATTCAGTATGTGTTAGGTTTTGTTTAGTGTGAAGTTTGCCATTCTAGGATATAAATATTTGAATACGGCCTCCATGTCTGTCCTCCGGTTCACAGGTTGAAACTCAATACTAGTATTCATAAAGAAGAGAATCTATCTCCTGGTGAAGGCATATCCCTTTTTCCTCTCTTAAGGGCTAATCTTGTGTGGTAGGTCAGGGCTAAGTGACCATACCTAGAAGACAGGTTCCTCAAGATACTATGTTTTTCTTCACACAACTCCTACACAGTCCATGGGAGCCTCCATGAGGGTCAGCTGGGTCTGCCCATCCTCTAACTCTTGACAGTATGAAGGCATACCTACATTTTCCTTCTCTTCTTTTTCTATGCTGGCTAGAGTCTAAGTGAACTTTTAAACTCCCAACCGATGCATTGGGCTTCCTTCTTTTTCTAAAGTGCCTTTATCTGCTGTGTGGCTGCCTGCAGCCAGTGGCTGACCTCCATGCCATCTATTCAAGTGGCAGGGCTTCTGTTCCTTCTTTTCATCCCCCCCCCCATCCAGACAACTTACCTGTCCTTGGGTTGTCCTTTTCAACTTTAATAGATTGTCCCCGAGCCTCCTTTTGAGTTTATTTTTAGCCCAGGACTTTCTGTTTGTGACTTTTAAATATTTAGTTCATTAATGATGGCAAGAATCCAAAAGAGGGGACCCAATTTCCAGGTATCATAGTGTGGTTTTGCTAAGACCCCTGGTTTTTAATTCTCTAGCCTGCTCTGCAGCCCTAGACAGCATCACATTAATGGTTAGGGCTTTTATGTGGAGGGTTACCAGGTCGTGAGGACTCTGCCATTGTGGGGTGACTGAAGCCTTGCGAAGCTTCATACAATATTTCTCCTTGGGCTCCTCCTCCTTCCTCCAAATGTGGGGGGTGGGTAACGAGGAGCCCCTGGAAGCAGACACAATGCCCTCATAAGACATCAAAATTGCTGCCATCTGGGACTTGAACTTCCCACCCTCCACATCTATGAGTAAAAACTTCATGGTGTTTGTAAATTTCCTAGCCTAGGATATTTTGTTATAGCAGCACAAAGGGAGTGAAGATGAATTCCAGTTATTAAAGAAGGAATTCTTTATCTATTGGATAATTTTATATTCATACATGTGTAGCTATTTTAAACAGATGCTTAAGATAAAAATAATCCTCATAATTATAGATTTTTTTCACTAGATATAAACCTTTGTTTTGGTAGCAAAGAATTAAAAAAAATCCTTCCTTCCTTCCTTCCTTCCTTCCTCTTCCTCCCTTCTCCTTCCTTCCTTCCTTCCTTCCTTCCTTTCTTTTTTTCTTTCTTTCTTCTATTGCTATGTATTCCTGCCTGGCTTGGAACTTGCTGTGTAGACCAGGCCCTCAAATTCACCTTGACCCATCTGCCTTTGCCTCCTGAGTTCTGGGATTAAAGGCATGCACCACAACATTTGGAAATAAAAAGAATTCTTGATTCTCCTTTTCACTTGTCTGGTGAAATGAACCATGGTCACCCAATGGACAGCAATGTAAGAACTCTCTTGCATACCATGATCTATGTGTTGGAGTAAGAAGGTATTTGGTCAGCTGACCCGAATGATGCTTACTCTTTAGACTGGCTTGCTGATGTGCTCTCCAGGATGCCTATCTGCTACATTTTCCTCCTTATCTTGTCTTTTGTTGCAGGAAGCATATTCTTTTCTCATGTTATGAGTATCTTCCAGAACCTCATGATGCCCATGCTCCAGTCAGTTATAGGATGGGCCATGTAGAAGTTTTCACCTGTAGACATGGCCTTGCCATGATCTTGGCTTGATTTGCAGAAGGTTCTCACAGCTCAGTTTAAGCTTTGCATGCTTCCTTCATGGCTAATAGGTCAAAGTGCTCTACTAGAACCTCCCTAGGGAGATCCACTGACTAGTTTGTAGGGGATAGAAGAATGTGGGATGGAGAAACCTCCTCCAGTGCTGCTTCCCTAACAAAGTTGCTGAGGAGCCTGGCTGTGGTTGGAAGCAGAGGGCTTTAAAAGCTTACCTCACAGAATTGTCATGATGAATTGTATGGGTTTCTTCAGTCCTAAGAGTTTGCTTTCTGCTGGCTCCACTCCCAGGATTTCCTCAAGCTTTTCTACCAGAGGTGGGGCAAATGGGATGGGCTTTATGAAGAGTATGTGAACATTACCACCCACAGAATATCTCCCCACCCTGTTATCATCTTTTCTGTAATTTTAGTGGAATCATAATAGACTATGTGGTCATACAGAACATAGATTTAGGGTCATGGGTCAAAGGAGCCTCTCATCCTGGAATTGACATTAACATTCTTAAATCTAGTCAATGTCATTAGCTACTAAAATCTTACGTTAAAGTTCTGAAATAATCCTCATATCTGAATTCACAGCTGGTTGTATTGTGTTAGGTGATGCAAGGCATGGGCATTTATTTAAAGCCAGGGATAATTTTAGTGTGCACAGTGAATTCCTTTCTCAAGAAATTATTCATGATCAAGTCTAAATGGTTTCGATGACATGGGTTTTAACATCTTTGAAGATAAAGTGTGATATAGGGCTGTAAGGGCCCAGAGGTGCCCATGCAGTACAGGATAGCACCAACCCTTCCACTTCTCCAGCGTCCTGACCTCACTATGTCTCCTAGGGACATTTGTTATTTGATGTGCATAAGTGAAGTCTCTTCCTCTCCTTGCGCTGACCCTGCTTTGTAACTTGGCCTTCCTTAAGGAACAGCCCTTCAGGCTATGTACTGAACACTTGGTGTCTAGGTGGTGGTGGCATTTGGGAGGTTCTGAAAACTTTAAGTGGGGCTTATCTTAGGAATAGGTGATTGGGTGAGGAGTGTCCTTGGGGGAATCTTGGCTCCAGCTGCTTCCTTTATCCCTTTTGTTTCCTGTCTGGCTGTTCTCTTCTAGCTGTTGCTAGGGTGTTCTGACCAAGATCATGAGATGATGTGATCACAGATCACAAGAACCCGTTGATAGTGAGAGCCTAGTACTTCAGACCTTTAACTGTTTTCTCAGTGTTTAGTCACAGCCATCTGAAAGCAACCGGTCCAACTTCTCAGTAGTCACACTGGCCTAAACCCCTTGGTCAGATGGTCCTGGCCTCAGGTGGCTGAATTCCTAAGTGGTATGGCCATAGTAGTCATGCAGATCTTGCTCCGTGACCTTCAGTGGCATCAGTGGCAGTGAACCTTGTACTTTCCACTTGGGTTCAACAGCTGCTTGGAATAACTTCTCCCCAAGCTCTTCCTTGGCTCAGTTTTTGAGGGGACTCTTTTCTCTTTAATTCATTCTTGTTACTTTGGGCTCAAATTTCCACTGGTCCCTTGAAGGTCCTCTTCTGGGGAGAAGGAGCAGACTGTGCTGGCTGGCCATGCAGTGGGTCTCCTGTCATGCTGCATGCTCTGCATGCTCTGCATGCTCTTCTTAGTCACTCAGCTCTTTCCCCACTGGAGAGGAAGGGTGGTGCAACTGTTGTGCGTTCATCTGGGCAGCACTGACAGGGACCATGAAGGGATGGACACACACACGTGCACACGCACACACACACTCCTAGGTTAACTTGGTCATACTTGAGAGTTCTCACTGCCCTTCTGTGATGTGGCATATCCCTTTCCCTCAGTTTCCCTACTGAGGAAGAGAGCTGGAGAGATGCATAAGAGATCAAATGAATATCCTACAGGCAAACAGGCCAGGATAATATGCGCAGCTACTTAAGCTCCTGGTTGCTTTCCCTGACTACACTCCACAGGCTCGTGGATAAAGGTCCAAATATGGGCCAGCCTGGAACCCTGCAGCAGCCCAGGAGCTGGGACGGCCTTGCCCCAGCTTGAAAGGAACTGAGTGGGCCCAGCTCCAGCCAAAAGGGAAGGTAGATGGCCTAGTGATCCTCACATGGACCTGGCCTGACTCACCGTCATCTTATCATTCTCAAAGACTTCACGGGCCTCTTCATAAGAACAAATCTCTTCCATACACTCTCTTTCCAGATTTCCTTTCTTCCATTCTTCAAACATTGAGTTTGCCCTCCGAATCCTTGACAGGACATTGCTGGCACGCTCCCGGTTAATAAACACTGGAAAACAGAGAAGGACACAGGTGAAGGGCCCTCACCAGTTACCAGGTCTCCTCTCACCCAGGGCCTTGGCACATGCTTTTGTCCCTGCCTAGAACACTCTTCCCTAGTGTGATGATTATTCTTCATAGTCAACCTAGACTGAGACACACCTCTGCATGTGTCTGTGAGGGTATGTCCAGAGAGAGCTAACTGAAGGGAAAGAATACTGTGAGCATGGGTGTGTCAAACATGGTCTGGGAGCCTAGAGAGACTAAAAGAGAAAGGCAGGTCCAGCAGACCATACACGCTCCCCTCCCTGTGCTTCCTGGCTGCCATGGCGGGAGCTGTTGCATTCTGTAACACCTTCCGTGCAATGACAGATTGAGACCCTTAAAACTGTGAGCCCAGAGGAATCGTTCCCCCTTGGGCTGCCTGTGCCTGGTATTTGGTCCCAGTGATGCAGAAGCCATTGATATGCCCAGCTGCACACATAGATCACTCCCACTGCATGACCCCTGAGGAGGTCCACCTCCCTGACCACCTCTACATCTTGGACCCCCACCCCCACCCCGTCTTGTACTGTTTCTTGTCATGGTACACAGCTGCTCTCTGATGCTATGTATTTCCTGGTTTGCTGCTGTCACTTCACTGGGAATATGGTCCTATAAACTGATATGGTCTATCTGCCCATGGCTATTCTTAGGCCTGGAAACAGTGACAGGAAAAGACCCTGTCCAGTGATGGAAAGCAGCTGGTGGGACCTGCTGGTCCTATCCTTTTGATTAGATATTAGTGTCCATGAATGGCTTTGCTGGAATGCTATATATACTTGTTCCTAGACAGGCATGCAGACCCACCCTGCTGGCAGCCATAGGTTCTGAGTCAAATCAAGATCAGCACCACGAAACTGAAACATGCTAATATTGTGAACGTTGTCCATGGGAACCAGCAAAGACTCCAAATGTCCTGAGCCACAGCATCCTACTGTTTGGCGTTGGCTGTGTGTTTTGCTTTTGCCTGTGGCCTTTGATTCTCCAGCTCCTGCACATGGCTGTCCTCAAACATGGGGTTGTCCCTGTGGTACTGACCTTGGCAGTGACTTGCAGGCATTGACCCATAGACTGAATGTCTGGTTTGCCCAAGACATTTTCCTCAAATAAGTACCAAACGCGTGGGAAGTGCCCTGTATTTCCAAGGTGAGATTGATTCTTGTACTGGTACAAGGCCAGCTCCGTGTGAGCGGAGCTTGCTCTGGATTAACTAAAATAAGCCCTTTTCTTTTGAGAAGGCCTGGGGGGCTGCTTGTTGCTTGTCTGTGCGGCCTTGCCCTGTGCAATCCCTGGCCCAGCTGAGCTTCCAAGCTTGGGAGCCCTGTCTCCTGTCTCTCCCATGCCTGGGTGGCTTTATCTCTTCTATTTACTTCTTTTTCCTTATCTTTATCCCCTCCCATCACTGTCCCTCTGTCCGTCTGTCTGTCTCAGTCTTGTCTCTTTTACTATCACTTGTAACTCCTTGTATCCCACATAAGTAGCCTCATCTGGCCCTATTATACCAGCAGAAACCAGGCCCTATTATACCAGCAGAAACCATCATGTGGCTGGGCTAGTGTACCAATGATCCCACCCTTCTGCCTACCCACCTTCATGCCCTCCTCCTGGGCCACTCTGCAGTGTGAAGGGCTGGAGGACTTACCACTTCTTCCAGGTAACAGGAGGCTGGCCAGGACAACGTAGAGCAGGCTGAGTGGCAGCAGTCTCCCCATGGTGTGGTCAAGGACAGCAGCTGCTGTGACAGGCATCGGGCAAGGTTCAGTCACCCTGGGCCCCAGGTGGCCACGGTCCTTCTGCTTATCTCAGTCTCCTGATTGGAGCCCAGGCCAGCAATGAGGTCAGGGGACTGGGAATTGTGATCACCAGCCCCAGCCTTTTCAGGGCGGGCTATCCTTATCCCAAGCGGCCTGAAAGGGCCTGCTTTGTGCTGAGAGCAGTATGATTTGATGGGCATTTTCTGCTTTTCCAATACTCATCTCAGCCCCTGCTAGTACTTTCACATCTGGTTAATGTGGTGTTTCTTAATCACTTCTTCTTCTTTTTTTTTCAAAAACAGAAGCTGAGATGGAGATAAGATAAAATTTGGGTACAGGGCACATGTGGGGTTTGCACCCAAGCCTGTTTCTTAATCACTTCTTCTTCTTTTTTTTTTTTCAAAAACAGAAGCTGAGATGGAGATGAGATAAAATTTGGGTACAGGGCACACGGGGGGTTTGCACCAAGCCTTTAGTCCCCTGGCTGGCCCCAGTTAACTCTGGGCACAAGGGCAGATATGAGGCTTGTGTGTCCCTTGGATAGTGGCTATGCAATTCAGCCACAGAAACAAGCTAGGCTACTGGGGGACAGGAGCCCTGAACTGTCAGTGTCTTGAAACTTCTCTGATATGTGACACCCAGGAGAGTTCACAAGGTCCCATGGCACACATTGGAGTTGTCAGGGGCTGGGCTGTCTGCCCACCAGGCCTGCCACTTCCATTCTTACTGTAGACCTGGAGGATGGAGAATTTGTGAGGGGAGGTTTGGTGTGTGATGCTCATGGCCATTTCTGCAGAGCACATGGTTCATACCTAGGCTGGTTCTACAAAGGGGTGGCTATTTTTCCTCAGTCCTGGGAGAAAAGGCCAGACTGTAAATGTAGACGGAGCTCCTCTCCCATGGTGTGGTCACGTGACTCCGCTGGGATAGTGTATCTATTAAATTGGGGCCACAGGCCGGGCAATGAGGCTTCCCCTGAGCCCAGAAATCTCTCTTGTAATGTGTCAGACTCAGAGGTTCTGAGCTCATGACCTGTCACCAGGAGGCACCACTGAAAGTTTATGCTTCAGAGTCCCTGGAAAACAGCAGCAGCAGAAGCAATAACAACTCTAAAACTTGGCCTATGAGGAGACAGTGATCACCTTTTCTCTACTATCTCCACATGGACAAGACTCCTGACCTCATGTTGACCAAGTCTCCTTAGAAGCCTATCTGATGGGAATACTTTTGAGCCTGGGGAGTATGAACACTGTGTCTGCACATTAGCAGGAAGAAATGAGGCTCCTATGGCTACTGTAGCGGCTACAGTCTATGCTGTCTAAGGTGGTTGCTGAGGCAATGGCTCATGACTGTGACTGCATGCACACAGCCAAAGAATACGGGAATGGTGTTTGGCTTATTACTGTTGCCAATGTGGAGAGGGCCTTGGCATGCTGTAGGTGCCTGACAAACACACCCCATGATATCACATGTCGAGGCTCGTGCTGGCAGGCATCTCACCAAGAGGGAAGTTGCTGCCCTTAATCAGGCTGTGTCAGACTGTAACAGAACTTGGAAAAGATGTGTGGTGCTCTGGTGGCTGTCAACTGGTGTCTGACCTCTGCCATGCCTGGTGATGCCTATGTGGAGGTCACTGTGCTTACACTGAATCTGTGATGACATCAAGGGTGATCTGGTGAGGTACCTATAGCAGACCTGCAATCTGGGATTAGGGTCCAAAACTAATACTGGTTTGAAGGGAGGGTCCTTCCTTTGTACCCTACCCTCTCTCTGGCCCTACTTCCAGGAAGAAAATGTTGATTAGAAAATAAACACATTCCACGCCAATCATGTCAGTCTTTGGGGAGCTAGACCCTCAAGTAAGGCACCTCAGGACAGCTCTACCAACGATGGGGGAGACTAAGGCTGTGCAAGCACTTGATCAAAGCCTCTAAGCTCCCTCTTACTTGTCTCTCAGTCTAGCATGCACCTGACTAGGCATCAGAGGTTCCTCTTAGGGAGATAAGGTCAACCCAGGGGAAACACTGGCATCCCCAAGGTGTGCCGAGAAGGCCTGACATTCACTGTCAGGTGGGAAGCAGTAAATGTCAGGAGCGCACGCTACCTCAGAAATATTCCCTTGGGAAACCTGGAGGGATAACCCCCACATCTCAGATGGTGTTTCTCATTTAATTCAAATAAAGATGGCGTACTCACAAAAAATATAGAAATGAAGGTGAACAATAGGGAACATGATGGATATATCATGAGTGCACACACATGTTTCATATGCATGTGTGCACACCTACTGTCTGTAGCACTGTAGGCAGAGTGCATGCATCCCAGAGGCAGCTTCAGGGAGGCAGTAGCAAGGGCTGGGCCTTGTGTCCCTCAAGAACCCCTTGCCCATTTGGGATGCCTGCCCCTCTGAGTGTCTTTGTTGGTCTCCAATTCAGAATGTTCTCTCAGCTAATTTTTCTGTTTCCCTCTCTCTCAGCCTGCCCCCTTTATCTCTCTGTCCACCATCTTCACCCTATTGCGGCCTTCATTTTACTCTTTATCTTTTCTCTTTACGTCTTTCTCCTTTTCTCCAAGAATAGCTGGAGAGTCAATAGGATTGGATACAAAACAGCTCCACACAGCAGCAGCCTCCTCCTCTGGAAAGGCTTGCTGCCCAAGGAGCTAGAGCAGTTCGACTCGCTGAACCCCAACCTGGAACTTAGAGCCCATGATTTTGATTATCCAATCCGTGTACCTGGAGACCCTGGTATACACCCCAATGTGGCCAACAGCTGCACAGCCCTCCCCCCAGCTGACCACACCTGTCAGATACCATGTGCCACGAAAGTGTGTGGCGTGTGGGCCACCGCTGTCGCCTTTGCAGGCATCCTTAGTGCCGTCCATATAGCCAGCACAAAACATGTTCTCTGTGATTTGGGGGGTATTAGGACTGTGCTTGGCATGCTCCAGACAGTCTTGGGTCATCATCCGGGGCACTTCAACAGCCATGAGCTCCAGGGCTGTGGCACCACGGTCCAGCAGCTGGCCCCAGCCACTGACTCTTGAGAAGCGAATTCTGGATAGGGTTCTCTCAGAGAAGAGCCTTTCAGGCAGACACAGGGGTACCACATGGTCAGTGAAGGTCACAGGCCGGTGGAGGCGAAGAAGGGCGATGTCATGGTCGATCTTGCCTCGTATGTACTTGTCTGGCATAACAACCTGCACCACCCGCCGTACCTGCTCAGTCCCATCCTTCTCACTGAAGTCATGCTCACCTGGGAGGAAGCCATACCACTCATGGTAATACCCTACCATCGGTGGCCATATTCCTTCCTCCCCCCAACCCCCACCCAGAATTTTTGCTTGTCTTGGCCCTCTGGCCTAGAGCATATGGACTGGGCTGTGGCCAGTTCAGCCTCTGGTATCTGGAGGATTTGAATCCTCTCTAGGGTCCCAGAAAAGACCTGTACTGGTGCCCACTGCAGTTATGGAGGGAAGGTTGTGAATGGGCTGAGCCTTTGGTCTGGGTCCTGAGGAGGAGTGAGGAGTGGTTGGAACCCTTGCCACCTAATCTGAGAGGGGCAGGATGGAAAGAGCAGCTCCAAACCTTCCCCTTCCAGAGGACAAAGTGGGTTAGCTTTAGTGTGGCCATCCTTGGAGATGTCATCTGGTCAGGAGGCAGATGGGCTATGGAGCCACAGCCTCTGAGCGATGGTCAGTTTGAAGATGCCTCAGGTCAGAGGCCAGAGACAGACCATACGTACCCATCACCACTGTTATGTTTCTCCAGCTCCGAATACCATCAAAACAGTGAGCTGCAGACACTATCCATGTAGCGTCCAATAGGATGGCTCCACACAGTAATAACCCATTGCTTTTCAGCACAGCCTGGGTGGGGAACGAGACACAGAAGTCCCACTGTTTTTATGGTCTCCTCGCCCCCAGGAAGCAGCTGGCTCTGGGGATTTAGAGTATCTCTGGATCTGGTGGCTCTGGTATACAGCAGGGATGCTGGATGATGTGGTATGCATGCAGGTCCTTAGGTGATCCACTTGAGGCAGCAGCAGATCACCCATGGTTTTCTGGATGGAATGGGCTTCCATACTTTTTTCTTTCCCTTTCTCTGTACATGTGTGGGGATTTTGGGTGGTACCTTGGGATGTGGGGGCAGGTGGAGGCTGGTCCATGGTCCTTAAGTGTAAATATGACCCAATTCAACATTTCCACATCCTGGGGTAGAAACCTTAAAGCTGGGGGTGGGAGGAGGTGGGGGTGGGGCGCCAGCAAAGCTAGAGAAGTGGGGTCTGCACAGGACAGAGAGCCTTACCTGCCATGGACACTCCCCTTTGGGGCACATCTTGCCTCCCACAATCCGGCCTTGGGGGCCACTGGAATTTCTTTTTTCTAGAACAGGTATTTTCCCACATGGATACTCAACTGTATGAGAGAAGTCAGGAAGAGGCTGGAGATGAGGTGCTTGTGGGTAGAGGTTCAGGAGCAGGCGGCCCCTGCTAAAGACAGTTGGAGGTCTCAGGGCAGAGGAGATGGGTGCTTCCCTCTAGGATGGGCAAGGAAGGCCTATTGCATCATCTGGGAGAGGAGACACATTGGTTTGGAGAAAATTAAGGCCCTGTTTTCTAGAGCTGTGGTCTGGTAGATCTTCACAAGGAAGACATATTGCTCGGGTTTGCTACAGGTATGTGATCTGCATGAAAATGAGCCACCAGCACAGAACCATGTGTTATTTTGATCTTACTAATTCTTCCTCCCACATTGCATAGTCCTTGAGTAAGAAAGAAGAGTTAGCTGTGGTCCATTGACCTTCAAGTTTCATGGCCTAGTCTGAACCAACTAATCCTCTTCTGAGAAAGCCTGGCCTTTGGCAATGCAGCTTTAATAGCCTCCTTGTGGGGAACATTTGCTTTATTCAAACTGAACACCTTTAAGGCATTTGGGATGGAGGAGGCTAGGGAGATGGCCCAGCAGTCAAGAGCCTGTACTTTCCCAGCATCCACAGCAAGCAGCTCACAACTGCCTGTGACTTCAGCTCCAGGGGATCTGACACCTTCTGACCTCTGCAGCCAGTACACTCACATGTACATACTTTCCCCACCCACATGCACATAATTTAATATAATAGGTCATTTGATGCTCTTAACTATGCAGTATTGGGGACATTTTCCAGGTGTGTTTATATGACATCCCAGGTGTGTCCTAGAGACATCCAAATGGGCATTAGAGGAGATGAAGGGCCTCATTTCTCTCCTGGTCTGCCTTTGATGGTCAGGGCACTTGAGACAGTGAAGGATGCTGGCTCAGAGTTCCAAATTAATAGCTCCCATGAAGGGGTGTCCTTCAGCTCTCTACCCTCCACCCTGAGGATGTCTATCAGATACTTGCTTTAGCAGAGGTCTGGCCTTGTTACATGTCTTTGGGCTGATTAGATGCCAGTGGTTAGCAAAGGTGACTGGCTCTTCAGAGTGCAGGACAGCACCACCCCTTGGGGCCCATTACCTTTAGGTTTGCAGGACACCTCATCTGGCTGCAGGACATAGTCCTCATGACAACCACAGCTGCGCTTGGTCCCTGGATGGTCAGTGCAGTACTGGTCACAGCCACCATTTTCATTTGCACAGATGAGCTGCTCATTCTTGTCTAGGGACAGGAGAAAACTGTCTGAGAGGCCTTCACAAGGCTGGAGGGCCAACCATGATGGTGGTTGTTTTGTCCCCTTGAGGGGCAATGTATAGGTGCAGACGATTGAGGCTGAACTTGGCATCACCTGCCCCGTGGACTGATCTGAAGGGAGGAGACCTGGAGCTAGGTAGGAGTCACACATCTGAGCTACCCTGACGGCAGCTGTCTCGGTGGCATTTGGAGGATGCTAGGTTGGTGTGTGACGGCTTCCCCTTCTAAGAATCTAAGGAGAAGTTGAGAGGGTTCTGAAGGTAAAACAAAAACTTCCCAGAAACAGTAAAAACTCAAAAGAATGGGAAAGCAGCCCATGGAAGGACCAAAGGAAGAAGTTATGCTAGGGTCAACCTTCAAGACATGAGCCATCTAGGCCTTCAGTTCCAGCATAGACCACTGGCCCAGACAGAAGAGGGGCATGGTCAATTCAGTTGTGCAGGACATGGGCATCAGAAGCTGGCACAGCATGTGAGCCCAGAGCTTCAGTATGGAGGACTGTCCTGTGGTTCCCAATCAGTGCTCACTAGATGTTCAGGCCTAACAGGCCAGGGACCCTCTGCGAGAAACTTCTCTTCTTCCTTTTTACTTTCTGGACTCAGTCTGATGAGAGCGAGAGGCACGGACACCAAGAAGACCCCACGTGGGCAACAATGAGCTCTTGGTCCAAAGAAAGGAGGACTTTGCCACAACTCATGAGGCGACCTTGGGGACCCTCCAACTAGAATACTTCTGTTTGTCTGGGGCCTTGGGCCATACAGATGGCTAGCTGAAGGTATGATTGATGGTGGCCTTGGGCTTTAGGAGGGCTGGAGACAGGTCGTTCCCATCTACATGACTGCAAACCTAGGCTTGGGATTAAAGGATGTCCTAGGTTGGTGATACTGCATAGTACTTTACATGCCATTCAGAAGAATCAAGAGCAGCCTGAGTGAATCTGGAGAACAATACAATTGGAAGCCTGCTCCCAGCCTCTTCACAAATTTTGTTGTAACAAAATACTCATGTGTGTATCTACAGCCAGTGGAGTTTAAGAGTAAATGGATGGGGCCAGAATGGTTTGATGGTCTCCAATCTTAACAATAATTTAATGTTTCAAAACCGAGGAAATACTTCACATCTTTAAATCAGCAGGCAGAAAATATTTACCCAACTGATTTGTCTGGTGGGGACAGAAGCTGGATAGTGACACAGGGACCCTCCCATAGCTCTTTCCAGACCACCAGAATTCCCAGTGCAGGGAGCCAAAAGGGACACTCTGTCTAAGATCCAAAATCTCATAAATCAAAGGCTCTTAGTTTAGAAAGAGTACGTACTGTCTCCTAGATGGATTTCCCACAGGGGCTGAGGCAGGATTGGACACCCTCTTCTTCCTTGATGAAGCTGTACACCCTGAAACCAGGCACCCAGGCCCTCCCCTTCCCACTCTATCCATATGTAAACTGAGGCAGGGAGCTGGTCTCACTTTTCTCACAGTTCCGGCCCTCAAAGTCTATGAGGCAGAAGCAGACGTAAGACTGGAGGTGGTCTTGGCAGGTGCCACCATTCTGGCATGGATTCGAGGCACATTGGTCCCCGTCTGTGGGCGAGTCAGCATTAGTGTGAAGCAAAGGAGGGCTGTGGGGGAGGGGCACAAATGGCTTTTCACCTACTCACCACTGTAAACAATCCAGAACTGGTCCTGAGGGAGGAAGAAACCACATGAGAAGTAACAGTTAGTGTCCATGGAGGAGGCTTGGGAGCTATAGGTGGGGGCTCCTGACCTGGCCCTCCGGGAGGGGTCTGGGAGGACAGATTTCCTTCCTTTGAAAATGAGGACTTATCTGAGGTTGATGTTTTCTATGTCCTTTCTAGAGACATCTAAAGCCATGACAGAGCTGCCTTTCTCAAGTCAGAGCACCTGAGTTCTGACTCCAGTTTTGCTTTCTCTATGTGTGGCCTGGAACTCTAAATGTGGAAGCACCATTCTATAGGAGCCTTGGGCTGAGTAAACAGGAAGAAGTGAGCTAAACACCAGTGTTCATCACTCTCTAGTTCTGGACTGGATACCCGGTGACTAGCTGCCTCATGTTCCTGCTATCACACTTTCCCTGCCTGCTATGATGAACTTCCACCGAACCATGAACCAAAATAAGCCTGTCTTTCCTTCAGTTATTTCTTGTCATGTATTTGCTTGTACCAATGACTGTGTCAAGTGTCCCAAGAGTGTGAGGACACTTGTGAAAAAGCTGTTCTGTGAATGAAGGGGTCTTATCTTATGTGACTCATCCTTTGAGTTTGTGGGATATCCTGTGAGAATGAGGTGTTCAGTGAGTGTAAATTCTCCTGTACATGTGAATTGCTTGTGTAAGGTCTTTTGAGTGTGAGGCCTCCTGTGAGTGTGAGGCCTTCTATGTGAGAACTCATATGTGTGTGAAAGATGTTCTGTGAGTGAGAGATGTGAGTCAGATTTGATGAGAAAAAACCCCTTGGAAAATGAACAATAAGACCCTCACAATAACTCTGGGAAAGTGATTGTGACTATTTTTTCTAGAGAAAAAAAGCCCAGTCTCAAAGACTTATCCTATTCTGACACACGTGTCCTAGGAAAGACATTCAAAGGCAGGTGTCTAACCAGAAAGGGAAATGCTCAGTAATGTTTAAATATGTCTCTTCTAAAAAATGAAGCCACAGGGCCAGGCGGGGTAGCATATACTTGTAATTCCAGCAATTGGGGGAGAGGCAGGAAGAGAGAATTGGGACCAGCCTGGGCTACATAGAAAGACCTTATCCCAATAAACTAAAAGAAGCAAACATAAAGTCAGAAGTGAAGACAAATCTGTGCACATAGCCAAGTGTGACGGAGGAAAATACAGTGTTCCTCACACATTTCTGGAGGAGCTGCATGGGCAGCCATGAGGATTGTGTGTTCTTAGGTCCAAGTCATGGGCATCCCTGGATCCTTGGGGAAGAAGGGATTGTGCTTTGGGAAGATGGTAGACACATCAAGTGTGCTTTAGGAATTGTTATTTTTTCTTTTGTAAAAATTTGCATATGGTGTGATTGAGAGTAGACGTGTGTGTGTCAGGGTTCCTGTGCATCTATGTGTACTGAGTGACAAAGACCACAGAAATGGGGAGACAGGTTCAGAGACAGGTGTGACCCTCACAATCCCCAGCTCACTTTCGTTCAGTCTCAGTGTGTTATATAAGAGCTGGCACCCGAGGTGGGGGTACTCACTGTCCTCTCTGTGCTCTTGAAGATCTCTCGAGCCTCCTCAAAAGTGCATCGCTCCTCAATGCACTCTCGCTCCAGGGAGCCGGGCCAGAGCTCCTCCAGAAATGAGTAGGCACGCCTTTGTCTGTGGAGGACACTGTGTGCTTCCTCCTGGGTTATGAAAACTGAGAAACGGAAGGTCCCATGCATACTGGTGACTTTCCTCATGCTCCCAAGAAGCTACCCCAAAAACACTGGATCCTCACACCCACACTGGATTCTCCACATATGCCCTGGATCCTTCACACACACACACTGGATCCTCCACACCCACACTGGATTCTCACACCCACACTGCATCCTTCACACCCACACTGGATCCTCCACACCCACACTGCATCCTTCACACCCACACTGCATCCTTCACACCCACACTGCATCCTCCACACCCACACTGGCTCCTCACACCTACACTTGATCCTTCACACCCACACTTGATCCTTCACACCCACACTAGATCTCCCACATATACACTGGATCCTTCACACACACACACTGGATTCTTCACACCCTCACTGGATCCTTCACACCCACATTCAATTCTCCACATTCACACTGGATCCTTCACACCCACACTGAATCCTTCAAACCCAGACTGGATCCTTTACACTCACACTGGCTCCTCACACCCACATTATATTCTTCACACCCACACTTAATCCTCCACACCCACACTGGATCCTTCAAACCCAGACTGGATCCTTCACACTCACACTGGATCCTCCCAGGGAATGAAGGAAACTACACTGGGTCAGCTCATGGAAATCACACACACGATCTCTCAGTGATGGACACAGCTATATCCATCTTCCTCAGTGATGGGAACAACCCACCCACATTAATCTTTTTATGTTCTGGGTTAGGAACCAAGGAGTTCCTATCCACCTCAAGGAATGGAAGGTACATTCCTTCAATGGCTTAACATCTTCTGTGGGCTTAAGTTCACAGAGAATAGCACAGCTAATTGGGTGTGTTTTTAATTGATGGTTGGTGGCAGATAGCATGGCCTAGCCTTACGTACAAGTGTAGGATGATACATTTGTTAGATGAAATGAGTATTTACCATATCCATGTGGTTTGACCTGCTTACTATCTCTCTTAGGCATTTATAATGAGGAAATAGTTGGAAGGCACACACACACAAAAAAAAATCAAAAATCGCAAAGTGATGCATTGGTAGCAATAGTCTGAGGCTGCCAAATGGTAGTCTCCTATGATGTGCCCTTTCTTGGGTTCACAAAATATGTATGCACAAACATATACTTAAACTTTTGTCTATTCCCACATCTGTGTCCCCTATGCTGTGTCCTTGAGTCACAAGCCACACAGGAATCTCAAGCCATACAGCTCTGGTGTTTCAGATCTTATGAAAGCACTTCATCAGCCCTGGACACCCTGATCACACCTGCCTCAATTGGGGTTCTCCTGTGATCTGCTACATTGGTGATATTCTCTTAGGTCCCAGAACCATACTTCCTTGCACAGCCCTGCCTGTCAGTGACCCTGACAGAAACTAGGTCACCAATGCTCCTCACTCAGCTTCAGAAAGGCAAAGGTTTGGTGAAGCAAACCACAATAGTTTGGACATACTGAATTTGAGAATTCTTTGGGACACCCCAATAGACATGGGGTTTGAATCCTAGATATGAGTGTAGGGATGGAGATGAGAATTTTAAATTTCCTAAAATTAGTCAGGGGTGGAAACCAAGAGCATAGATGAGGCCCCAAAGTCTCCATAAGACAACAATGCTACATAGACTGTGTCTGGCATGTCTGTGAGAGGGGTGGCCATGGGCAGGCACACAACTAGCGTGGGAAGGGGGAAAATGAGAAGAAAAAGGCAGTAATGGGAGAGTCAGAAGCAGTCAATGTATTCAAGAGGAGGACTAAAGAGATGGGGAACAGGATTTCCCTACACAGAGGAGGCCCTTAAGGAAGGAAAACCCATATGGGTTTTGCTGGGAGGAGCTGACAAAAGTGTCTCTGGTCACCAGGAAGATGCTGGTGTACCCAAAAAGAGGGACAAGATAGAAGTCAGATGAATTGTTTCCAGAAGGGACTGAGAGGGTGGGAGGATGGAGGACCACTGTATCAAGCTGCAGAGTCTTTCATAATTGGTGTTCCTAGAGAATCAGTCTGGTTTGGAAGGAAAGGATGAGGATGCTGTCCAACAGGAGCAGTCAAGGACATCACCAGGCAGAGACCCATCGGTCACCAACCGTTAGACACATACAGCTTGATCAGGGCTGTGTGGTGAGCCCTTAGAAGAAGATAAGCTTGCTTCAATAAACATCGTAGGATTCCAAAGCAAACCTGATCCCAAAGTCCCCCACCCAGCTGTAGAATATCCTGGAAATCTAGGAAAGGGTAGCCATAAAGCCATTGCTGTCCTGTTACCACTCAGTTCCACAGAATAATTCTCTACAATCCCTACTTGTTATGGGTTTTGAAGGGGATTGTACTAGCTGGACCACTGGTGTCCTATGCATCAGAACATTTATGGCAGTCTCTTTTTCTGTATGTGAGGCTCTGCAACTTTCCACGTATGTCCTCAAACTTTCTCCCCTGAGGCCTCACCTGTGTGTATGTGTGTGTGTGTATGTGTGTGTATATGAGAGAGAGAGAGTGTGTGTGTGTGTGTAGTTGAGGGGCTATGGCTGTGACCATAGGGGCCCTGTAGCTCAGTGTTCTGTGGCTGTCCTGATATGTTAAACCCTTTGCCCTAAAGCTGTGTACTGAGTGAGTTCAACTTCATAGGCAGGTGTCCACAGAGGGCAGTAAAGCCCCCTACTTCTAAAATGTCTTTGGAAAACAATATCCAAAGCTCCCGCCCCCATGAAGAACAGCTCATCCCTGGTGGCAAACATTCAGACAGTATTTGTTTTTGGCAAATGGAGTAGCCTGTGAGGGAGTTCCTGCTCATGTCCCAGCTGCTACTGCAAACAGCTTGGCTTCTCAGCTCACCCAGTCAACAGAGAAACCTTCCCTGGACAGATGGGACTTCCATACCTACAGCTCCTACGGGTCCATGAAGCTGGAGCAGAAGGCAGCAAAGCACCAATCCATGAGCCTGAGGAACCATGATGAGAATGTTGCTTCTTGGTGAGGCTTTTCCAGATCCTGCCGGGAGGGCAAAGGGCGGGAGGGGGGGGAGGGAGAGGGGTGGGGAAAGCTAGAACATAGGCTGGAGGCGGTATGAGGCTGGTTGGAGGCTGGCCCTCATGCCTCCAGCAATTGTACATCCAGGAAAGAGGCCAGGTATGGCAGACAAAGTGGGCTCAGACTGGAGGCAGGAACAGATCTCATGCACAGATGGACGTCCACACCCACAAGTAACGACACTGTAAAGAACGGAATCCTGGATATGGCCCTAAGACCTGGAAAGACCTGTAGTAGAGACCTGAGTTGTGCAGCCCTTGCTGGTTCTCAGGATCTGCTCTGCCCTCTGCTTCCCACACTGAAAGCAGCCTTCAGCAGGTGACCCATGACTTGTTTCCCCATGTCCTCTGGCTCAGGCTCCAGGGGGAGCTTTCAGACACTGGGTTGCCCATGATAGGCAAGGTTTCTCAGGAAGTGGGACTTTTCTATTTAAAAACTTGATCTACCTTGAGAACATGGCATTTATAATTATGTAGCCTCCTGGACCACACTGTGTGTTTGGATTGAACCCTCTGGAGCAAATATCCTTTTCAGGGACAGGTACAAGGATAATCATTCTTTTGGGAGTCAGAGCTCATCTACGAGACACTGAGAGACATTCCTCCCTACCTCAGGGGCACCTCTGACTCCTGGGGTCCCTTCAGCCTTGGGTAGCACTGTTTCTTTTGCGCTAGAGGTCAAAGATCATCCAGCAAAACCCAGTCCTCTAGTCACAGGGTAACTTCAGGGACACAAAAGAAGGCACCAGAAATGAATCCCAGTTCTCACCCGAGAGCAAAGGCTGCCTGGTCTCAGGGTTCTATCCCTTTTAAACTCAGGCCATGAGTGTTCAGCTTTCTGTGGCAGTGGAACATAGGAGCATCGGAAGACAGAAGCTGAGCCTTCCTGGTGTTTGTACCCTGGCTGAAGTCCCTTCAGCAGATGGTGGCCTCCCTGTGACATGTGCCTTAGCTGGCTCCTGGGTCTCAGGTGTTAGGGATTCCAGGTAGGAATCTTGCCTACCTGGTCTTCCTTTTACACCTGCCATGGTTTCCATCAGCACTGTGCCTAGTCCTAACATGTGGTTTGTAGGGGTAAGACCTGTCCTCAATTACTTTCTCAGGGAAAACAAGCAAGCTTCCTTTGGGATCCCATAGTCCTCCTCCTGCGTGCATCCATCCCTTGTGTGTGCTCTGGCACCATCTTCCCCTATTGGGATAGGAAATGCTAAGCCTCATTCCCAGCCACACTCAGCTTTTCTTTGGCCAGCTTCCCAAGGCTCTCCGTACAGCCTGCAGACTGTGGTTGAGATGTTCAGGATGCTGTCACACACCAATCTCTCCCTGTACACCTGACACAGATGAGAGAATTATAAGCGACTGTGGGCTCAGAACTATCTGGGGGCCACACATACAACATGCTCACACTTGCACATGTACCTGTACATGTGCACATCATTTTCACATTAATGTACTTACTATCCTTATGTATGCTATATTCACACACCCACACATACATGATACATACACAGGTGCAGGTTCTCTCAACTCCCCAAGGAACCTGAATCTTAGGAGTGGTCCTAAGAACAGACCTTAAAGATGTCTGTGGTTCTAATGCCCTGGGAAGGTTGTGGACCACTGGTGATGATGATAATGATGGGAAGTTTAAGAGCTAGAGAGCTGATCTGAATCCTAAAGGTTATAACTGGATCACTTTTATTTTCTCTGGATTTGTGTTTTGCTTTGTGGATTAGTCTTGAGGACTCTTTTGCTAATAATGGGTGATGCTGGAATGCTTCTGTATTTTCTACTTATGGACAGTTACTTTAAATCCACATGACTCATGTCCTTTCCCTTTGTGGCATTCCTTAGTGTTTCTAGTAAATGATCCTAATATTGGGGTGTCCCTATGGTTGTCCCCTATGCTGCCAAGGCTATTGCTCACCCCCTCATCTACTCCTGCTTGGATGAGAATTCTTAAGGCAACTAGAAACTTAAAGTTTTTGCTTTAAAGATGGTTAGACATGTATTCCCGGGTTAAAAATTGTTATCTAACTCCTGGTGTGAAAACCATGATAAATAACCAATCAATAAAAAATTGTATATCTATGAACCGCTGATTTACATGATTAAGTTTAGTGTAGTAAATTATAGCTACATTTTTCTGATATTGCACCATACTTCAATGACATGGATAAATTTACTTGATTAGAATATGTGGGGTTTTTCCCAACAATTCTTGGTTCCCCACCATAACCAGATGATTACTAAAGATACACCATACTTTGTCTGCAGCATATAGAAAAATCAAATTGGAACAATCAAATTGACCTGGAAACTTCCTTCCTGATGGCTAGTTTTCATAATTATGAAGGTACCCACCCAGGGAAATAGTCCTCAGATGTTCCATCCATCAGTGAACCCTACATGCTAGAACAGTGACTTGCCAGGAAAAGAGCCTAGGAGTGAATAGTAGTGTGGCTGTTCTCGTCTCTGATTTGGAGTTGAGGCCGTTTCCACAGGAAATTAATGTTTGGTACTGTAAACCCGACCAAAAATAAAACAAAAACCCATGGCTTTGGAGGTTGTTGGTCCTATGGTGTGTGTATGCGCGCGCCCATTGTTTTTTTGCTAAACAGACATGTTGTGACTCTGTCTCCTAAATAGTGTCTTAGTTTTCTACATAGTTTTTCTGCTTTTCAATAACTGAGGTTCTGATTTTAATTTTTTATTTTCTTCCATCAAGGCAGTAATTTCTTCTTTATACTTTGAGTTTTGCTGGTTATATTTGTTATCTTACTCAAGTGATTTGAAAACTCAGTAATTTTGTCATGCTAGATGAAGCCTGGTCGGATCCCTGCCATATTCTAGCTGCAGCCATCATGTGTTGACACTTGAGAGCAGAGTTTCAGTGACAGAGTCATGGCTACAGACTTCCAAATATCCTTTCCAGAATGTCTGTCTCATTGTTTTGTATGTGCTGACAATGGTACCGGCTTCTGTTTGATGGACAGGTACCGATGTCCATGTCCTGGCTGCCAAGGCTCGCTCCCTGCACTGCGGCATCATCACCGGCATCCACGTTTGTGGCTCCCTCCTACTCCCTCATACTCTAACTGCCCTAAACTTCATTTTTGTCACTGGTGTTACTTGTCAGGGCTCTTCTGTGTCTACTTGGGCTGATCTTTTTCTTTCTTACATTTTCAGTCACCGCTTTATCTGTGCAGGGTCGTTAGCACTGGCCTGCCCAGCCCCCTTGGTGCTGCCTGACACATCAAGTGTGTCACAACACTGTGAGTTACACACGTTGGGATCAGTCTCTTCAGTATGTTTGTGTTTTCTGCTCTTTGTTCCCTCTCCATTTATCATGTACCCTTCCTTTCTCACGGATCATTAAACCTCCTCCATTCTCTGATTTTCCATTGGGGATTGTCAAGTATGTTATTACTATGTCTCCACCACACGTGTCTGGTCCCCTTCACATTTTTCACAATTATATCCTGATACTATTTTAACATCATCACTGTCTGATCAAATAAAGCACACCTTATAGCAGGTTTGGTGCTTGCATGTCCTCCACTTCCTGCCTTATTTCTTATCCTTTCCAAACTGGACATTCGTGACCATCACTCAGTCCCAGTGCTGGGAGCCCAGTGCCCTTACCAACGGGGTGGGCAGCAGAGCTGCTGGTTACCTAAACTTCATCAACATAATAAGGACTTCTAATTTTGAATGTTTGTTTATATCAGCATTTAGAAGGTAAAAGCAACCATGAAATGAAATGTGACTTTTGTTTCTTTGTCTTTTGAGACAGGCTCTCACTGTGTATCTCTGACTGGCCTGGAACTCTCTAGGTAGGCCAGGCTGGCCTCAAACTTAGAAACCCACCTGCCTCTGCCTCTGCAGTGTTGGGATTGAGGTCGCCTAACAAAATGTGACATTTTAAAGTGTCTTTATAAGAAGGAAATCATAAAGGAGGGTGGCAGTTTTTGGACAGACTTGGCAGATCGTATTCCACAGTTCTTCACATGTAATATATACACCAGAAATGCTACAAAATCTTTGCATGTTTTTATTTTATTTCATTACCATTCTCTGAAGGTGTGGCCAGTAATGGCTCTGCAAGCCATAGGGTGGGGGAGGAGGGCATTTTACCTGGACATACAGTGGTGAACGAGCCTCGGTGGCCTCCCATGGTAACAGGGTGAGGAGACAGGGAGGGACCGTAAAGTGACAGATGTTCAGCAGCATGAGACCATAAATACATCCTTTACATCCAGACCATATGTACACACGTGAACATATATACATACATATAAAAATATCTGCCCTACTAGGCACAGAAAGTTTCCAAAGAACAGAATTTGTTTCTCAGACACACACAAAAGGAAGAAAACAGCAGGTGTGTGGCAGATTTGCCGTGACTTGAATGAAGGCTGCAGGTCCCCATGAGCTAGAGGAGGGAGAGCAGGGCCTGCCCTGACACGGAGAGGCAGCTGGTGCCTGTGTTGCTGAGGATGGCTGACAGCATGAATTTTTACATTTTCTTTAAAAATAATAAAAATATCCTAATTTAATGACATTCTTTTAAAAAACGGAGAGTCTCCCTTTTACTGTAGAAAAGAAGATTATTATTTTAAATTATACTTTGCTTTTCTTGTGAAAACAGAACCTATGCAGATGAGAGACTCTCAGTGACTTCCGACGGCTTCTGGTGAAGGAGACGCCCGCTGACTTACCAGGTCTTCCTTCACCTGTGACTGACGTGTTCCAGGGAACGCCAGGTCTCAGTGAGAGTGCCCCAGAAATCATTAAGTTGTATAAACAACATGCTTTGATGTAAACCCCAGTAACAAAAAATAGTTTTATATCAAATACAGTATCAAATTGTCATTTCATGTAAACACAGTGATTCTTGGTAAAGATTTGAGGCCAGAGTACCACAAAAAAAAAAAAAATGGCCATGAGATTAATCCCTGTTTAAAAAAATCAAAAACTTATAAAAGACAAGAGTCCCTTGAACCCCTCCTAGGCTGTTGGTAGCAAACTGTCCACTCCTGTTAGAAGTGTCTTCCTCAGGATGATGTTCCCATGGAAAGCACCAGAGAGGTCAGGACACCTTGGAGAGGCTGCACAGCAGGGTCTGTTGGCTGCCCAAGGATGAGAAAGGGCATCTCCCACCTTTCTGCACAGGGGTCTCCTGACCCATAACCCCTTCTCTGTCCACTCTGGAGTCTTTAAAGTAGCTTTGGTGGTGGACTGTTGTCTCCTGGCTTCTGCACATGTAGTGGAGTCCTGGTGCCAAGGCCCCAGTGTCCTCTGAAGCCCATGGTTGATAGGGTCCTCCTGTTTCCAGATGTCTTGGAGCACCATCCCCTCCCACACTAAGCAAGCCCAAGCAAAAGGAAACTTAAGAGATTTGCATGCTGGTCTACTGCAGGGCGGCCTTGAGTGCCTGCCACAGAGGCCTGGCCACTATGCCTGGAGCTCGGAGAAGGGAGTGGGGCAGCCCTCGCTGCAGCTGGAGGAGGTGCTCAGCACGGCTGACCCTGGACTGGAGTCTGTGGGAAACCAGTGGGGACAGACTTCGGCTCTGGCCTTTTCCTCTGCACACCTAGAAACCTCTGCTTTTAAACAGGCTCTGGGCTGAGGATCTTGACAGGCTCAGGGCACAGTTGGCGTGCACAGTGGGTCTTACCTGAGCTGCTCAGACACTGAGCTGAGCTGGATTTGCCCAGGAGGGTGGACAGACTGCTGGCTGGCACCCATCCCTCCTTGCTGCTGGTCAGGTCCCGGACATACCTGAAAGGGGAATTCAGTGGCTATAATGTACCTGATACCTACAGTCTGTGGTTGGGTGCCTTGAGATAGGCACATGGAATATGTCTGAGGGGGGATCTCACAGATCATGTATGTCTGAGGAGGGATCACAGGGCTGTGTCTGAGGTGGGATCACACAGGTCATATATGACTGAGGTGGGATCACAGGGGTCATATATGACTGAGGTGGGATCACAGGGGCGTGTCTGAGGTAGGATCACACGGGTCATATATGACTGAGGTGGGATCACACAGGTCATATATGTCTGAGGTGGGATCACAGGGGCATGTCTGAGGCGGGAGACCTTACTGCTATCTTACCAGAGCCCCTCGGCACCCTCTTCCACCACTTCCACCATATCTCCACTCCTCATGGCAAGTGTGTCAGGGCCCTCCTTTTCGTCATCCATCACCACTGTGTATTTCCCTGGAACCTGAGGGTGACAGAGGAACATAGCTGAGGTGTCATCTTGTCAGCACTTGCTGCCTTTCAGTACTAGCAGGCCAACCACACACCTCTGCACCACTGTCTGTGTGCTGCCCACTGCGTACCAGCAGGAGTGTCTGTATCAGAGCGAGCCTCCAAATACCAGCAAGCAGAAGACCAAAGCTATATGGCAGCCCTGCCATTTGTGGATGTTTGCTGAGATTTCTGGCTTAAACTAGAAAGGCTCCCAGTGTTAGGGGGATGGTAGAACTCATATTGTGACCAAGTTGAAGACTAAATGGATGTACCAATGTATCCGCGCATTACATGTTTTTATGGGATCCTGAGTTCCTTGCTAATTCTAAGCCTAAGGGTACAGCTTTAGGAATGCTTGGTTAGAACATTCTACCAATGTGAGGTATGGACTTTGCCCTAAAGAAGGGATGAATCATGCCTAAGCTCTAAGGACTATGGGTAATAAACAATGATCCAAGTGAGCACTGTGCATATCTGGATGAAGAACAGTGGTGCAAAGAAGGGCCCAGGCCAGGGTGGGTCATCTAGAACATTTCCTCTTCATGGGACATAGGGCTCACCCTGAGCCACCCACACTGAGGCCAACATTACCAGCTTCTTGGGGCCCACTCCACCATCTTCCTCTGCATCAGATGAATTGACCAGCTCCTCAGCACTGGACCAGCCTCCGTCTTCCTCAGGAGCCTCCAGTGAGTGAGATGTTTTGCTCCAGCCTAGGAGAAACAGCTTCCTGTAAGGTTCATACCCATGATGCAGTCACCATTGCCCAAGTGTGTTCTACATGAGACCTACAGATCCCCTGGGATGTATAGCTGTGGGGCTCTGAGCATTGGCCTATTAGTTTTCTAGGTTTACAGCTCTCTGTCTTTGTTGGAATCATCTGCTTAGGCTGCCTACTGGTTCCTATACTGTTATTAAATTTGAGGTACATCCTGCTGTCACTGTACAGTGCAGGGAGATGGGGTGTAAGCATGTCTGCCTCTATCTGCTGGGCTGCTCTAAGGGTTAAGATGAGGCCCAGAACTTCCCTGGACATCTATGCCTTCTTCAGGTCCCAGTGCTACCAAACCCACCTACTTGAACTCTATAGTAAACCCTGCGAAGGGAAAGTGTCTTCAGTTAAAACTGTCATGGCTAACACCAACTTTGCTGGCCAGGAAAACAATTTCCAGCAAGAATGACCAAATAAATCCCTAACCTGTGAGATATGATTACAGTTGTGGTTCTCACTGAACAGGCTTACAGCCAGGGGGGTGTTGAGCCGGGTGTGGGTAACCTAGCAACCACAGTGCTGCCATCCAGAAAATCCACTGGATTGACTAATGGGCTCCCACATTTCCTATTTCACCATCCCTCTTTCTCTTGCTATATGCTCCAAAGGGGGGCATCTTGAGAGAGGGAAATGACAAATTCCTATTGAGTAGATTCCTCAGATAGTAATAGGGTGAGGCAACTACCCTCTTCTTCCTGGTACTAAATATAGTTACCAGGTAACATGGAAGATATATCAACACATAGCAAGGAGAGCCAGCCTGCTTGCTGGATCTGAGTCTAGATACACCTGGTGTCATATTTCACTAGGTGCTAGTGCAGTGTGTGGGTGTGATGGAATTACAGAAGAGTCCCGGTGAAATCAAGGTGACAAAGAGGACTGTTAGCTCTGCAGCTACTCCCATGGCTGAGCATGCCCAGAGTCACTGATGAAAACTCTCTGCTAAAGAATAATGGCTCTTTTCTCGAAAACAGGTAGGCATAGATACCAACTGTGCAGGTTCAGGATCCACCCCCACTATGGCAGGACTAGCTAGAGGCACTCTCATCTACTTTGAAAAGTGTCACACTAGGCTTGCATATGTGTAAGAACGGGATTCTAGGGGTTTCCAGCTACAGCCATATACCCTTCTTTCTCCAGGCACATGCACAGGCAGCCTGACTCAGATATGTCTTCTGCCCCTCCAAGTATCATGCTGCTGCAAAGCTCACATGGGTACCTCTATCTAAACAGAAGCAGAGTCTAAGGACAGCTGGACTGGATATCAGCTCCCAAGTACAAAACCTTCCACCATCAGAGACCAAACAGCTAGTCACAAACTATATAGATGTCTTTGCCTTCCTTAGGGTATCTACGAGAGACTTCAGGTAGCTCATGCTTTGGCAACTACCACAGCTCACAAGTGTCAACTGGCCCAGAGTAGCAGCAACTTATGCTGCTGTCTGTAGCTGTTGGACACTCTATTAACAGGAAGCCCAACATGCTAGCCTAGCAATGTCTAACCGGATGTGAGACAAGGACACAAACAGATCTAGAAGCCTGATGACCTCAGTGACATCACTCTCTTTGAGGATTCTGCACGAGAATGTTAGCCAACTGCCCCGTACAACTATTAATTTTTATTTTTTGCAAGTGTGAGCTGCATCTGCACTACAGAAGGTAGAAAGCAAGGGGATGACTGGCCCTCATATGCCACATGGCCATCTTTTCTGCAACCCAGAAAGTTGCACTGATGCCACTCAGGCTTAAGGGAAGGGACACTGGCAAAAACAAAACCACTGAGCTGGAAGGAGGTGGGAACAGCATTTGGCACAGACATGGCTCTGTCTATCATCTTTAAACACCGTGTCCCATGGTGGGGGGATATCTCAGGGTTCTAGGTAACAACTGGAAAGTGCTGAGTGGGTAAAAGCAGAGCTTCCCAGGAAATCTCAAGATGGAAAATGACTCCTGAGCAACTGGGAGTGCAACGTCAGATCCGGGCATCTACCCATCTGTAAACAGCTCTAGGCAGCTGCTGATCTCTGAGGATTGTAAGTGGGTAATTAGGTCTTGGAGCATATTTGGGGGAGGGGTTATAATGAGCCTGGAAGTATGATGAGGGTGGCCCTGGGAACTCTCTGCTGGAATCTGAGCTCCTCAGGGGACAAGGGAGGACTTGGGTTTTCCAGGGAAAAGGAAACAGGGCCCCAAGGCCCAGAGTGGAGCTGAACTCTGGTGGCCCATGTGAGTGGCCTTCTGTCTGGTACAAAGACCTGATCCTTCTGCTTGTTTCCACACAGAATGGTTGGGCCAGCTGGCTGGTACCATAGACCTTTGACAGGGCACCTGTATCCTACACAGCACTGAGCGATGAATCTCAATGTATGTGCTGCTCAGTCGAGCTGTGCCTCTCTGCTTGCCAATGATGGCCAAGGAGACAGTAGGAATGTGACATCTTCCAGCATCTGTCACTAGGCGCCAGGCTGTGCACCATCAGGTGCTGCTCCTGGCTAGTCTGGTCTATTCGCTTTAGTCCTAGGGGCCCTGCACAGCCACAGACAGCATGCCTGGCTGGGGTTCAGGGGCTGCCGCGCTACCTCTCAAACCAAAGGGAGTCGGATCGCTCTTTACTTCATGCCGCTTAGCCTTTTTGTCAGGACTGGTCGGAGAGGCTGCAGGAAGAGGAAGAGGCAAAAGTACAACAGTAGAGAGAAAGCGGAGGACGTGTCACATGAGTGGAGGAGGTTCATGAAATGTTTGTGAGATGAAATGACCAAGGAATCGCACAGGGAAGCGGGAAGGCTCGGAGAGCGGAGCTGGTAGACGGCGGCCTTAGCCGTCAGTCATCCTCTTAGGGGCTGCCCTCAGCTCTGCTTTAAAAAGAATGCAGGAACAGAACAAGGTTGCTTTTGTTCAAATTTGAAGCCAACTACAAATTATAAATCGGGAAACCCTCTAATTATTTGGACCTATGCCTGTCACCTGGGAGAGCTAGAGCATTGGAAGGAAGCACTGTGCAGAACCAAGACATGCCAGGGCTGTCCCGAGCTTTGGTCACCAAGGAACATCTCCAGGTGATGAAACTATTTCAGCTCTCAGTTCAAAGGCTCTTTCTCTCTCTCTCCCCCTCCCCCCTTTCTTTCTTTCTTTCTTTCTTGCCATTGTTCATTAACAAACACCCTAGAAGACACCTGGGCATGGCGCTCAGCACTCAACAGTACAGCAGCATGAACAGCAGAGGCCCGCAGAGCCAGTGGGAAAATTCGAGGTAAGGCAGAGAGGGCGGGAGTGGGTGCCGGGGGCAAGAGGGGGGTCAGGCTGGAAAAGTGGTTAACAGCTCCAGCTTTTAGCAGATCACACTCGCAAAGCTGGCTCTCTTTGTATCCAGAAGGCACCCCTAAAAGATAACGTCAGGCATCCGCATCTACACTGTGTCAGTTGACAAGAATGACAGGGCGGGAGATGTGCTTGTGTGGCTGCGTGTGGTGCCAGAGGTGTGGAAGGCAGCAGGGGTACTGCCTCTTTACCTTTCTGACCTTTGAGGTTAGCCAAGCCCTGTAGCGTGAAGCGCTTTCTGGAAAGCGCAGAGCTTTCAGAGGTAGAACTAGGGACCGCATTGTCTAGGAGGGAGGAGAGACAGAATGCAGAGACAGCATCTGGGAGGGAGGCTGACAGAATGCAAAGGGCAGCAGCCATGGCCCTATGCTCAGGAGTTGGTAGCAGAGAGAAGTTGCACATTTTAAGGTACACCAGATGGAGGCACACAGTGACCATGTATGTGGGGTCCTTTACTGTGAGGTCAGTGTGCCGGATCGATCCTGAGCTCTCCCATGCTAGATGGCGGACATTCCATGAGCAGTGCCTGAGTGGGTCATGCTGTACTTGACACTCACCTTTGCCCTTCTCAGGGGGCTTTGGCAATGATGAGCTCACATATCCTTCCAGGCTCAGGGGGTCTGTCTTCCTGTCTTCTAGCTTCTTGACATTTCTGGTGTTTCCTTTTGTGGGACTGAGGGCATCAGTGACCAATAAAGAAACAGAATGTTGGTTAGTTTCTCAGAGCTGTCTGACGATCAGACACTGAGACACCTTGGTTCCTAGACTGTCCTCCAGGCACCATCCCTCATTCAAAATTTGGTAACTAATTGTCACCAGGCTCTATCCTTGGCATGGTGACTACCATGAGAAGTGGACCCACAACAGAAAGTTGTGAAGCAGGGGACTTGCTGAGGAAAAGTATGGCTGGAGACAATACTTCTGGGCCTGATGTTCAGGCATAAGCCATTGAAATACAATCCCATGACTCTGGAGGGCCTTATGCAAACTCATCTCACTGACACAGGCTCTGCTACTTTTCCTCATCTCTTGAAGATTGTTTGGCTATGTTGTTTTCGTAGATCCTTTTGCCTTGGTGTCCTGTGTGCTATGACTATGGCTGATACACTGACATGCTCACCTGGTGCTGGATGGTGTGGGCAAAGGAAGGCTGTGAGACTGCTCCAGGGCTCTGTGTTGGCTGGCCTCTGAGGGAGGACAAATGACCGCACATCATTCATCAGTGGAAACAACACTGTTGTGCTCACAGGTTAAAAGCTCTTGAACAGTTGACAGTGGCACATGAGAAAACAGACAAAGGCCAGAGGGAGCCTTACCCCGGCAGGCCTGAAGCTGGCTGGTCAGAACCTTCCGGATCTCATTCACCCATGCTGCTTTTATCTCAGGAGTTGGTGCCTGTCCCAAAAGAGAGATGGGAATTGGTGACCAGGAAGACATGGTGTGGGTTCTAATAGATACCCCCAAAGACAGTCCTAGGAATCACAGCCCCTTGTGTATGAAGGAGAGAAAAGCAGGTGGTGGGAATGTCCCTCTGGGGGTCTCTTAACCCTGAAGCACAGGACTGGCTTCAAAAGGCTGTGGTTTATGCAGGTGCCCAAAGGGCAAGGCAATTAGAGCCAGTTACTAGCAGGAAGGCCAACTCTTCTGCTGATGCTGGTGCACCGGGATAATTGCACATGGAGCTTGGCCTGCAGCACAGGTCTCCTAGGAGTGTGCCCTCTATTTGACCTTTTTTAGGTGATAGGCACAACATTGAGTCTCACACTCACATCATAAGATGAGTGTGACCAGGCCAAGATCTCTGGACTGCTATCCTGCATTAGTAAAAATGTCTGAAGCTCAGCCTGAGTATCACTCCTGGGACAGCTTCTGGACCCCAACAGCAGCTCTGTGAGGTCTTCTGGGCTGGGTATAAAACTAGAAGGTACGCTGGGACTGTGACAATACCATGGCCACTGTGGGCTGGCCAGTTAACAAATCATCTTCTGTGACTCTGAGGGCAAGTGAAAAGTCCAGCCAGGTTTGGCTAGGACCTTCATGGAGTTCTTACATTCTCGCCAGGGTCTCATGGAGAGGATGTTATCCATGACTCTGTTTTATAGTTCTTCACTCCCTCCCATTGGCCAATAGGACAGGTATGCCTTACATTCCTCCAGAGAGTCAGATAGTATGGACAAAGTTCTCTAGGGCTATCAGGAGATGTGGGGGCCAAAGCCATTTCTGGTAATGCCTGTCTCTCATCCATATGCACTTGCTCCCAAATTCCATCCTGGGCCCTAGCACATCCTGTGGCCCCAAAAAAGCATCATAGTATGACAGCTCCTGCTTCTCCCCATGAACCTCATGAAGACTGTTGACCTGGTTCTCATTGGGAGTCTCTCATTGGCCATTCTAGAGAGGCTCCCAAGCTCCCTTGGTTCTTGGCTTGCAGGGCGAGTAAGTGGCTCTACCTGGATGATATAAACCTCCTCCCTTGCATTGTACCAGATCTCGAACTTCTTGGCGTCACCCTTCACATTCTCTGTGATGCCAACCGCTGTCATCTGATGGCATAGAAACAGAGACAGACATCAGCATGCATGGTGGAGCCATGCACCCTGTTCAGTGATGATGGGAATGATGGGGCATTTGGGGGTGGGGTAAGGGCTACAGATGGTGAGAGCCCCGATGCCCACTTCCATGGGTAGGAGCTGGGTGTCTGATAACCCTCTGTGTTAGATTGAGGCTTGTTAAACACAAGATGGTGACTGATTTCCTTCCCTCAAATTGCTGGATGAGCCACTCACATTCAAGGACTGCTTGTAGCTGTAGGAAGGAGCCTTCTCATACCCCTCCCCATTTTCCTCCCTTTTCTTGCAGAAGAGGACCGCCTTCTCGTGCAGAAACAGGTGCCGCTGCATGGGCTTGAACCTGGCCAGCTCTTTCACCTTCGTGTGGCCCTTCTTGTGGTCTGTCCACACACTGAAGGAACCTTGCATCAACAGCTTTCCCAGGTCACTGAGGTTTCCCTGGAACACGGGGAACAGATTAAGCCGTAAACTTGGCCTAGGGTTCCAGTGTACTCGGAAAGACCACACACCGTGGTCTTTTCAGAACATTCTATTAGGGACAAATCTTGGGAGGTGGCAAAAAATATCAGTCAGCTGCAGGGGTTGGGGAAAGAGGAGGCATATCATAGAGGAGCAATGTGATGCTTCCATGGTGGGAAAGGAACAGCCCCAGAGCCCTAATGTACAGTGGACTTCAGTTAATGACACAGTCCCATAGGAGACAGGAAGAGTTTTGGAGTGCATCCCTGTTAAGAGGCCTCACTCTCCTGAGGGAACATTTTTGGCTTGCTCCACATATGGACAAACTCCTGACTCAGAATCTGGGGCTACCCTAGGCCCGGGGCCACATGTATCCACTTCAAGACTCAGAGAGCTTGGATGTATTGATAGAATTGCTCCTAGAAAATTGCTCCTGAGACAAAGACCAAGACAGGGCAAAGGGCGTAGTGTCCTTGGCACTGTGGTGCCACTATGGGGCCTTACATCATAGCCGGTGATGGCGATGAGGTGCATGGAGTCGTTCACTGCCTTGAGGATGCCCAGGATGGAGCTTAGCGCCTCTTGCAAATCCTCTGCCCCCTCACAGTTCTTGCTATATTTTAACATCTCCTGAGGGGATACAAAAGGGTGCATTTATACACCAAGATCTTCCCTCTGTGCCCCAGGAGCAGATGACTGTCCCACAGGTCAGACTCCAGCATAGCAACCATAGGAAGCCACTTTAAAAAAAAAAATTCCCTTCCCTGAAAGCAAGATGACAGATGGGCAGCTGGGTTCTGCAGAGCAGAAGCTGCCTGGCTGTCAGCTAATCACTTGTCACACTTATGTGCACAGTTATCACACTTGCCTCTCTCTTGTTGCCATGGCCCCACTAAAGGAAGGCACAGCCCTTTAATTCTTTCCTGCTCTGCCACACCTTGAAAACTCCAAGACAGAGACTGCTTACTCCCCACTATGCTAGGGACTGACTGGACCCAGCTCTCATCTGTCCCTGGAGAGGCTGCAGGTTATCAGCACAGGCTCCTGGTATAGCTAGTCATCTCTCCCTGGAGATGTTTAGCACACAGAAGGCCCACACACATGGTTGAATGAATCAGGGCTACAACAAGGTGGAGGGAAAGTGCCTTTGGGCCTAGGGCCAGGGCTCTATGAGAAGAGTCTGGGCTAGGCCCTTGGCCCCTGCAGATCTGCAGGCCGGTGTGGCTGACCCAGGGCAGTGACCCTGAGGCTCACCTTGAGCAGCAGCTGGTACTTGGTTATTCTCTGCACAGGCTTCAGCAGGTAGGAGTCAAGGCTCAGCTTGTGGTCTAGCTTCTTCTGACATTCCTGCAACCACCAAACAGTCAGTCATGCAAGGCCATGGTCTGAGTCCCAAGGAAGAAGGTGCCAAGGGTGGGGAACAAACTCAGGGCAAACCTGGAAGAAGGGACAGTCGGAGCACTGTCTCCACAGGCTCTCAGACCGCGGCTTGTTCTGACAGTACTTCTCGTAGATCTGAAACTCCTCCATCTACAGTCGGAAAGGACAAAGAGGACAAAGAGCACACAGGCTGCTTTCCTGTCCCGGTGAGCACATTTCTGGTCTCAGAGCTAAAGCTGCGGCTGCTTCCCCAGCCAGGCTTCCTGTTTGCCAACACCAGAGCCTCATGCTCTAAGCCCCTCGCTGCTGATCCTTCACAGCCCAGAGGAGTAGAGAGCAGGCTCTGCCAAGAGGTCGTTTATAGTACGGTCTTTTTATAGACATAAGATTCCGGGGTGTTCTCAGGTAGTCTTGCAAATTACACAGATTATTTTGTGGAAGTAAGGGACTCAAGCAGGACTCAAGGGATTTCTTGGTGGTTAAGAGCACTGGTTGCTCTTGCAGAGGACACATGTTCAGTCCCTGGCATCCACATGGTAGCTCACAACTGCCTGTAATTCCAGTTAGAGGGAATTCATGCCCTCTTCTGGTTCCTGAAGACACCCCTCCCACACAAACACACACACACACAGTATAGATACATACATGCAAGTACTCATATATACATATTAAAAATACATCGGAATATTATGTGAAACAAAATTTCCCCTGGGTACCTCAGGGAATGTGGAATGTTCTAGTGTGCAGCTAGGTCTAAAATAGAGTGCTCTGGGTTGAAGATGATTTGGGGCACAGAGGCATCTTGGTCTTTAATTGCTAAAGGGTATCTATAGATCACAGTTGGTCCTGGGATATTTGGATCTAAATGCAGGGGACTCTGGAATAAAGACAGTCTGGGAATGCAGATGGTTTCAGGATATAGTTTAAGACACATATTTTGGAAAGCAGGTAGTGTTGGGCATATGGTTTGGGGCACAGAGATTTCTGAGGCATAAAACGAACTTGGGAGTCTAACCTCAATAACTTATGGGCACAGAGAACTTCAGTGCAAGGGTTAAGCTTCAGGGTGCTATGAGCTCACCTATCCAGGCTTTAGCAGGATGGCAGGGCCAAACTCCTGCATTCTCCACCCCTGAGTGTCCTGCTCTCCCTTTGGCTATGATTTATAATACCATCCTCAATCTGTCTGACCTTATCAACTCTGAGCTGGGGTCAAGAGAAGCTGAGGTTAAGCATTCATGGATGAGGAACATGGGCAGGGCAACCTCAGCTGCCTGCTGGCAGGGGTCTTGTGTCTCAGTCTCCCTGATGATACAGCAGCTGAAGGCTGACAGAAATGGGTACTTGGTGAGTGTGGAGTTTTCACAGTTCCAAAAATAGAAGGCATTATGCACCTCATCCCTGCCGGTGATGGTCTCTCTGGAACCAGCTGGGTGACACCTCCCACAGAAGATCACTTCCTAGGGCTCTCTTAGTCCTAATTTTCTTTTTGTTATCTTAAAATAAACTTACCAGAGTAAGAAGCTGTTCAGGAACATGGCCTCCTGCTCTAATCTCAGAGCTTGACCCAACCACTATGCTTGCTACATACTTGAGGAACGTTTTGCAGTTATTTTGTAAGAGCACTTCTGAACTCAGTGTAAAACAAAATTGCTCCTAGGTGTCTTAAGGAGACTCATAGCTCTCAAGTATGAACGACTATAGAATACAATGTTCTGGGGTACAGAGAAAGTAGACATTGAATGGAGGATTCTGATGCTGCTATTTAGGGACCCCTGACCTACAGAATGAGGACCGCCCCAGTTTGGGGGACTCTGGAAACACACTAATGACGAGGCTGAGCCAAGTGAAATATGGTTCCCTCTTCTCTTCTACTGTAAGACAGGGTCTCACTATGAAGCCTTTGCTAGTCTTGAGCTCACAGAGATCTACTTGTGCCTACCTCCTAAGTGGTTAGTGGCTAAGGTGGGAAGGTGTGCATCACTATGGCTGGCCCTTCAGGTCATTTATAGTATAGTCTGTTTATAGACATAAAGTGGAACTGGTGCCTGGTGTGTCCTGGACAAGTGTTCTACCACTGACTGTAGCCCAGGCTCCTCTAGTTCTTTACTTCATAACATTGCTTTGTTTTCTCTGCCAGTGACCTCTCTTCCGTACAACATGAATCTCAGGTCACAGTGCTCAACATGCTAACATCCCATGGGTCTGGGAAGTTATGTATGCATTTCACGCTTTCTGCTCAAAGCATTTCCACACGCCCCTCGTTTAAACTCAGCTCCACTGTCCTATGAGGAAAACACCTGTGATTCCAAAGGGGGGAAAATGGACATGGAGAGATTCCTTCTCCAGTGTGGTCCAGCTAACAAGGCTTCGACAAAAATAAATCAACCCATAAGGAAAGTCCATCTGCATCAAGCCTCAGAAACTGTGATTTCTGCATCTCCAAATGTTGAACATTGTGGTTTTCTCTTTTCCTGAAGTAATTATTAGCTTACAAAGCAAGATCCCAATTCCTGTCTCTCTCCTCTTCCCATGACACTGGCTCTCTGGTTTCTACTGTAGTGGGGTTGCCTTGGCAACTGAAGCCATCAGTGATGAGCAGCTTTGACAAGGCAATCAAGGTGCTACACGTGGTCAGTGATATTAAAGTACCTAGGGTCTCTCACACACGCAATGATGTATATTCAGGGCCCCTCAGGAACTAGAGATATGTACTACATGTGAGGCATGCAGTTAGATACGTACCCTCTCCAGAAAGCACCTCCCCACCAGCTCTGGGCAGTCTATACAGCTCTCCAGCTCCCGCAGGAATATTCTGCATGGAGAGATTGTCAGTGAGGCAGTGAACACAATGAAATCAGATGACATTGTCTTCCCAAGACCCTGAACAATCTTATTACAGAGTGGTAGCAACTCCCTACCTTGCCTGGGAGCCTGAAGCCTACCAACCCTGGTTCCTCAGTACCCACAGCCCAAGCTGTCTCCCTTTATTTACGGCTTTATAGTTAATATTAATGTTGGAGCCACCCCCCTGGGGTCAGAGGTGAGAAGGACAGAGACAGGGACTGAGCATGCAAGGCTCTGGAGGCCCTACATGTTGGCCACGATGTTGTGGGTTTCCAGATCCCCACTGTGTTTCCTGTCTAAACACTGACTTACACCTGTCCTCTGGGGAGATCTCAGGAGAAGAAGGCTGCATGGGGTCCATTGCAGTATGAAGTCACTGGGGCCAAGTCAAGTACTATTTATCCTCAGTAATGTTAAAGGGCAGGGTTTTTAACAAAGCAGCATAGGGTGTACAGCTGTTTTCATTATAAGTCTGGAAATTCTGCTAAAGAACATCACCTTTGGAAGTCCCAAGTATTAAAGAGAAAGTACCAGGCCTAAACTGCTTCTTCCCAGCAGCACCACTGTCTCCCCACAGGCAGCTTGCTTATCACCCAGTCACCTTAGTTGCAAGCCAACAGGACAAGGGGCCAAAAAGGTGGTCAGAGAATGCATCATGGGCACCTCCTACATGTACCCATGACTCTCTGGGTGTTTTCCCTGGAGAGATTTGTTCCTAGTCAAGTACATCCTGGGGGCTGTGGGTCCCTGCTCCTCGCAGGCAGCCATGTCAGAAGCAAGAGACCACAGATACTGCGTGCATCCATGTCCAGATGGAGGGTCTACCTGTTATGGAAGTGGTAGATCTCCTCCATGTTTCCAAACAGAATGCTCTTCTTGTTCTGAAGGCCTGTTGAGATGAGGTGTGCCATCAAGGGGTTGTCCATTTCTGCAGCATAGCCCTGCAAGGGAGTGGGAGGCTGTCAACCAGGAGAGACTCCCACTGCATGGGAGCAGGAGGCCATCAACCAGAAGAGACCTTCTCCTCCTTTGTTATCTTTTTATCCAGGTAACCTACACAAGGCAGAGGCCATGCTGCTCTTCTATATAGCCAATGTGTTTAGCTATTAACTTCCAGGTCACTATTGGGAAGACTCAGCACCCAGGGTCCCCTCCTCAAAGCCCTCTTACCCCAGACCTGCCTACCTGCCTTCTTATGAAACTTTAAAAAAAATTTTTGGGGCAGGGGGATGAGGCAGGGTCTTATCCTATAGCTCAGGCTGGCCTAGACCTCATTATGTAGCCCAGGCTGACTTTGAACTCACAGTGAGCCTCCTGCCTTAGCTTCCAAGTGCCAGAATTTCAGGGGTGTGCCACACTGCGCCTTATACAGGACTGTGCACTGTTTCCTATAATCCTGATCGTTATCACTGAGGTCATGTGAGTCATGTGTGTGCTGTGTGCATGGGCAGCTCTGATTGTGGCTGACATATCTACTCCTGTGCAGGTCCAGCCACCACTTCTGCTGAAAGACACTGGGGATGTTCTGGTTTGGGCCTGATACAAGTAGACCAACTACAAACATTTTCATGCACTCTGCTATGGACATAAGTCCTCATTTCTACGCAGCATTAAAAAAATCATTTATGCATGTGATACACATGTGTGTGTGCACGCATGTGCATGTGTATGTGTGTGCGTGCGTGCGTGCGTGTGTGTGTGTGTGTGTGTGTGTGTGTGTATTTGAGTGTAAAAGATATACTTGAGTGTGGGTCCTTGGCTGAGATAATCTCTTCTTTGCTGCTGTAGATGCCAGGCTTCCTGGCCTGTGAACTTCCAGAGGTCCTCATGCCACTGCTTCCTATCTTGCCACAGGGACATAGGGTTACAGATGCATCTATGGCTTTCCATGGGGGTAGGGATTTGAACTCAGGTCTTCATGCTTGCACAGAGAGTTCTTCATTCACTGACCCTCCTCTCCTTCTAGACTCCTAGCAACTGTGTGTGTGTGTGTGTGTGTGTGTGTGTGTGTGTGTGTGTGTGTGGTGGAAATGAGAACAAGGACCTTACACATGCTAGGCAGGGGCTCTTTTTACTTTTTATTTTGAGATGCCATCTTCAAGCTGGCCTTGAATTTGCTCTGTAGCCAGGCAGGACTTGAACCTATGATCCTTGGTCTCCAGAGTGGCTGGCTGGAAATATTGGTCTCTATCAACAGGCCTATTGTAGTGACCATTTTATAAATGAAGCTATGGTGCTCTGTCGAGCCTAACACCTGGCCCCGTGCCCAGCCTCACCTCTAAGACACAGAGCAGCTCCTCCACATAGGCCCGCTCCGTGTCCAGGAGCTCATTCATCACATGTCTGTGGATGGGGCATGGAGAGTAAAGATGTTAGAAGGGGAGAGTCATCCAGAATCACTGAGTCTCTAGACATACTTATGAAGGAAGAAGTCATGGTACCAAGGACTTGCCCAGGATAGAAGCTGTGGAAGAAGCTTGCTTCCTGGCCCCCCACTGACCATGGCTTCCTGCTTCTACTGCCTCCTAGGATTGATTTCTCTAACCACCTTCTAGTATTCTGGGGCCCATCTGTACAAAATCAATGTCATCTTCACATACACCGGTGAGTCAATGCCCCTCTTGCTTCCATCACAAGCCACTGAAGCCTCTCTAAGACCTCCTTATCAAGAAGACCCACCAGCCCCACCCCTCAGGTGCACTACCAGCTCTTTTCCTGCATGTAATGGCTGCAGGGTGAGTATCTGCAGCCTTGACACATGCCTATCATTTGTGGAGCCCCAGGGAGAGATGAGGATTGGCTTTCAAAGCATCTAGCCATTCGTAGTTTGCAGAGATGATAACCACCTGGAAACCTATAGCTAATCTGCCCATTTTATCCCTAAGGCCACGCCCATGGGCTACTGGATTGAGACCTGGGCACGGACTATAAAATAGCCAAGAGTCAACTAGGTCCTGCATATGAGCCTGGGTTAGCTGAGTAAAGAGGCCTGGGCCTGCTTCTCAGTCACAAACTGCCTGGGCACAAGAGATATCACATCAACCTCAGAGCCATGTATGTGTCACCCTGCTTGGAAGCTTCTCCCTGTCTGCCTTCTCTGCCTCTTGCTTGTCATCTTCAGTCAGAAACCAGAAGTGACAGAACTCATGTTCCCCTCAGCTCCTAGTCTAGTTCCATAGTTTGCTCTGCTCTGCACCTCCTAAGAGGGCACTGCTAAGCTTGTTGGGGACATCTGGAAGCAAGTTGCATGTGCCTCCAAGAAGCATTGCTTCATCCCTGCTGTATTTAGAGCAAATACAAAGGAGGGCAGTACAGAGGTGACCGATTCCTCCTATCTCCAGTGTCATGACCCCAGCTCCTGGCTCACACCCCTTCCCACCCTGGGGGGTTTTGCCTTCTTTGCAATTTTAACCTCTTGTGTTCACACTGTGTGGCCTGGATGCTGCTCAGAGAATTCTTGAGGGCAGGGGCTCAACTGAAGGCAGATGGACTGGAAGGTTTGTATGTCTTATGTCATAGAGTTTACCCACTACTCTGCGAGTGCCTATGTGAGCTCCCACACAGGCTATACAGGAAGGGTGATGACCAGCTCAGACAAATGTGTGTATGTGTATGTCCCATAGCACACGTTTGTTTCCCGTTAGTATACACGTGGTGCCAGCTTCATTCCTGCTCTGTATGCCCAGGTGAAAGTGTTGCTTGTCATCTTTGTGTCACTAGTACCCAGACACTTGAGGTTACTCACCTGCGCAAGATGGCCAGGCTCTCTTCCTCATTCCCGGTGGAGCTGGTGCGGCCCTGCCGGGTCTCACTCATTTCGCTCTGAGGAGAGAATGGCATGCTTGGCTTGGGAGTAAAAAGTGCTGCCTCAGCTGCTGACTGCCCTGCCTTGTTTCCCATTTGGAATAGAGTCTGAGGAGGGTGAGTAAATGCTCTGGAGGCCAGGAGACCCAGAGAGATAGACCACATGGCCGACAACAAAGAGAGGACACGGGATAACTCACTGCAGCTATGAACAACGGACATATGAGGGGTCATCATGGCAGGAGCCTCACCTTGGCTCTCCTGTAGGGCCCTCTGCGGACTGCACTGCCCTCAGAGTTGGGGTTCTCAGAGCTTCGCCAGGAGCCTAGTTTAGAAAGAGGCAGAGAGAGTGTTAGCCCTGTTGAGAAATATACCCAGAGGAAAAAAATGAAGAAAAGAAAGTATTATAGCAATAAAGATAGAAGAAGGGGGTGATTGGTGTGTAAGGGATGGAAAGCTACCTGAAGGAGCCATTGTCTGGGGTTTCCACAGCCCCTAGGATGGGAACAGCTCTAGCTGACAGGGAGACAGTGGGCAAGAGAGAGGAGACACGTGCTGACGCCCTGGAAACCTTGGAATTCCTGGAAAGGGGCATCTCTCTGCAGGCCAAAAGCAGCTCTATTCTTCAGAGGCTGGCTGTCGGGTGTTTCCCAAGGGCATTTGCGGCTGCTATTGGCCAACCCGGAGGCACCCATGACTATTCATCTCTGGGTTCTTGTCCCAGAGTGGAAGAGAAAAATGGTCTCCTGATGTAGGGAGGAGGAAGTCTCTAAGCAAAGGTGAAGGAAGGTTATCTGTCCATGACAGCCTGCAGAGCATGATCAGAGCTGATCCAGTGTCACAGTCAGCAACAGCACGGAGAATGGCTAGAGCAGAGAGAAACTGAGCCAGAAAAACGACTCAAGACCTTTCCTAAAGTGTCAGTCAGTGTCTCCAACTCTGCTGTGGCCAAAGCATAGAAGCCGTCACAGATGACGAGTGTGGCTGGGTCCTGGTAAAACTTTATTAATAAAATGGGTGCCAGACCAGAATAAGCCCTGGACTGCAGGCTGCTGACTATGACTGGGGCAGGGGGGAATAAGCCACATGTACCTGGTGATGGGGAGGGGGACTTGGTGAGCGCCTCTGGCCGGGGGGCCACAGGCTGTACAGGCCGTGTTTGCTTGGCTGCCAGTTTCTTCAGGCTGGCCTGCCTGCGGTGGAACATCTCCTCAGTGCTCTCCTGCTTCTGAAAAACTTTTTGCACGTGTTCCTGAAATGGCAAGATACTGAGCCACCTGGCAAATGTCAGTGCTGGCCCTAAAAAAACAGCTGCCATCCACAGAGAGTGTTCCCATATGGGCAACTCCCTCTGCTACAGGTGAGTGAGGCATGGCCATCAACAGTGCACTGCACTGTACTAGCTCTGGTTGGACAGTGAGTGGGGAGCCATCCCCAGAGCTCCAAAAGGACAGCTATGGAGAGGGATCAGTTTCTCCCTATGGCTTCAGAAGCTGAGTTGGGACAGCTGGCTGGGGTGAGGAGGAAGCAGCCCATCTTTGATGTAATGTCAGAGGTACTATGGCATGGCCAGGGTTCCAGTGAGTGACACACCACAAGCCACACCTATCTCAGGTGATGCTGGCATGGTTAGAATGACCTCTGCAATGGCAGAAGGGCTGGACTTGATGCTCCCCACCCTTGAGCTTCTACCCAGCAACGCTATCTCCTATTCAAAGGGTTCTTCGGGGTTGGGGAGATAGCTCACTGAAAGGGGGATTGCCTAGCATGTGTGAGGTCCTGCATTCAATCCTCAGTATCTCAAAACATGTTCTTTGAAATATCCTATGAAGTGGGTCCCCAGTCCCCAGACTACAGGCCACAGATGGTATTACCAGAAGGTCCTGGTTGAGGATGCATTCATATTCTTTGTAAATCTTATTGAGCTCCTGAATCTTATTTTCTGCACCAGTCTCCAGAAACTTCTCGATTTCCTGGAGGGCTGCCTCTGCGCCATCCTGGGACTGGCATTTGTCCACAGGCTGTGAGGCCAGCAAGAAGATACCTTCATCACACCATTTCATGGACTAGAAACAAAGGAAGGCTGTCAGCATCAGGACCTGTGGCACCATCCTTCCCGTGTGGCTGCCTGCTGCAGCTGTGTGCTGTCCACTTCTGCCTCCTGACTAACACACTCTCAGGATATGAGGCTCCCTGCCACCAAGACAAAGGGTGCCCAGAGGGGATGTGGCACTGTAAAGCTCACAGGGCTTGCGGGGTTGAAGTCACCATAGGAGAGGGAGTCAGAATAAAGCAGGACCAAAAGGAAACCTACACTGAGATCCCTCCTAAGAAATCCTTGCTGAAACAAGGCAGTGCATCAGAACCAATGTTCTGAGTGGAAAAGACAGAGGGTACAAAGCAGGAGGATGATCCAGCTGTCTTGTTAGTGACTCTGATCCGCTCAGCCACCCCCGTGCCAGTAAGGGACAACAGCTGATTGGACCCATTAGCTCAGTTAAGTCCATTTGGGTTTCTTACCATCTCCAGGAGGCTGTGCAGCTCCAGGGACTTGCTGAGAAGGCCCCTCCTCCTGGTGATCTCAGTGGCGAAGTGGTCACAGAGATGCTGGAGCTCTTCACACTTGGGGTGGATGGAGTCCACAGCATAGTGCTTGTTCTCTATCAGCTGCTGACCTTCCAGTGACAGGGCCCGGGCCCTGTCCACAGCCAACTGCAGACAGACCACGAGATCAGTTTAGTCCTCTGCAGAGAGACAAACTGGGGAACATAATCCTAAGGGTGTCTGTTCTGGAGGTGGGCGATGGGCGTGGAGCTTGTGGACTGCTGTGGCTGACTGCGGCACTGAATCCTTGAGCCATCCTGAGGCCAAATTCATGAAGGTCAGGATGTTTGGGGTTGGCCTGGCCTAGAGCAACTACAGGTTTTTAAGTCAGGGAATGATGAGAAAGCTAGATAAAGGGGCTGTGGATGCAGGGTGAGTGCCTGAAATAAAGAGAGACTTTGGACTCTCTGCATACTGCCTGTGTGCCTCCCTATGCACCAAAGAGTATTATGTCCAAGTGAGAAACTCAGGACCTGTACCCTCTGCATAGCTAGGTGATGCTGTGATCACCACCCCCTTCCACCCAAGCCGGACTCTCACGCTGGACTTCTCCTCAAAGCTGGTCAAGTCCTTCAGGAGGTGCTGCACATGTGCCAGGCTGTTGCCAACATCAGTGAAGGTGGCTATCTTCTGAGACATGGAATCCAAGGTGGTTTTGACCTGTGGCAGAGGAAGACTGGCTTGCAGCACCTGTGTCTCATTCAGGAGCCCATGCCTGGACAGACAGGGGGTAGGGACCCTAATGGCAGCAAGCTGATAAGGGCCGGCAGGACTCAGCCAAGCCACCCAGGCCTTCAGAGCCCTCTTGAGATGTTGGTCCTCCAAATGGCCTCACTCTCTGAACACTTGGAAACAAAACAACCCAAAGTTCTTCTAAATGACCCACAGGTCAAAGAAGAAGCTTTACAGGAAAATCTCAAGACATCACATAGAAGGAAAATGGAAAGGTAATATATTAAAACTGTGGATCACATAAAAAGGTATGGGGGAAATGGTAACATTCCTAACAGATATGCATATTATCAATAAGCTGGGTATAGTTGATCACACCTGTGATCCCTGAATGGAGGAGGCTGAGGCAGGAGGATAGCTGTGGGTTTGAGGCTACCTGAGCTATATACTAAGTTCCAGGACAGTCAACACTAAAGAGTGAGACTTTGTCTAAAAAGCCCAAAGTAAGTAAATAAGTGTATTATTAAAGTAGCTAATGCAGGCTCTTACCCCAAGAGCCTAGAAAAAGACTAAAATAAATTAAAGACATCCATAGAAATAAATGATAAAGATATGGTCAGAATCAACTAAACGGATAACAAAAACCATAAAACAAATAGTTGTTTCTTTGAAAAGATGAACCATTGCTCTTCAAGTGATAGTATTAGGGTCAGTATCTGCATTGTGAGGAGATGCGAACTATCAGTGTCCACGAGGAAGCGGGGGCCGCCACTACAGGCTCCCACAGACAGGGAATGGACACAAATCTCACTTAACATGACACACCTTCTGACCACATCCCATTTGTTCAGATGAAACAGCAGGCACTTTTCACAGCTGTGGAACTTTTAGGAATGCTCAGTTACTACCTAACCACTCCCCTTCTCACACACACACACTCACACACACACACACACACACACACACACACACACACACGTACATATAGCTATACTACATACACACATGCAAGAAAGAGAAGCTTCATCTGGAAGGAAGATGCACACACCACACATCTGACAGGACACTGGCACCTACAAGTGACAGCGAACCCTTGAACTTAGCAATAAAAACACAAAAGCAGATAATGCAGCTAAAAAAATGGGCTCTGGTTGCCTGAGGCAAGTAAGTGCCCTAGGGACTGGGGACATGGAGGGGGGTTTAGAGGGCTGCAGAGAGCAGCAAAGGTTCTGGTGGGTATTCTGCACCCACAACTTCAGCATCAGTCTAGGCCATTGAGCTATGTCTATTACCACTAAACTGGCAAAGGGTATCAGGATCTTTCTGGATAATTCCATATGACTACAGGTGAACCTATAATTACTTCTGAATAAAAAGTTTGTTTCAAAATGCTATGTGGGGCCTGAGGATGTGGCTAAGTGGGAAGGAACATTCAGAGTTGGTGACCTAAGTTCAAATCCACAGCACCACATAAAAAGTTGGGAATGGCTGCGTATGTGTCTGAAATCTCAGCGTTGGGATCCTGAGAACTCTTGGGCCAGGTGGTCTAAATTAAACAGAAAGCTTCTGGTCCAGTGAGAGAATCTGTCTTTGGGCAGTGAAGTAGAGTAAGTCCCAACTTTCTGCTTTAGCCTACACATGTATGCATATGCATTTGTGTACCTACATTCTCACATCATATACCCCTCCCACACATATATAAAAAAACACATTTTTAAATATCTCCTGCTTTAAGCCTTCCTCAGTTTCCATATAAGTTAGACCTATGGCAGACAGACCCACACCCCTCACTTCCTGAGAGGCAGCATCTTATACCTCCCAGATGCCCAGCATCCCAGCATCCCAGCATCTCAGCATCCCATGCCTCAAAGTCCAGCCACTCACCTCCCGGAAACCTTGCTCAAAATGCCGCAGCTGCAGGCACTGCTCCAGCTTCTGCTGATGCTTTGCCCAGAACTCATCAAAGGCGGCCTCGGTTTCATTCAGCTGGGCCAGGAGCCTGAGAAAGAGAGGAAGGGGCCACAGGAATGGAAAGGCTGTGCCTCCCAGGACACACACAGGTCTTTTGACAAGCTTTCCCATGAGTCCTTGGCATCATCATTGATTTCTAGAGTTCTCAGTGTTCTGAGAGACATGAGGGAGATGTACTTCAGACAGGACTGTTCCCTACCCTGTGTTACACTGACACAGAAAACAGAGATCTGCTTGTCAGAGTGTGTGTGTGTTTGTGTGCATGCATGCGCGTGCATGCACCAGGGATTGACATGATGTATCTTCCTCAGTTGATTTCCATCTTGTTATTTGAGACAGGGTCTCTCACTGAGCTAGCCAATTCTATTGAATGGCTGGCCAGTGAGCTTCTGATACCTGCCTGTCTTCACTTCACAGTACTGGGTTTACAAACATGAGACAGCAATGATGCGCTGTCTCCCTAGTCACACATTTGTTAATATTTGAAAGGCCATTGGGTTTACTGTTGACAGCCCTTAGCCAGGGTGAAGGGCAGCCTGCTGCCAAGGTCTAGAGCTAGAGTCAGCCACCCCTACTCCAACTCCTAAGATTTCTTCTTGCTAAGACTCTAAATAGAACCAACATGCACCATCTGATCCTGTCCCCGTTCCTAGTCTTAGCGGAATTGACACATTCCCAGAGTGAACCTGCCTAGATCTGCTAGTGAGCCTTGGTGCCCTACTACGTGTCTTCTCCGTGTTCCCAATATATCATGCCTATTCTGCATACAGCCACAGCCCATGTGGGAAAGAACCATATGAAAGCCAAGCACCAAGAGCCTGGCTGCCTATCGTTGGGTTTGGGGGTACATTCTATCCATGCATGTGCTCCCAGCCTGTCCTGTAGGTGGGAATGGCACCCATCTAGGCTGGAGCATGGTGAGAACCAAATAGCAGGAGGCATGTGGAGCTCTAAATATTCCAAAGCATTGGGAGTGGTGATGGACACTGATTAGGACACTCTGTCCTATGCTCTGTCATAAACATGAACAACCAGTGAGAAATGCAGACATTACCCTTTACTGTGAGTATTTGCATGCTCTAAATTACAGGTTGGAACATAGGCCCACTGCTGCTCTCCTACCTATAACGACCTATAATGATTTCCTGGGGATGTAGGGCCATGTGAGTAAAAAGGGTTATGCTACTGCTGTCTGACCAACATTTTCCTGTCTGTGAGACTGAGTTTTTGATTCTAGCCCTCTTTATTATGAGTTCTGGGGCCCACCCCAAGCTCTGAGAGGGAGAAGGGCCAGAAGGCCAGCTGCTGGGATCTGTTGCAATCACCTTGGCTATTAGTCTTGTGTTTTCACAATGGCTGTGGGCTGTGTATCTGTGGAAGTCAGGCCAGAGCAAGGCAGGGCAGGAGGATGTGGGCCTTACCTCTGCACAGTGGCCTGATTGTCCAACTGGTCTTGGTTCACGCTGTGAGAAGTGCTCTCAGCCAGGGGCTCCCTGAGGCTCTCGAGGATGCTGTTCCCCTCCTTCAGTGCCAGCTGAAGATCCTCCTGCAGAGGGTACACACAGAGCTTGTATTGCAGCCATATGGCTGGATTTGGGTCTCCACACCGAGTAAGTGGGGCAGCCTAGGGTGGGGCACTATCCCTGTGGGTGCAAACTGTCCTTGCTGTGTGATCAAACAGTGCACTGTCAAACGCACATTTATATTGTATGCATAATGCGATCCTCAAATAATTAAATACCTACACGTACACACACATGCACACATGTGCACACACACATGCACACACACGCACACACATGCACACACTCACACACACACATGCACACACACGCACACACATGCACACACACATGCATGCACAAACCGGTAAGGCGGGTGCCACACTCCTACTTGCTGTGGCAAAGCTAGGGTTACAGGTCACTCAGGGCATTGGGATAAGGTCAAAAAGTAACTAGAAACCAGGCTTTTTAACCATCTCTCTCCTGTAGCTGGTCTTGCTATGTAGGCAAAGGCCATTCCTAAGAAGTGGGTGACATGCCTTGAAGAGATAGAGCACTGTCCTTAGGACATGCAATAGCTTACATCCACCCAGACCCCGCTATCTCAAAGCTATCAGTAATGTAGATATCTACAGCAAGTGATGTGGAGTGCCTCTGCCCTGGAACACCATGTGAACTGGTAGCACACTGGTAGGTAGCCAACTCAACCATAGCTTCATTAGTCACTGGTGAGAACAAGCCCTTCCTGGTTACACTGGAGCTGCCCCCTCCCACCCCGCCAATATACAGTGAGCAGCCATCAGAAACTGCTCTGGTCTTGGCTTTGCACAGACTCTGAAGTCCTTCAGGGTTTCTGGGATGAGGGGTGCTGCCCACAGATGCACATGCGTCTTAATAGGGCTCACTTATGAGGCTTTGAAAAAGGGTGATAGTTCTCAGTATCTCATCAAGCGTCTCTGAGAACTGCTTCCTTCTGGCCCTTTCATGCGGAAACTCACCTGATATCGTGCATTTCCCTGCTTGGAACCTCGGCCCCTGAACTGTACCCACCTTCGCTTTAGCTTTCTTCTCTGTGTGAGAGCTGAGCACCAAGCTGGTTGACTGGACATCATTAGGCAGTTCTGTTTCAGCCAGCTCGGTCCCAAAGGTCTGCAGCATCTGGGCTGTCTGCTTCACCATCAGGGCAAAGCTTTCAATTGCCTTGGGGGAAGGGAGAACACAGTCACAGAATCCTGCACAGGGCCTGTGGCCTGCAGCTCTGAAAGCTGACACCATGGCTGTTGTTAGTAAGGAGAGAGTGGCCCCCAAGCCCTGTGGACACAAGTGTGCCAGCAAATACCTTCCCATGAGTGTCTCGACATCCTGCTTCTTCAGAAACGTACCAGGAAGGCTTTGTAAATGCCCCTGTAACCCAGGGTCATTCTCAGCTCAGGGGGTCTCTGCCTCCACCTCCTTGTTAGGATACTCATGAGTGTCGAAAACCACAATGACATAGGGCTTGGAATTTTTTTTTTCTTCTTTTTCTCCAAGCCCAGAAAGCCACACCCAGGCTTGTTGCTCATTGCTATTTCTTTACAGTGACTAAGGTCTACTGAGACCGTCTCCTCATTCTTGGGGAGGAAACTTCAGTGAGCATGTATTTTAGAAGGCAGTGCTGTCATGTGAAAAGAATTCTGCTGTTTAACTATGAAGTAGTGGGAACATGGCTACACAGCACCCAGGCCTACTCACTGTGCGGTGGCACAGCCACCTGGAGTGGCAATAGTCCAGGGTCCCTCCGAGGTCCTCGGTCAGCTGTGACTTATCAATGTAGCCATGTAGTTCTGGCACTGAACTTAGCATCATGACCTGTGAGAGATAGGAGATCATCACCAGACAGCGTTCCCTGAACTCTGAGGTGGCTCTGGCCTCTGACTTGAATGGGTCCAGCTCCGTTGGTGGACCCAGGCAAGCCTCTTATCCACACTGTTCACTTGGATTCCTTGTCTATATGATGAGCATATTGTGATGAATGGGTGATGGTGAGGACCAAGTGAGGCCACTGGACATGAACCAACCCCACATAGGCTACCTGGCCTGCCACAGATGTCTGACGGGTGTCAGCACCTGCTCTGGCAAGGGGAACTTGGTATGATAGGAAATAGTGATACTTCCTAAGAAGCAGTTCGTGCTTACTCTTGCTGAGAACATCACAAACATCCTTTGAGGTACTGCAGAAGATCATTTTATTTTAGTAGCTCCCATCTCATTAGACTGACTGACAATTTCGAAGGGGTTCTACTTTGTGTGGCCATGCGGTCAGATAACCTCTTCATACATGACTCGACTTCATCTTTCTCTTGCCATTTTTAAAGATATTCTTCCCGTGAATTTTAGATAAAAATATAGACTCTGCTTTGTAAACTGCCAGACAGACACAGAGCAAACCTTCGGAGGCCCAGTGTGGAGGACGTTATTTGATACCATGGCATACATTATTCAACACCAAGTCAGTTTAAAGTAGGGGCGTGTCTGGAGGCAATTCGGCTTGTTACAATAGAGAAAATGCTCCTTGCTACTGCCGAGCAGAAGTCAGGGTTGCTGGGAACCCTACCACATGTGGGCTGGCTACCAGCAAGGAACTATTCACACTGCCAAGAAGTGGAGCAGATGCTAAGTCCCGAATGAAGCGTGGTTGCCAGATAAAATATGTTGGATTCTCAGCTTGAGCTAGAAAACAGAATTCTCACAGAGCTGTTCCATTTTCTCTTGGTTCTTCTAATAAATTTCTCCACATACTGCCAAACAATTTTGGCTTAAGGTCAGTAAGTCAAAAACGAATGGGGTAATCTAAGGAAACATGCCACCTCCTTCCTTAACCTTAGTATTGGAGTGTGTGTGTGTGTGTGTGTGTGTGTGTGTGTGTGTGTGTGTGTGTGTGGACATGCACATGTGTGTATGTGTGTGGCTGCACGTATACATGTATACAAGTGCATGCATGTAGGTGTGTGTGTGTGTGTTATGGAGAAGGCTAGGAGCCCCGGGATGTGCCTAGAGAGCTCTCTTTCCTGACTCAGTACAGTGGAGAAGCATCAGATACCTTCTAAAAGCCAAGTGCTTCAATAATTCTTTTATGACCATTTCTGTAAACCTGTTTTTGTGAGTTTACAAAAGAGACCACACGCTGTTATAGATGATCTCAACCTTATTTCCCATGACGCTCAGAGGCAAGGAAAGTTGTTAGTGTGGCTTACTTGCTGAAAGTGAAGAAAGGCCCAGCATGTTGATGTCATCTAATCATAAGGGGGGAGGGACACACTGTTACTACAAGTATCTATGGGGCTTGGAGGCAAGAGCCATGGACACAAGTCCTACATCTAGTGTCAGACTGGAACCTGAACCTCTAGCTAGGTCATCTATTGCCCTGGGTGGTTCTGCCCTTAGGTCTAAGAAATAGGTTGTCCAGAAAGAGATGCCACAAGCCATGGGTTCACTATCTTCCCACAGACCTAGGGGCCGGCTGTTTTCAGATCTACCAAGGCATGACTCTTAGACAGTCACAGTCACCTCTTGAGGCCTTGGGCCACGTAGAACATCTTTCTCTAGCCTTTACTCTGGTTCTTGAGGGAGACTGCTCTGACTTGAGGCATGACAGAGTGGGAGGAACCCAGGCTCCATTGTTGCTGTTTTTCTCAGAGAAGGGCTCTAGCCTGTTTGGAGCCGAGGACAAGTAGCAGTTATGGGGGATGGGCAGTGGCTTTAGGCAGTTGGGAAAGAGAGGGTATGTGCCACCTAAAGACTGAGACAGCAGGCAGCATCATGGACAGCAACCAGCCCAGATTCTTCCATTTTCCAAAGCAAGGGTGTTGCTGCAGGCGACTCCCACATCCTGGCAATGGCCCCTGTGTTCCTGTTCTCTTTGTGAAAAAGAAATAAAACCATAGCACCACTCTCTTGCAGCTTCTGGGTGACACATAGGCCTGCCAGGCTTCACTGGCCTGTGGAGTGTTGTGTGCTTTCTGGAACTATAGAGATTTTTGGTTTTTGAGGGGAAGTAGAGCAATGTTAGGGTCCTTTCTGATGGGCCTGACTCATGCTGCTTGGAAACATGGAGAGAAGGTACAGACTACCTGCTGGGTTGTTCCTGACGGAAGTCTAGCGCATGAGTGGTTGGCAGATGAAGCTCTGCCCACAGACTCAGAAGATGTCCATGCCCTCTTTATTAACCCTCCTTTCCCCTGAGACATTTGGGGTGTGTCCCTCACTGTGAGATAGCATAGGACTGTCCTGTGACTTACAGTGTTCTGATGGAGTTATCCCAGGGGACCCACCCAAGGCTGTGGCCTTGCATGAATGGGCCACTAATTGGGGCAGGACTTCTGCCACCAGAACACAGGGGAAATGTAACTTCTGGCCAGATCTTGTGGAATTTTTTTTTTTTTTTTTACTTATAGGCACAAAATAGAGGTCACTCCTTGCGAGTTTACCATGGGCCAAGAATGCACTTAAGCTTGGTTCTGCCAACACAGTGGGTACTCACCGGGACTTTCATCTTAAAGTCATCTCTGTTGAACTTGAAGGCGATGTCGGAGAGAGTCCTCTGGAAAAAGCCTGTGGGCCGGAGAACGAGGACCAGCTGCAGATTTGCTGGGAAAGATGCCTGGAAAACACAAGAAGGTCTTGGAACATTTGCTATGAATGGCCCAGGCCATGGAACTGAACTACTGCCCCAGCAAATAAAGGGTATCTGCATGTATGCTGCTTAAAAATTAAAATCTGAAAGGATATTATAGTTATCAGGGGTTGAATGAAGATCTCCCAATGTGGAGTCAGAATAGACTTCTTTGGAGCAAGGGTCTCCCACAGTTAAGGCACCTGAATCTCAGACTTCTAGTCTAGAGAATAAGTTTCTGTTGTTCAAGCCACCCCATCTATGGCATCTTGTCACTTTGGCCACAGGGCACCAAGAAAAAGAAGCAAGAAGATATATTTGTGGAGCACCTGCAACCAAGATCAATATAAATTCTCTCCTAGTATGCACATGCAAATGCATTCCCTTGAATAGTTAGTTCCCTGTATTTGGTTATTCCTTTGCCTTCTGCAAAGTGTTTGACCCTTGATAAATTACTGCCTCCATTTTCTCATCTGCAAAATGGGAAGCTGATGTGTGCTTCATTCCACTGGACAGGGAATGAGTACAGCTCATGTGGTACTAGACACTGATGTTTACCACCCAGGTGAACCTCCTACCCAGGACAGTGGGCTTCAGTGTCCATCACTTGTGGCTGGCCTCCCATTCATAAAAATGGACATTGGCCTTGTCCTGAAAGGAAATGTTCTGTTGAATCCTGTGTCCTTGCTCCTCACAGGGCCTTCAATGTGGTGATGTTCATTTCACGGGCTATATCACACTTTTCAGTCATAGGCATGCTGAGAAACAGCCTGGTCAGGGTTCTTCCTGAGTGGATATGGAAGCAGAGTGCTGGGAACTGCTGAGAGCCCTGCTGTAGACAGTGCCTTCCAATTCATACTCTTCCCCTGGTGACATAGCTTCTCTCTGCCCTGCCATAGCAAGGATGCTGGGACACACCTCTGTCCACAGCCTTCCTCTCTCTCCCAGCATGCACACACCAGCTGCCCCTCAGGAGAGAGTTACGAATACATAATGTCAGTAACCAGGCTTAGTCTCTGGGGCCCTGGGAGATGGTGAGTGGGGTGAGTGCTCAGACCAAGGGCAGAACACAGCCTTGCAAAGCCAGAAGCTGACTACAGATTCTGTCTAAACTACTTAGCACAAGGGCTTCCAGACTTGTCCTCTATGTGAAATTGGACACCACTATTTAGGGAGACACTGTTAGGGCAGGCAGCTTTCCTCGAGGTGTCAATGAGTCACACTTCTCTAAACTTCAATTAGCTTTGTCACCCAGACCCACACCTCCCAGAAGACTGGCTATGTAGGACAGGCTAATGCTTAGACCCTTAAAGATGAACATGACCTGTGCATTCCTAATAGGTCATGACTCCGGGGGGCGAGAGGCTCTGTCACTGGCCAGGGTGATCTCCAGTCTCACATGCAGCTAATTTCTTTTCCTTGAGCTGCTTAAGTTTCTGTTAAGCTACTGAACTTGCATATTAAATAGTTGTATAAAAATTAAAATAAATGTAAGCCATGTGGGAAATTTTAAGCATAAACACAAACACCCATTGCGAATGTAAACAGCAGCAAAGGAAATATTCTCCCCTGTAGAATCAACTATTTAGTTGGGGAAAAGCTAAGATAAAACCTTCATTTCTAAAACAGGAATAGACAGATGAGAATTTGATATTGATGTTTTGTACAATAATCAATAACTGTGAATTGTAAAATGACAGTATGTTTTTATCTAATATAAACTATCACTCATTTTCTGTTGTGCACATGAAATGCACCCAACCTGATGTTCTGCATTTAGTAAATAGGGGAGCTGGCACAATGCCAACCTCTCCTGCCTGATAGCATCCAACACACAACAGTTAACATGAACACATCTGTTTATGTCTCAGTGTTAACCAGCCAGAAGACCCTGGCTCTAAGTATGAGGTTCTTCTTAAGAAGCTAAACACTGGCTGTGGAACGGAAGGAGCATGCATGAGACCAGTGTTAATACATTCCAAGGCCTCCCAGGACTGAGATCTCAGGGTAGATCCGCACCACCCTACCACCCAGCTGTGCTTCCCACAGAGGACATGCAGCACATCCCCACAGACTTGACATTAGTTAGGCCTGGGAAAACAAACAAACAAACAGAAAACACATAGGGATCCTGCTATGCAGACTTTGGAGACATTGTGTCCGGAGCTATTAGGAAAATGGGACAGTATGATACTGTCAGAGAAGCAGCTGACTCTCCTGTCCCACTCCACCTCAAGTGGGTGCCTGCCTGCACCTGTTCTTTCTGCTCTCCAACTGGCTCTTCTCACATCTCCCCATAGGGGGAAACAAGGCTCACACGAGGAGATGAGCGGCATTTTACACACTATTCTGGTCAGTTTGTAACATCGTTTTCTTTCAGCTGTGATGGAGTCCACACCTGCCCTTCAGGCAGAGAGTAAAATCATCTGATCACTGATGGGCAGGCACAGCTGCCAAGATGCGAGTGCAGGTTGAGTGGAAACTAGGAAGTGCAGATGGGGACCCAGCACCACCTGGCACAAAGACACATGGGGAAAACATTCATAAAACACCCTCAACCTGGGTAAGAGTCCAAGGAGCCTTGTGGCTGCAAACACAGGCAGGAAGACTGCTGGTTAACACCAAAGCATCACCACAGAAGACTTGACATGCTTGTCACAAACTTCTGATGGACACACCAGTGCCCTGGAACCAACCTAGAGGTCCCTGTTGTGGTGACTAGCTGAAGCTGTAGGCAAAGAAACCAAATCAAGGGTTTCTACAAAGCTCTGGCTTCTAGCATCACAAGTGTCAACATTACAAGAGGTAAAGCAAACACAAACTGATTGGTGGCACGGCTCAGCCGGCTGCTGCCCTTCCTATCACCGACATTGGGTTTTAGCACAAGATATAAAAGTGCTTCTGGGGAATCTGAAAACACAGTTTTACTAGGAAATAGAATGTTTCAATAGTGTATCCCTGAGTTCACAGACAATTTTTACCACCGTGGTTGTTGTAATAATGTTGATATTACTCTGCCAGTGTGTATTATGGTCACACAAAAGCACAGTGTTGTTTTCAGCGGACACATAGCTAAGAATTTGTGGATAACTTACCACAGTGGTGCAACCATTTCTCACATGGGCTCAGCAAGCAGTGTGTAGTGTGTACAGGTGAATCAGCATATGTGTGTGATGCATGCATGTATATACTTTTGTGCCTGTGTATTTATGCATATCTGTGTGCATAGATGTATGTATGTATAGGGGTGTATATCTAGGCACATGTCTGTGTAAGTGTAGCCATATATGAGTGTATGTGGATCTGTGTATATATGTGTGTGCATACATGTCCATGAACTAATGTATTTGCACACACTCCTTTATGTGTCTGTATGCTTTCATGTACAAATGTATGTATACACATGTGTGCACATCTCTTTATGCATATATGTTTGTGTATACCTGTAAATGTGCCTTTCTATGTATATTCATGCATGTATGTCTATCACCTGTACATGTGTCTGAGTACACACAATACATATCTGTACATGTCTCTATGCACATGTTTCTGTGTATACATGTGCTTATATGTGTGCATATATCTGTGAGCAAGTTTCTATTGTGTATGTGAAAGTGTACAAGTCTGTCTGTGCATGTGTGTGTACATATCTTCATATGTATATGTGCACACACACATGGGTAAAGCATCAGTGATGGTAAGAATGTCTATGGTGGCCAGCTGGGCTGGACTGTGGCATCCAGGCCACTAGTGAAGAACCTCCCTCTGGTGAGTCCAAGTTCCCAGAGAAGATTTTATCAGGTTCAGTATTTAATCCATTGGTTGATTAAAGGCATAGCCTATCCAGATTGGAACCGTGGGATGTGTCCTGTGGGTGTGCCCTGAGAGGTGTACACTGCTCCCAGCCACTGCCTTTCACTGTCTCAGTCTCCTGGCCTCCGGGAGTGGATGCTGTCCTCTGCCACATCCTTCCCCATGAACTGTCCATCTCGCCACTGCTTTAAAATAATGGAGTCAACTAGACTCCACACTGGAACCTCTGAAACTGTGAGCAAGAATCAACCTCTCCTCTTCTAAGCTGCCCCAGTATTTGTCAAAACCAAAACCATGAACCAGCTCGGGGGTGGGGGCCAGGACCAGGAAGGCGGTGCTGCATTAGACTGTCCCCGAGTATCAGGGCAGATAAACATCATTAGGAACAAAATCTTAACAAAAGCAAGAAGGGAAACATGATCAGTGAATGGAGGGCCAGTGTTAAAACAGGAAACCCTTCAGGCTGTGCCCACTTTCATTCTGGAATATTCTGCACTGCACTACAGGGAGAGCTCAGACTCCAGTGACAGGAAGGCCCAGGCTGCCCATCCCGAGCCATCCTGACTTCTCTATATGTGAAACTGGAGCCTTTCATGGAGCAGAGAGCACCGGGTGATTGTCAGTGATGGTCCCCAGCCTTCTACACAGATTCACAGGGGCTGTGCTCATCTGCTCAGCTGGGGGTGCAAACATCTTCATGTAAAGCTCAGCTGCCTACAAGGAGCACTGGGTGCCATGTGGCTCCTCACCATTTGTGTCAGCTTCTCTACCCTTCAGGCCAGTCTGTCATCTACTCAGAAAGAGAAGCGATCACATGACCTGTTTTCTTTAAGTGGCCTTAGTTCTGCCTAACTTCTGGAGTTCACCGACTGGCCTCCGTCTCTAGCGTGCACCTTGGCACAGAGACATCTGCTCTGCTAGGGTAACTCCTCTGCCCTCCTCTCAGAGACCTACACCTGCAAGTCCTCCAGTGCTGCCTCCCATCTACCTCCATGATACCCCTGACCTCTGGTGGCCACTTAACCTTGCAGTCCCAGTGACTGGAGCAGGAAAGAAACCAAGGACAATGCTTAGTGCAGCAAATGTGACTTTTGGCTGGATGCCCTGCAAGCCCATGTCCCCCAGACATAAGCTTTAGACTGTTCTTCATAGACTACATCAGTTCCAGAGGGGGAAACAATTCTACCCTGGGCAGAATGAACAATACTTTAAATCTCATTATCTTGGGGCTGAGGAGACAGTTCAGTTAGAAAATTATTTGTTAGGCAAGTGCAGGCCCTGAGCTCAGTCCCTCAGAACTCTTGTAGGAGGATCATGGTAGTCCATGGGACATGGCAGCACCTGTAAGCTCAGTTCTGGGGAAATGGAAACTGGAGGACCCCGGGACTTGCTGCTAGCAAGTCTAACTGGATCAGAGTTCCAGGTTCAGTGAGAGACAGGGAGTGAGGTGGAAAAGTACCTGAAGAAGACACTTGACCTTGGAGTCTGCTCTCCTCACTCATCCATCCAAACATACATTCTCTCTCACACACAGGTCCAAAGATGCACAGGCAAAATATCAATGTCCTTGAGTAAAGCGTGCTAGGGCATAGATCTAGTTTGAACTAGGCTACCTATGAGTATAAACATGTACACTCTATGATGATATCCTCAATAGTAAGGCATCCATGAGAGAGACACACAGAGAGAAACATACACCGTATGGTAGGGGAGGGTGAGATGTTGACAGAGCTCCACAGGGTATTTGTTGTTGTTGTTTATCCCTATGAAAATTACTACTCAAAACTTTGAGGCAATTACTTGGCGATGAGGAGATGCCTGTACTCTCAGCTTGGGGCCATCTCTGTCTTTGCTCACTGATGGAGCAGGGCCTGGAACATGGGCAGATGGCCACACACCCTTGATGGAAGCATTGGGTTCTGATTTTAGGGAGACTAGATTTTTGGCTCCTCTGGCTTCTTATTCTTTTAGTTCTAAGCCAGGATGAAGGCATCAAAAAGGAAAAAGATCACCCCAAAGCAGGGACCGCCAACTCACGAGGTAGTGCAGATGGTGTCTAAGAATAGCAATCACCCAAGGCTTACATAAGTGTGGCTCAGCAGGAACCCAGGCAGCAGGAGGCAGGAGCCCCTTTGGTCTCCTTGCTTCTGTGGCACCCCGAGGTGGCACCCTAATTAGGCCTATTTGGATGGCCTCCCGGGGGCCTTGCTGGTTGTAGCTGATGCTAAGTAGTAGTTTCCCTGAAACTACCTGGACAAAAATCCCCAGTGATCAGTGGAGCCCTGACTTATGCTGTGCCCACAGCAGCTGCTTACAGACACGCTCTAAAGCCAGGATCCAGGAGAGTTATATTGGTCTGCCTCCACAAGTATGAGTAGTATGTGGATAGGGCCTGGATGGCCTCCTCATTCCCAGTTCCTCCCTCCCCCAGCTCCCCTTCCTCATTCTGGAATAGACCCCACTGTGTTCATACTGTGCCTCCTTGCCAGGTTACCTTTACCAGAGGCTCAGAGGACAGCTGAGCCCCTTGAATGGAGCCTCGGTTCCTAGTGCATCCTTCTCTGGGTTCGTGGGGACTGAGACTGCTTCCCTCATCTCAGGGATAACCCAGACTTTATATCTCCTCCTGGTGACATGCTCAGCCCCCACTTCCTCCTGCCTGCCCCTGCCCTTTCAAAGAGCCTCTCCAGGGGTCCTACCCAGACAGGAAGGTACCCAGTCCTAGGACAGCAACAAAATGGCTTGTAGAGCCTGCTCCCACTCTGAGAGATCTCACACCTTCCTACACTGCCTACCCTCATGGCAACCTTCCCTTACTGTACTCTGCACACAGCTTGATTGTAAACTTCTAGATGACTTCTTCATTTTCACTAGCCTGCTCAGGCCTGGCCTACAGTAGTTGCTCGGAACGCCTGCTGGACATGCGTTAACAGCCTTGGTCATTTCTTCTGAGAAAGCACCAGAGATTAAAGAGGCTTCATGGCAATTTTCCTGGAATGAATGGTAACTTCTGCTACTTCCAAACTAGCACTTGCAAATGCTAAGAGTCATAGGAAAAATACCTCCCATTTTACAGTGTAAGAATCAATGCACAGCAGGGCAGTGTGTGCCTACAATTCCAGGGTTTGGGGGGCTGAAGCAGGAGGGTCAAGAGCCTTGATAAAGCTCTGCTATAGTGAGGACCCAGCTCAAAACCAGACAATAACAGAGCAGATGAAGGACAAGGTACAAATAAAAGTCAAATTCCTCCCTTGCAGCCACTGTGTTCACAAAGCTTTCCAGCTCACCTGGAGACCCACCATATTCTAAGCGCAGCTACATCTGCACCTCACGATGGAAACCCAGTCTACAGCAGGGTGTATTCAACAGTCACACCCCATGTGGGACAGGTTTATAGGGCCATGTCAGTCTTAAAACACATTCTGCATTTCCTGGGAAAATACTTTGTATTTGGAAACATGGCTTCTAACTTGGAGTGAACTGCTATATAAAATAGATGGCTCCGTGGGTGAAGGGTTCCCAGGACCTACATTTTAGGAGGGGAAAAACCAATTTCCACAGCTTGTCTATTGACCTCTACAGATATGTCACAGCACATGTCCCTCCTCCCCCCCCCCTCTGTCTCTGTCTCTGTCTCTGTCTCTCTCTCTCACACACACTGTGATGGTCTCACCAGATACAACCAGATGACTACATATATAGGTGTGAAAGCCCATGGTCATGCTGCCCCACGCAGGTGCACCCCTGTAATAGAAGCAAACCAGGAGCAGTGGAGAAGGGAAGGAGCCTAGGCTCTGAGTAGGTGTTAGCAAGACTGAATCTTTGAACAGAGGCTGTCCAGGTGGCTGCTGGGTAGTGATGGGTGCAGGTAGAAATATGTGAATGAAGGTTTTGAGGGCCTGGTCTCATCGCAGGGATGTGAGTACAAGTTGTTCCGAGCCACAGAAATCAGGGCCACCCTGACTATTGCCGCCCACATTGGCAAAACTCATCTTGACAGCTTCTCTACACTGATGGAAGGGCTGGGGAGAGGGTAAGGATGCTGCTGTAATGCCTGGATGGATAGGAGCCTGGTGGTGTCAAGCTAGGACTGACTGATTCCCTCTAAAGAACCTGTTCTGGCAACAGATCGACCTGGGCCCTGCTACTGGATGTGGAACAGCCTGTCACAGCATTCCGTATCAATCTATATGACTGGAAATGCTGCTGTGGACACATATCTGTACACACCAGAAGTACATTCCAGACCCTGGGGACACGACAGTCACTGTGTAATGGCCCTGTGTCTTGTGAGGACCCCCGTCAGGTGTTCTTACTATTTCACATCAAAGATGACTAGGTGGAAACAAGAAGGCAAGAGCTTGCTCACTCCTAGGTACTCCTGCAGAAGTGTGAAAGGTGATTCCAGGATAATGTTCAGTGAGGAACAAGTTTGCATCCGGCTGTAGGCTGGGAGAATCACAGACACAGAGCCTTTACTTTTCTTATAGAGGAATGGGTTTCTTTTGGTACCCAGTTCTTGGCATAGCAACCCTCAGGTGGGGGGACCCAAAGTCAGCTATGAATTCCTGACCTAGAGCAGGAGACTAGAGAACTTGAAAGCATGGGATTGGTTGCCTGGAGACCTTAGGAGCAGCTAAACAGTCCCATCCTGGAGCAATAGTGCTGCTGAACAAGCAGACTTTGGGTCCTTCATGAAGCTGTGGATGACAGGAGGGGAGAGGAAGTGTGGGGGTGGGTGGAGGAGAGCCTGCTGAAGTAAGATTCCCATTACCACAGTCTTACTGTTTAGAAATGGTCATTACAGCCCCCAAATGCCAGCAAGTCCTGCAACTTTATGGCTGCAGGGGCTGCCGACAGTCCCTGAAAGCGAGGGTCTCTGCATGCTATGAAGGGTTGGTGACACAGACCAGCACATCTCAGGACAAATGTTAAAGATAAACAGCCCAACATGAAATAGCTAAAGTTGTTTATAAACAATGAGTGGGTTCAATATCCAATTTCTAGTCTGAAGACTGGCATACTCAGAACCTTCTCTGCTCAAAACTTCCAAGATCTGTTATTGAAAAAGTCACAACAGACCCCTGAGAGTGACCACCTTGGAAAACAGACATGCCCAGAGATCAGGGGGCCCTCTGGGCCTGGCATGGTTCAGCCTACCCCTGGCTAGGGCTCTAGCTAGCCAACTTGATTCCCACCTTCTCCAGGAGCACAGGGAGCCCTATGAGGTACTTACAGCTATCCGCAGGACTGATGCCTTCACGGAGGTCCATTTGTCCTGCCTTCGGTCTATGACCAAGATGAATCCAATGCCAGCATCTTGCAAACTGAAACGAGGAGAAACACTTTCAGTCAGCATGTGCCGGTGGCCAACCTGGCTTCCACGTGCATCGGCGACCCTGCCATCCCATGCCAGCCATCTCTGCATTGCAAGCCAAAGTGCATGCCAGAGAGGGGTCTCAGCAGAGGAGCAGGCTTTCGAAGGCCCGAGCAGCCCCACCCTGCAATTCCCAGGACTTTCTTCTAGGTAAAGAACAGTTATTTTCGGTTTGCAGTTTTTTTCTCTGCATCAATTCACAGATCAGCAGAAACCCCTCCTCCTGGAACAGAGTGATATCTCACTGCAAGGCCAAGCCACTTCTCTTTATGCATGGACAGCTTCAAAGCATCCAAAACAAGCTCCAGGACCCACACATCACGTCAGTCCTAGCATCTGAGGTCCCGTGTTCATCCACATTAAAAAATGGCTCCTGATGACATCACAATTTTGGGTGAAAATCTCCAAGGCTTTTGAGGGCTCCCTGGTGTCTGTGGGGTGTGAGGCATGAGCTCTCGCCCTCCACAGCAGCGACATCTGTGATAAAGGCAGGGCAGCACCATGCCGATGTGTAGCATGCCCTGAGTCTCCCTGCTCAGCCTGGCGGCAGAAGCCTGAGTCATGGGGTGGAAGTGGAGGAAAGTAGGAGGCCTGCTTCTGTTGGGTAATTTTAAATCCAAGCCAATTGTGCAATGCCAGCAGCCACTGTTGCCAACCAATCCTTAGCAGAAAGGAACGAGACAGGCTGGCGGAGGCACTGGCTCAGAGGGCCTGATTTCCGGATCTATGAACATATCTCAGCAAGCCATTTCTGTACTTAAGTGAAAGTCAGAATTCTACAGTACACTATAAATTATGCAGTCGGCAAACTCTGCCTGCTGCAACTCCATTAATAGACCATTCTGAGGCCCAGGAAGTAATGTGACAGTGGTATGCAAAACACACCCTAGTGTGCTGCTGAGCATCCAGCATACCAGGAGGATGAAAGATTCCATGTATTCAACAATATGCAAAATACTCGGATGAAATGCACATATACAAGTAAGCTTTCTGCCAGCTGCTGATGGGTCAGCAGAATTGTAGACCCACTGACTTGCCCAGCTGGTTCTACTGGGATAGTGTCTGAAGAAGTGGAGACGTGATAGACATCCAGTCCTGCTCTGGCCTGAGCAATACAGGCGCCTTACATCCTATGGCTGTATGGGGGACTTCTGAGCGGCCCTACACTGGGCTCCACTGAATTTGCTGTAGTGCTGAGTAGTTGGTGGGTGAATCCAACTAACTTGTCCTGGCCTGTACCATGTGGTCCACAGTGCAGCCCCAAATCAGGCAGGGTGATAACAGCATTATAGTGGCCATCTGGAGTACAGGCCACTAGCAATGCCTAGGGTGATGGGTCCCTGACCATCTCCTCACAGTTGCAGGCTTTTTCCCTATGATGCATTAGATTAATGCACAATCAGAGAATCCCCGAGGCCACAGGGAAGCTGGGCCCATGGGAGCCCACTTCCCGTCTCTGTCCTCTACTACAGGGGAATGCGCTGGCCTGCACTGTACTGCACTTTTGAGTCAGTCATTCAAACCTGACCTTTCCTAGAGTAGCAGAGAAAAGAGGATTCAGGACAACGGGCTGTCACCATACACACAAGCCTCAGCCAAAACAGTCCAGCTGCATGCTCCCAGTCCCAAACCCACAAAGGGCTTCCTAACTGCAGCTCACACCACAGGCTGTGCATGAGGTGAAATACTGTTTTGCTCTTATTCACTGTGACTACTTCTGGTTCCTCTTCTACAAACAAGGGAATAAAAGCAGCATCTATCTGCTGGGGTCCCTGTGAGTGACATGCAAGTCCAGTAAAAGTAGAGATCTATGGCTGGGGTCACCATTTCATAGAGCACCACAGCCTTACTCGGTTTCCCCCTTTTTTCTGAAGCAATTTCTATTGTGGAGGAATCACAGCTTCTTTTCCCAATCTCTCTACATTCCTCATGGGCCCCTTCACTAAAAGATGATTAGTAGGTAAATCTACTTGCCATACAGATGAAGGCCTGTGCTTGGAGTCCAAGTGCCCACATAAGAAAAAAGCTAGCAGGCTTGTAGATTTAGAACTTGGGAGGCTGAGATAGGATCTCTGGGGTTTACTGGTCAGGCAGTTGGGCCAAATCGGTGAGCTCTAGACTTGGGGACAGATCAGGTAGAGTGACCTCTGACCTCCACATACACATACATGTGCATTTATTTGTACATGTACATACACAAACAGGTACACATGCATCCAATACACTCACATAAAGATGCTCCTTCCCAATTCCACAACATGGCCTAGACCTGAGGCCCTAACAAATTCCTGAAGGAAGTTCTTGAAATTCCACAAAACAGCCCAGGGGCACTGGCCCCATCCCAGCCTAATGCAGAAGCTTGAGATCCTACATCCAGCTTGCCAGCTCCTGCCCAAATGCCTGAGCAAGCACAAACACTGTCTACACACAGGCACAGGATGCTCACCCCCCCACACACACACTTATAAAGCATGCTCCTCACACCTCCACCTCTGTCCCTGTACCCAGTGCCATGGGCATCACCTTCATTCACTCATACTAAACATCTGGATTCTTCTAAAAACCTGTACTATGAACACTAATACCACATGACACAATTTGAGTAAAAAAAATTATTATATATGAAACACTGTTTTAGTTAGAGTTTCTGCTGCTGTGGTGAAGCACCAGGACCAAAGGAATGTTGGGGAGGGGAGGGTTATTTGGCTTACACCTCCATATCACTGTTGTTCATCAAAGGAAGTCACGGACAGGAGCTTAAACAGGACAGGGTCTGAAGGCAGAGGCCATGGAGGGGTGCTGCTTGGCTTACTCCTTTTTTAAAAAAAAATCTTCATAAGACTGGCTACTAATAACCACACACACAGTCAATATGAGGCTGTCTTGAAATCTCCTCTGCCAACTCCACTGATCCAAAACTCTTCTATTTATCCCCAGATAGATTTTTTTTTTTTTGGACAAGTACAGAGATCAGCAATGTTCTTCAGCAAAATATCACAAGAATGGCCGCTTGAAACCTCTTGAGCTGAGCCACCATAAAATAATCTACACTCACTCAGCAGCACTTTTCCATGCTCCGACTAGTATGGCCCACCCATTACACCTCAAAATCATTCAAGTGCATTCCTAATCCAAAGTCCACATTCCATCAGCATGCATCAGGCCTGTCATAGCAGTACCTTTCTCCCTGGTACCAACTTCTGTCTTAGTGTTTTGTTGCTGTGAAGAGACATAGAAACTCTTATAAAGGAGAGCATTTGACTGGGGCTGCCTTAGAGTTTCAGAGTCAGTCCATTACCATCATAGAGGAGAACATTGCAACACACAGGCAGACACGGTCTGAGATCCTTCTCATCTGGCTTGGGCTTTTGAAACCCCCAAGCCCTCCCCCAGTGGCACACTTTCTCCAACAAGGCCTCAGCTCCTAATCTTTTCGAGTAGTGCCACTCTCTGATGACCAAGCATTCAAATCTCTGAGCTTATGAGGGCCATTCTATTTCAAACTACTACAAACACAAAGAGTTAAAAACACCCTGGAGGATGGAGCCAACTGCAAGCTGTGTCTCTGGATGATCTGCCCACTATAGCTAGTCTATGGCTTGACAGCTGAAGGTGGTAAGGCAGCTGTGTCCTCACTCCACTGCTCATCAGCTCACGGTCTGGGCACAAAGAACTCTCAGGGCAGTAGGGCTCTGTCATAATTCCTGCCAGCCAGGGCCAGGCCCCTTTCTGGGTGAAGACCTTTTGACTTTCTGTGTGGCTATGGGCCAAGTGTGAGACTAATAACACCACAGTTCGTTACCAAGACCCCATGGTGACTCTGTGAGGGTGAGGCGCTATCTTGTCAGGCACAGGAAGGTTACATTTTTTCCCCATTGTCATAGAGCCCAGACATTGGTCCTGCCAAACTAGATCACCAGGACACTATGGCTGCCTCCCAGAGTCACACTCACTGTAGGGAATCTTGGAAGAAAGCAGCCCCTCTCTCCCTGGGATCCTACAGGAAGGTCCCCGGGCCTTAAGAGATAGCTGTGACTGGTTTCTCTGAGATTGAAGAGCTGGAGAAGGTGGCATGAGGGAGCTTCAGGTGTGTCTCTACATTCAGGAACCGGCATTGCTAGAGATACCCACTGTGGCCCTCAGCTTTAAAACATGGAAGGGGGGCTTCCCAGGCAGGTACATGAGCTAAATTTGAGGTCCATGAGTTTACTTTATACAAACAGGCCTAGAGGTTGGTCTCACAAAGACTGTTTCAGGAGTTTGGAATTTTCTGGAACCTTCTCAAAGACCACTGTTGCTCTAGTTTTGATGTCTGACCACAGAATGACAGACACAGGGTCAGGCTCTGTCCTGTAATAGAAGAAAATTCCCTGCTTCATATTTCCCCCAAGACCTAGCTCAACAAGGGCAGTGGGAAGACCTACCTCACTCCACATTGGTTTGGGGAAGCAGAGGTCAATACCCCAAGACCTCTGACCTCAGTGAGGGAGGCTCCATCAGAGCAGCCTGAGACTTAAGATATAGAACACTGTCCTCTGGGCACGGCATGGCTGCCTCCCTCTATAGATCATACCTTCACAGGGTTAGGCCTGCTATACCCACACATATGGGGGAGGGATCCCTGGACTCTCACCAGAGATTCTAAACACTCCCTTCATCCTACCTGCTTTCCACTGCCGACCCTCACTGCACACAATCCTGTCCCAGTTCCACATGGTTTGGGAGACGATGCTTTTCCACGATATAACTGTTTTGGGGTCACCCATGTGCCTATAAGAAAGGCCCATCAATTCGTCGCATTGGTTGATAACATGGAGTTGGGTGGGAATCTTTTTGTTGAGTTGTCACCAGTCCATTTGGTGTCACTGATGTTATTCCCCCAGGAAAAAATTAGCCCTACAGCTCACCTACGTAGAATGTGAGGTGTAGGATGTGAAACATTCAGGGACCAAACAGAAAGAGTGTTAGGGCCAGGGGCAGCCAGCCTTCATAACTCATGGTCTAAACCCAGTGGACACTGGCATGACAGTGGTTGGTGGAGGGCTGGGCAAGTGTGAAGCATTCCCCTGTGGTGCCTGGATGAAGGGAACTAGCACATGAGGTCTGGAGAGGCTGTGGGGGCCTGGAGAGACAGCTCTGGAGAGACAAGCAGAGGTCCAGGGTCACAGGATATGTTAATCACAAATGGAACATCTCTGGCCAGTGGGACATGTTCCTTTAATTTCTCAGTGTGAAATGCCTCATCTTACCTGAATGTCACTATATTTTAGTGACACTGGAGTTTAAGAGCAGGCCCTGAAGTGCAGTGTACAAGATTTACAATCTAGAAGGAAGGGGGTGGGGAAGTATGTGAAACCAAGGCAGGTGGGAGTAGCTTTGAGGCTTAGGGGAAATTTAGGATTTTACAGTGGTTTAGCTAGTGGCGCCCTCATGTGGTCAGCACGAAGCTGCACATTCAGGAGGGCGCTGGAGCTCCATCATCCCTACTATTTGGCCTCCTACCAGATGCCCAGGCCTCACTGGTTGAAGCCACAGCTGGCTGCCAAGAGCATCCTGAGGGCATAAAGGTACATACAGGGTTTGTGAGGACCCAGCCAGGTCACTGGAGCATCTCCCAGACAGTAAGGTAATTTTTCTGAGGGTATCCACCTTCTCTGGCTGCCTGGCTAGCTTCTGTGGGTTCTGGAGGCCTGAAGTCAGTGAACAGACTGACAGCTTCATTGACTCTTCTGAGACACACAGGGCCTGGTTCCTTCAGGGCAGAAATAGGGATAGGGTCACAGAACTGGGGGCCCCCTCCCATATGTGGATGCTATTGCTTATGCCTGGCTCTGGGCAGGTGTCCCAGCCTCAAAACCTCTCAAAAGGCACAGAAATGTGCTGTAGGTTGTTGAAGGGCAGACTCAAGACACTACAGATCAAAATGCTTGTGGCTCTGGAGGACAGGGAGACTAATGGAACCCACAATTCCACAGCAGCTACCGGGCTCAACAAGCCTTTCTCTGAACATTAGAAGAGTAGTGGAACCAGAGACCCTGTGGTCTGAAAATGGCCTGAGTCCACCAGGCTCACAGCCATCTTGAATAAGCAGCCTCTGCCCGCCGCCCCACCCCCCCTTTCCCTTAGCCTCTCAGAACTCATGGTCTCTCCACAGAGGGCCTTTATGAGCTCTGCTGACTCCTGAAGACTTGAGTTGGTCTGTGTTCAAAACCAGAGCTTATCATACCTCACAAAGAAATCACTGGTGTGTGTGTACAGGTGTGTGTGGTGTGTGTGTCCAGGTGTGTGGTGTGTGGTGTGTGTGTGTACAGGTGTGTGTGTACAGGTGTGTGTGTGTATGTGTGTGTACAGGTGTGTGTGGTGTGTGTGTACAGGTGTGTGTGTGTATGTGTGTGTACAGGTGTGTGTGGTGTGTGTGTGTATGTGTGTGTGTGTATGTGTGTGTACAGGTGTGTGTGGTATGTGTGTACAGGTGTGTGTGTATGTGTGTGTACAGGTGTGTGTGGTGTGTGTGTGTGTATGTGTGTGTGTATGTGTGTGTACAGGTGTGTGTGGTGTGTGTGTATGTGTGTGTATGTGTGTGTGTGTGTGTGTATGTGTGTGTGTGTGTGTGTGTGTACAGGTGTGTGTGGTGTGTGTGTGTGTGTGTGTAGTGGGGGAGCTGTCACTCCCTGTCTCCACTGTGGCTACAAACATTTGTGAGTCTCCTCCCTCAGGGCTGTCTAAGGCTGCTAAGATCTCCCCCATCCACTCCGCTCTGGCAACTCTTTCCTACCCTGGAATGAGAATTCTAACAAGTCGGCCATCGCCAGCTCCCAGGATGGCCAGCTAAGGGCAGTGTGTGACAGGGCTGAGGAAGGGCCTGGGGGAAGGACACCTAGAGTCACTATTTGCGCCTCCCTGAGTCTCCTTACAGTACAGTGCACAGCCTCTAGCAGGGTGATAGCCATTGTCCACAATAACCACTGGCCTTGCCTTGAGTTTGAGGCACGGGCTGTTAACATGACATGCACTGCAGACTGCAGCTGCCCAACATGGCAGCTTCTGGCCAAGTGTGAGCAGAAACAACTATTTTGTTTTCATTTTAAATTTAAGTGGCCATACATGGTCAGTGGCTCTCATACTGGTGACAGTTACAGAGAAGGACAACTACTAAATAATTAAGAGGAAGTGGCCTCTGGTGGGGTTAGGAGAACACGACCTAGGAAGGCACAGGGACAGGACCTTATGAGAAGGTCACTGCAGTGTGAGTGTTCAAAAGCAGAAGTTGTGGGGACTCTGGGAAGCCTCAGAGGGCTCCCAGTGCTCAAAGTGCTATAATTTATAAATCCAGCTGACGTAAGAAGCTGCCATATAGAGCAACAGGCTGTGAGAACTCCGAGAAGTGATGGTGGACTCGTCCAAGCGAGCATGAAGCAGCCCCGACTCTCTACGGTCCTCTTGGTCAGGTTCAAAGCCAGCAGTGGAATCTGAGTGCCTCCTGGAAGCCACATACTGTGACCGCCGCCGAGGAAAGTGTCACACTAACACCACACCAAGGAGGACATCCCCATTGGCACAGCTAGTCATTTGGGAGAAAAGTCCCCATAAGATCAGGCTACAGGCTGCCTGTAGGGCATTTTCTTAACTAGTGATTGAGGGGGAGGGCTCAGTTCATTGTGGGTGGAGCCATTCCTAGGTTGGTGGTCCTGAGTTCTGTAAGAAAGCAGGTTGAGCAAGCCACATAAGCAACCCAGTGAGCATCGCCCCTCCATGGCCTCTCCTTCAGCTCCTGCCTCCGAGTTCCTGCCTGCTTGAGTCCCTGTCCTGACTTCCTTCAGTGACCAACAGTGATATGGAAGTGAGCCAAATAAACCCTCCCCTCCCCAAGTTACTTTTGGTCATTGTGTTTTATAACAGCAGCGGGATCCTAACTCAAACAGAGGAGCAGTCCTGGATTCATGAGGCTTGCAGGAGCATCACCTGGGTAGAAATTTAGGAACTGTCACCAACAAGGGACAGAACATAAAAAATCTACTGGTTCAGTGATGGCCTTCCCTGCAGCAGGGCCTAACCAGGAAAGAACAGACTCCAAAGCCCACTCCACTGACACATGTGTGCACTTGGCCTGTTTATACTGTAGGGGACCAATAAAAGGGGCGCTATGCTGCTCACCACATGTGGAAGTGAATAGTCTTGAGGTTAACCGACCCTTATCTGTGGCTCCCAGTGAGGAGGAAGCAGAAACAGAGCTTGCACATTTCATACAAGAATGGCTGTGGTTTGGCACATGCATGGATGCATACGCTCTCTCTACCTGCACACTCACACATCCATGAAAACTTCCATCTGAAATCATGGCAGGAATAAGGTTGTCTTGGGGCCACTCATCTGGCTGCTTTGAGGCCTGCACAAGTAGACAAAGGACAGTGAAATAGGTGCTCTAGAAGATAGCATCTGCACCGCCTGACAGAGCAATGCTCTAGAAGACAGCATCCGCACCGCCTGACAGAGCAATGCTCCAGAAGACAGCATCCGCACCGCCTGACAGAGCAATGCTCTAGAAGACAGCATCCACACCGCCTGACAGAGCAATGCTCCAGAAGACAGCATCCGCACCGCCTGACAGAGCAATGCTCTAGAAAACAGCATCCGCACCGCCTGACAGAGCAATGCTCTAGAAGACAGCATCCACACCGCCTGACAGAGCAATGCTCCAGAAGACAGCATCCGCACCGCCTGACAGAGCAATGCTCTAGAAGACAGCATCCGCACCGCCTGACAGAACATGAGTCCCTTCATTGTGCTTCTATTCCTTGCATCCCAACTCATATGGTCCTGACTGTATCATTTCTGTGAGCACTTTTTGCCTCTGCATACTTGTGTGTGTGTGTGTGTGTGTGTGTATGTGTGTGTGTGTGTTCATGTCTGTGTGGATCTGTCTTATTCATTTCTACCTGCACATTTCAGTGCATATGTGGTGTGTGTGTGTATCTGTACCTGTAGAAGTGCACACAGGCACCTCTTAGGATCAGAGGGACCTCATCACCAAGAACAGCTGGGGGAGGGGTCCCTGTCAGCCTGTGTGAATGGAGGAGCTTTGTAAATGGAGGTTCAGTGTGCCACAGGGAAGTGGGTCTGACATCCTCTGGCTGCTCCCAGCCCTCTGAATAAAAAAGTGCTTCCAGGTGATTTATGATCTGCTTAGGAGAAAAATTCTCTCTGCTCTTTGCATGCTGGACCAGTGTCTTAGCAACCTAACCTAGGCTGAGTGGAGATTTATGACAACCAGCTTCAGAGCTGTTGATGAGGCAAGGCTACCCATCTGTGGTCAGTGGCCAGCATGCTCCTGAGAGCAAAGGCACCAGCCCCCTTCCCACCCAGGTCCTGGATATGCTTGCCAGAGGACACTGGCCCCACACTGGTCCCAAACCATGGCAGCAGAGTTCCCACGGTGCCGATGATTAGCTATTGCAAAGAGAGCGCACACTGTGGCCCTGCAATGGAGTCTTTTCTCTGATCAGCATAATTTCCAGGGGCGGCGAGCCTGGGTAATTTCCTCTGTCCCTTCAAGATTCATTTTTTCTTTTATTTTATGCTCTTTCCCTTCTACCCCATGACTCCAGGGTCTCCCATGTAAACCAGGAAGGTCTCAAACTCGGGGACTTCCTGCCTCAGCCTTCTGAATGCCAAGTTTACAGTAGAAACTATGCTGGGCTCCCTTGAATATTCTTAAAACTTGCAACTTGGCCTGATGTGTAATTCATAAACATGTAAGCACATGAATGTAAACATGTATGTGAATATGCTAATAATGTGTGTAAGGATGAGCCCATATGCACGAACACACGTGTGTATGAGCATGCATATGTGAACAAGTGTTGGAAACACACAGGAGTGAGTGTGCATGTGAGAGTGTGCATGTCTAGGGCACAGGTGTAAACCCCTGCATGTGTATGCACATGTATGAGTTTATTTGTGAGTATGAGAGCATGTATTAGAGTACAAAGCACATGGGTAAGTATGCATGTTAGCCTGCATGTATGGACATGTGCAACGGTAAGAATACATGAATGTGTGTGGGTACTCATGTGCATGTGTGAGGATGCATGTCTGCAAAAAGCCTTGGTGGTCTCACTTGGACCTGGAGGTGGTCAGGGAAGTTAGTTACCTTAGCTAGTGAGAAGTGGGTGGGGCTGACTTTAGAATTATGAGCCTGTGAAGGAGTGTGGAATGGCTGACATCAAGCTCCGCCAGCTCTGCAGTGCCTCCTCCTGGATCAGCCAGCACTAGCTCAGCCTTGAGGGAGAAGTGCATGCCAGGCCAGGCGAGGATGAAGAGGATGCCTGCTTCCTCTCCACTGGCCACTGCCAGCAGCACATTCAGGCCCAGCTTCTCTTCACAGTCCTGTCACCCAGGCTACCTCTGTGACCTGCCCAGCAGGCTTAGGAGGGGCTGTCTCCATGTAACCTCCATTTCTCTCTCTATCCTGTCAGATCTGCTCCTAATCACCCAAACTGTCCTCAACAGTGACCTAACATTCTGAGACAAGCCTGGATAGCAGCACTCCTGATAATGACAGGAGCCTGGAGGAGTGGAACTGTGGGGAGGGGGTGGGGAATGGAAGGATGAACGGGTGGAGACTGCTGTTAATCACGGGCATAGCACAGCACTGACCTAGAAACCCACAGACCATGTACAGCCATAGAATCTGGTGGTCCCCTGCTCCTCAGGGCCAGCATGGGTTTACCTCTACTTCCTGTTCAGTCCTACATCCTTGGCACAAGAGATCTGTTTCCTCTCCTAGGCACACAGAGTCCCATTTTAACTCTTCTCCTGCTCTACCCACCATCAGCCCTACCCACAGGCTCTTGCCCACTCCTAGCCAGGCCCTTGCTCTGGGCTCCAAACATAAAATGGATCAGTTTGGACCTGCCACATCCCCTTGGCTGTCTGAGTAGGTCTCAGATGAAACACAGCCACTTTTTTAGTGTCTCCCTCAGATCTATGGCAGACTGAAGTCAAGCAGCTTTCTAGTTTTCTAACCCGTCAGTCCCAGATTGGAAATGCCTGAGACATTCAGCCTCATGGCCCAAGAGTTATCAAGTTCTGAGCCTCTCTGATGTCATAATAGAACTACCTAGACCATACTTTATAAACCAGTCTAAGAAATGGGTTCTGTTCCTTGAGGCTATTTTGACTAATATGACCATCAGACACAGAAGCGGCAGCAGCTACTTCTGCTTTCTTGGTTTCTAGCAGCTGCCGCAGGAACTGGGTCTCTCTTTAGGTTGATGACCAGATTGGAGTGGTGGCCAGGCTCTGGGATACACTGAGCTGCAGCTGCAGACATGACCACATGGAGCCTTTCCCAGAGATGGAGAGAAACACTCACTGTGGGTCCCTGAGCCCATAATAGACAAAGACCAGTGACATTTTTTAAAAAGAGAAAAGCAATTATATTTTGTTTTCTTGAAGCATGTCTCACTAGTAGTAGCCTGTGCTGGTCTTGAACTTGGGATTTCTATAGTGCCAAGTAGTCCATGGGAAGAGGACAGGCCTAGGGTATGTAATAGTGGGCTCTGACCTGTGACTCCTGTCCTCCAGGAAGCTCCACCCTGTCCCAGGCCCCATGGAGTCTCGATCAAGCAGTCAACAGCACAGAATCCACTCTGGCTTCAGCAGCCCCTACCTGGGGATGCTGGTGAGATAGGTCATGACATTCTGAAACTCCTTGTCCGGGATCTCGCTGAAGGCCGGGTAGTCAGGGAAGGTGATGACTGGGCTTCCGTCCTGTCCCCGCCCACCTGGGGAGGAAAAGGGGCAGATATTCAGTAGGGCCTCAGCCTTATATCTGTCTCAAACAGAGAGACAGGCTTTTCATCAACTGGGTGTTTTAATTAACCCTCACCAAAGAAGCTGATCTTTATGGCAAATGGAGACCATCATGGAAAAACACAGCTGGGCACAATGTGGAGAGCAATGGATGATGGGGAGCCCAGCCCCCAATAAATACATTTATATCACACCCTCAAGAGCCATAGATAGCTAACAAAACACTAACACCAGGCATGAAGCTCCCTTTTGAGTTGTTGGTCAGGGTTTTCCAGAGATTCTCAAGACATTACAAGCTATTGCTGTTGCCTTTGGCTGCCGCCTAGAAGTGGAAGGTAAGCCTCTTTTATTAGAGATGCACTTCAGACACAGGACCCAGAGGACCTGAGCTGGATATGACCTGAAGCTTCCTTCCTGAGGCCTAGCTTTCATGGTATCAGAAGATAAAAAGCAAATTTCTAAGGGAGAGTAGAGACCAACAAGCAGTTCTACCCAGATATCATGCCTATGAACCACAACAAAGATCAGTGTGTCACATACACAAACTAAGGGTGTAATAGTGGCATGCACAGCTAGGAGGTCACTAGCAGCTCTCTAATAGAACATAGGCTTGAAGAGAGGGAAACCACTCCTGGTACTGGAAATTCATCCAACAACCTGGGGCTAGTGAAGTCCTGGACCTTGGAGGAAAACTTCATAGCACCACTTTACTAAGCAAGTATAATTCCTAATTACTTTCTAAATATTTACTCTTGTAGCCACAAATAAGTGTAGTTCTCACCCCTCATCAAAGACACTTCTTTTTGCAACAGACAGAGACTGTTACAGAACACCACAATTGATCAAAGTGCAGAAAACAGATAGTGTGATGCCCAATCCTAGCCGAAACATCTACAACACACTCCTGTAGTTAAAGCTGGAGATATCTGTGAACAAGGGGTAGAAAGACTGTAATAGCCCCAAACTAAACCAAACCCAAATAAAACAAGAAGAAAACCCCCAAGTTCTCTGTTTCTCTTAGAAATATCAGAAAAGCTAAACCCATGAAGTCTCATCAGCTTTACTGCCTAACCAAGACCCAAATAATGATGATATCAATGTACATACTAACATGGAGGAGGGCTCATGAGGCAAATAGCAAATGTTGAAAGTCAGGGAAATGTCTTCTCTAGGACAGAGTCCCCAACTGATTATCTAATACCAAGTCATCAGCCTTGAGATAATATACATACATGTAACTATGCAGACTGTCTATAGCTAGGAACACACACACACACACACACAGAGAGAGAGAGAGAGAGAGAGAGAGAGAGAGAATAAGGAAAGAGCATGGGAAGGGGTATAGGGAGGGAAGGGGGATAATGGTGTGTGATTATAATTTCAAAAGAGAACTGTAAGACCTAAAATTTCATAAAAAGGTGAAGGTATCCTTCTGAAACTGGATATTAATAATAAAAAAAAAAACAACCCAGGGAATCTTAAGTTGATATAAGACCTTTGTAGTACAAAGGATTTTGCACACTAATTTAATAGTTTTTACAGGTATTGGGGTTCTTGTTTATTTGGTGCTAAAACAAAACACTAACTCATGTCTTATAAACAACAGAAGTCTCCTCAGAGCTTTAGGCTCAGGGCATCAGGGCTCAGTACTCAGTGAGGGTGTCCCTGCTTGATGCACCATTATGCTATAGAGTGTGTCTCCTAACAGCACCTCACTAGGGATAGGCCTCAACGTGTGGGTGTGGGGGACACACTACCTCCAGCCAAAGCAGCTATCAGCCAGCTGAGATACCACATGACTGTGGACTCCTGAAGTGCTGTGCAGAAGCCAGTGAGTGTGGTTCTGCTCTTCAGCCTTCTAGGAGTTATGCTGGTCACTCCCAGCTCAGTTCTCTGAGCACTCAGGACTCCCCGACAGCAGTCCACATCTGTTTCTCTTGAGGTTAATTATCAAGGGCAGAGACTGCCTCAGGCTGACTGTAGAATCAGAATCAGGTGATGCCCTGAGGGAGCCTGCCAGGAACTCCGCCATTATGTGAAGACAGTGTTTTAGGTCCCTGGAACACTCCGCAGGGCACAGAGCAGTCTCATATTTGGAGAGAACTCCAGGCCAGTAGCAATTCTGCCATTAAAACAGTTGGGAAAACAAGGCTGTGAATACTGGGAAAGTGAGGCACTAGAGGAGCGGGACAGAGGTCACGAAGCCCACGGGGTCCAGAATCTATGGGCCAGAAGAGAGCGCTGTGTGAGGTTCCATTCACTAGCTGGAGGGCTGGAGGGGCATCCTGCCCCAGACTGGAGGGTCCTAAGCCCTAGGTGAATGTGTCTGATGATATGTTTTCATCTCAACATGCTTGCTGAGTGCTGACCATTTTTAAAGAATGGCCATATCAAGGGGCCAAGTGAAAGCCTGCTTGATAACTTTCTTAAAGAATATGGATTTATATGGCTAAGAATGAGTTCTTTGCCAATGCTATGCTGGTCCTATAGCAGAGGAGAGAATACAGTGTATAATCTTATACTAGTAGGCACTGAAGTCCTTGGCTGATGACTTTGTCTTAGATTCCTTCATATTCACAAACCAGTGTTGTAGAGCAGGCCAGGAGTGGTTGTAATATGAAGCTGCACCTTTCAGAGGATGGAAATGGACAGGCCAGCAGAATAAGGGGTTGTCCAATGATGTGGGATATCTTTCTGTATGCTGTGAATATCATTGGTTTAAAGAGACTGTTTTGGCCTATGACAAGGCATAGATACAGGGGAAGGAGGGCAGAGTCAAAAAAGACGTGATCCAGCCACACAAAGAACAACATATAAAAAATTTCAAGTAAGCTGCGTGTAGTAAGAACCTGGGTGTCCTGGTGAGTGGGGTGTGGGAACAAGAGGAGGCTGGAGTTGTTGCTCAAGTCTCAGGTGTGAATCCCCATTAATGGTGACAGGTACCTAGATGGTTGGCTTGAAGAATAGTAGATGCACAAGTCTCATACATTTGAACGTTGTACAGCAGATTTTCACACACTTGGTCACAAAGGACCCCACCATTTATCAGCTCACAGCTAACCAGCTTGGCTCAGTGGGCTGTGGCTCACAGGAGCTAGACCTTCTCCAGGCCTCCTCAGGTTATAGTAATGCTGCTGTTCCTCTTGGTCCTACTGGGCACCAGCAGGGGATGCTGTCAACTCCTGGGCCCAGCACACCCCTCCTCACCAATCATCTCTGCACCTTTGCAGCTGGATGGAGAACTGAAGCTCCTTAGACCCTCATAGAGGAAGGAGCCGGTCTCTGAGGTCACAGCAGAGGAGGCCAGGTTCAGCCAGGGACCTTAGCTGATGGGAACTCACCTCAACTTTATCTCCCAAATAGCCTGGCACTCCAAGCTGATGTTGGGCAGTGGAGAGGTGAGCATGCAATGGGGCTCCCAGGATCTTACCCCCAAGTACCCCAGACCTGTATAGGGACATATGGGAAGCCTGTATTTAAGGTTAAGGCCTATCATCTAAGGCTGATGTGGAATCCATGTATCTAAGTCTAGAGCCTTATCAGGGTGGTGACAAGTGAGATGTTGAAGGGGTGAGAATTGAGGTGGGGGAGGCTGACACTGTGGCATTTCACACGCTTTTTCTGAAGCTGGTACTTCCATCTACTGTCCTCTCAGGGATCTACTTTCTCCTTCCTTCTGAGAAGATTCTTCCCAACAGGAAGCAGTGGCCAACCTCGTCAGTGGACTGTCTCACTTTGCTGCTCACATCATATGGCTAGACTCCTAAGTCAGTGATTTACATCCCACAAACTATATTTCATCTCCACTCCTGTCCACATATCAGAGCTCCCTGGAATCTATGGAACTGTTGTAGCTGAACACAGGCCAGGAAAAGCAGGGAAGTCTTGGAAGGTGGGCTGCTCCTGGGGGTCACAGATATGGATAGTTTCTCCCTCCTCATGTAGCTAAGTGGTGGGGATTCCAGGATGATTAGAGGGGACACCTGAGCTAACCTGGGATCTGGAGGAAGGCTTACATGTGGCCCTTCTCTGAATTGGTCTTGTCAATAGACACATCTAAGCTGGAGAACAATGTCTGCATGCTGAGGGTACTCCTTCCATGGGTCCCTGAAACCTCAGCACATGGGTATTGTCACAGGCTGGCCACTCACCAGCTGCTACTCAAGGTGGGACAGCCATGTCCCTCAGTCTTCAGCTTGGTCAGGCTCGAAGCCATTGCTTATGAAGCAGATCTTGGGAAGAGGCAATGGGAGTGCCCAGGAAGGTGCCTAGTGAGATAGATATTCCACAGCCCTGATCGTAGAAGGAACCAGTCAGTAGGACTGGCATCCACCCACTCATGGAAAGATTAAGTTCCAAGAATCCCAACATAGGAGCACCCAGCTAATCCATCTCTAGATCCTGACAGCTGCTCAGTAGCCTGAGGGCTATCATATATTTACAAGTGTCTCTTAAATCTTCTGGGATGTTCTGTGAGGCAGAAATAATCCAACTATGGTACACAGAGGGAGGTCTTAGGAAGTGATTAGGATTAGTCATCAGGCTGGTGGCCCTTGATTGAGTCCTAGTGGCTTTATAAAGAGAGACTGGAGGACACAGACACACATTAACATGTTTGCACACACTCATGTACCCTGCCTCTCACCATGTGATGACTTGCATGGTCTCGGGATTCCGCCAGCAAGATAACCCCCAGATGCATCCCTCAGCCTTGGACCTTCAAATCTGTGAGCTAAATAAACCTTTTTTCTTGGTGACTCACCTAGTCTGGGACACTGTGGTGTGGACAACAGAACACAATAGGTGTGCTCACATGACCCTGCCACCTCCTCCCTATGGCCAGATGCTTCACAGACAGCAATGAAGCGCCAATGGATCCACAGTGGGCAGTAACCATGGAGACTTTCCCCTTTCCAACCCTGACCAGTCCCTGGCTTCCAGAACTCACCAGACAGGTAGGCAAAGCGCTTTTTCAGCTGCTCCTGGATGTCAGCGGCACAGAGCGGGACGATGTCTTGGTGCATGATTTCATCTGCAGGAAGAGCAGATACACTGTCACTGGGAGGAAACCTGGCCTCTCACTCACTGGGGCCCTGGGAACAGCCCTCTGGAACAAACTACAAACACCTAGGGAGCTGTGGTCACGTGGCTGGAAAAAAGCATTTCGGTTTCCAATGGGCAGAGCAAGCCTTTGTTTCTCATTGTACAAATGTCATGTGCTGAACGATTCACTATCAATTTTTAAGAATGTGTCTAAGAGTCAGAGAAGAGGGGAGAACGGAAGAAGGGGAATGTGGAGGGAGAGGCGGGGGGAGAGAGAGAGGGAGAGAGAAAGAAAGGGAGAGGGGGAGGGGGAGGGGGAAGGGGAGGGGAGAGGGAGGGGGAGAGAGGGAGAGAGGGAGAGAGGGAGAGAGGGAGGGAGGGAGGGAGGGAGGGAGGGAGAGAGAGAGAGAGAGAGAGGGAGGGAGGCAGGACCTGACTCATAGGTAAGCCAAGTACAAAGTGCCTCCGTCTCCTCTGCTTTGGCAGAGGTGCAGGCACCTCAGGGCTCTCACCTGTTGCCTATACATGACTTGCTGGCTAACAGGGACATCTGCCACCATCACAGCTTATGGCTATAACAAATCACCAGATGTTCAGGGCCCTGTGTCTGCCCTTGGTCCTACCATGTACCTGATGCTGCTGAGGACTAAGACCTGTCTGCATACTGGTGGCTGTGTCCTGATGGTCACTGTAAGACATAGATTAACACGGCCACAGATAGGTAGTGCCCCAGCTGTCCCAAGACAGCATTGACAGAAAGAACCACCAGGGCTCTCTGGGGGAAGCCAAGAGACCAAAGGTGGTGGTCCTTACCACAAGGCAGAGCAGTGGTGACAGCCCTGGACATCAGTGTCTGTTAGACCCATAACTCACATTGATCCCTGGCAGGTGGCTTCAAAAGTAACTTCTACCCCTGCAGACCCAGGTCACAAGAGGCCCAAGAGAGTGGGTGTTGAGACACCATAACCTGAAAGTTTACATGGAGGCAGCACGTATTATCTGTACAAGATTGAGCTTAAATCCTGTTCTTTGGTGCTGCAAACATCCACTGGTCAAGCTTGTGACACTCAGCACACAAGGGTTCCACACCATCCTGGGGCAAAGAGGTGGCAGGGATATCCTGTATCTTGGAGAGCACAGTAGTCCATATGAGGAGAGTACATCACACTGCAGACACCAGGCTGCTCTCACGTGTGAGCTCAACACACAGAACCAATATCACTCAGACTTCTTGGCAATTGTAATTCATTTGTGGGGGTACAGACCAGAAAGTCACCCGCCAATACATACATCTTTAAATTCTGGGGAAATGATTTAGGGCTCGTATATGTACCACCTTGTGTGGGGCACGCATGAGGCATGGCTCTTCCAGCTGCCTATCTCAAGTGATGATGAGCAGGTTTTACACAGGGATTCCTTATCTCAGCAGCAGGCAGGAAGCCTAGCAGACCTGCTATCAAATCCAGTTCTCACTTAAAGAGACACAATAATGGAGCCAAGAGTCTTCCTGAACTGAGAAATTTGGGGGCTACCAGGAAGTTTGTGGGTGTCACTATAGGCTGGCAGTTTCTCCACAGCTGAGAATGGTCCATAAAATGGTACCTCAGAGCCATTGATGAGTTGAGCCCTGAGCAGTCCAAAGCTCTCTGGGACCTTGTCATGACCCTGGGGACCTCTAACATATGTCCATAGATCTGGGCCTTTAAACTTCTAGGCTACAACTATTCCCAAGAGATGCCCATTCTGTGGGCAGTCTGACTTCCATAGTGTCTTCCTGAGAAGAGCCTTAGGCCCCACCCCAGTATCACGGCCCTTGATGGAGAAATTCCTACAGAATCCTTTGACTAGATTCCATGAATTTGTAAATGACATTGTCTCCCTGGGGGACTATTGCACAAATTCTGTTTAGTATTATAATAAAAACCCAGAGCCAGATATTGGGGAAAAGCTGGAATATCAGAAAAACAGGGAACAAACCACAGCCAATTCTCACCCAGTCCTATTTTTAAGGGCCCTCAGCCTGACTGGTCGCTCAGACAGAATGGCTGAACTCCTTCTCCTGCCTTATATTTCTTTCCCTGCTCAGCTATTTAACTTCCTGATTTAATTCTCCTAGAGCTACAATTAAAGGTGTGTGCTACCACTGCCTGGCTGTTAGGCCTTGAACTCACAGAGATCTAGGTGGATCTCTGTTTCCTGAGTGATGGGATTAAAGGCATGGGTCACCAAGGCATGACCTTCATGGTTTAGCTGTAGGTGGTTCTATCCTCTGATATTCCAGACTATTTTTATACAACATATCACCACAGGACACATTCCCAGGCAGGCAGGCTCCAAAGGTCATGAACTTAGCCCACCTCTCAGGCTCTGTCCTATGCTTTGACACCTGACAGAGCTGTTTCCGTGGATATGGCTGAGTTCCAGTTGGGGTCACCCAGGGGCCTCCTGGCTCACCTCTCTCTAGGAACTGGCCCCAATGTATGCCTGAGTTCTTCAGACAGGAGAGGAATGTCCAGTCTGGGACTCAGCACAGCTCCCCTAAGAGATGCCCATTCTGTGGGCAGTCTGACTTCCATGGTGTCTTCCTGAGAAGAGCCTCAGGCCCCACCCCATGAGCTACCATATGCCCATAGCTGAATAGGCCTTGATACTTGGGCTTCATCTTCTCTCAAGCTCATATAACAGCTTGGACAGTTTGCTTAGTGCTTGCCTTGAGGACAGAAGAATCTGAGTTTAATCCCCAGGACCCTTGGGAAAAAAGCCAAGTGCACTGGTGTGGCCAAGTAATTCTAGCACTGGGGAGGCAGAGACTGGCAGGCAGGTCCTGGGTATTAGTGACCAGTCAGGCTGATGAGAGACTGTCTCAAAGTTAACAACAACCAAAAAAGAATGTTGAGAGCTGAGGAACCACAGCTGAGATCCACTGGTTCCCATAGGCACATGCACAAATGGGCACATGTCCTCACACATACGTGCACACACATGTGAACATGCACACGAGACATAATATTACACAATCTAAATAGTGTGTGTGTGTGTGTGTGTGTGTGATGCATGATCACCAGCCAATCCATAAGGATACCACACATGGCCATGAGCAGTGCACAACCATGACTGGAGTTTGGTCTTTTTCCCAGGCTCTAGAGCATTTCCTCCATTATAATCTTTTATTCTTTTCTGATTTTTCTGAAGATAGATGAGCCGTGCCTTTAGACGCAAACTTTCTCAGTTTCCTCAGCCCGTGTAATTTGTAGACCAGAAAAGTATAGGGAATTGTATGGCTGCGACTAATCAGCAGGGGACAGAGTCCCAGAAGGTGACCTGGGCAGGAAGCAGGCCACCCCTCCCTTGGTAGTAAAAGGCCAGGGTAGACTAGCTTTCACAGAGCTCCTCTGTGTGAGCACAAGGAGGTACAGACAATGCCCCACATCAAGGGACCCCGGCCTTGACCCTGCCAGAGTCAGAGAGGCTGTTGGGAGGACGTCAGGATACAAGGGCAGTTAACAGACCAAACCCTCTCTGACTTCACAGCACTGCCCCCCCAACATCCCCAGTTCCTGTGTCAGGACACAGGAAGTAAGGAAAAAAGACAGGTGTCCAAGCTCTTAAAATGCAACCTGGGTGGGGTGCCCTGGTATGATTGAAGGGACCATCACCCCACAAGACAAGGGAAGATTCCCACCTCAGTCCCGCTCAATTTGGACCGAGGTGGGAAGGGCAATCAACTTCAGTGTTTCATTCACACAGAGCGGCTGCCAGACCTTGGACTCTGAGTATCAGGGGTCCCATAGGATGGGGACATTCTTGGGTCCCTAGATCTCTGACCAGGACCCAGGCCTCCCTTAAGGGAACAGAGCAGAAGAAAGGGCCCTTGCTCTGTCTAGAGAGAGGGAGCATGCCTTAGGGTCACACAGTAAAGTCTGTTATTTGCTAATTATCTCCTTGTATTTAGAGCCAACAAAAAGCCCATCCCCAAGGGCTTTTGCTAACTGTCAATCAAACATAATGCTTCTTTTCAAAGTCCAGGGTTGAAGGCCAAATGGGATTACATCACCAGTCATCCGGGTGGGAGATCAGCTCCATCAAGCCCCTCCGAGAGTCTTCAACCACAGACATGATCATATTCATAGAAAGAGGACTTGAGGAAGGAAACTGGACAGAATAAAATTTAAATTCTGCAAAGTAATGCTTTAAGTGACAGCCTTCAAACCAGTTGCATCCTGAGGATGGCAGGTCCAGGCATAAGTCACAATATCAGAGGGCCAATACTGCCGTCTGGCCAGAAGTGGCAGAATTCTTACATTTTTAAATGTAAGTTGTTGTTTTTTATTAGTAATTTTATTTATTTTTAAACATTTATGTGGCAATATTTTCAAATATAATAAAAACAGTTGGAGATACCAGAGGGATTCCCCACACATTTATATCACACATACACACAGTCACACACACATAGACACACACAGAGAGAGAGAGAGAGAGAGAGAGAGAGAGAGAGAGAGAGAGAGAGAGAGAGGCACACACACACAGAGCAACTGAATTCACTGTCACTTAACTATCCTTGTCCCCTTGTGCTTAGAAATCAAGTTCTTGAAAGCTTTAAAACCCGAGGCTCATGATAGAGTTAGAACATACGGGTTGGTAGGGAAAGCACCTTGAGGACAGTAGGGTTGCCCCTCAGGTCCACTCATCAGAGAGCCAGGCCAGCAAGGGCTGGAAGCCACTGATGTTCACATGTCACAGGGAATCTGAAAACCATGTGGATAACACGGTTACAGACTGGTACAGAGGATTACAGCACCCAGGGTGTGGTCCCCAGCTCTGCCTCCCCCACTGCCCCCTCTTTAGTTCCAGCCCACAGTTTACAGTTCACTCTGTGGGAACCGACTTGGAAGGTAGGGAATCCACTAACTTCACATGATGAACACATGGGACATTTCATGCACTGTTCACCCCACACTATGTATGACCCTATGGTGGAAGGTCAGGGGTTAAACTCTCACCTTCCCAAGGGCTGTACTGTTGTGCAGGCAAACACCTGCCCAAGCATTCACACCCTGGAGTGTGGGTGTCACTATGCATGGTGGTTTCCAAGCTTGCAACCACTCCTTAAAGGAACATTGCACTAAGAAGTTTGCTGTGCTCTCTTCCTGGCTCTCACAGGAGACACTTTCCATTCTCATCTAGGCTCCCACAGCTGGATGGCTTGCAATGTGAGACCTCTGCTACCACCCCTCCAGTGTCCAGCTCCCAATGTGACATCTCTAGGGCCAGGTTCATAGAATGTCACCTCTGCCTGTCCCATAGAACTCTCTGCCATGCTCAAGAAAGATAAACATCACATGCAGAACCACACCCCACACCAGACATTGCCGGAGAAGCCTGAAAAATCCTTGGGTGCCCATATTTCCCATCCCCAACTCTCTAGCTTCAGATTTGGGAGAGCCACCTAAAATAGCACAGTGTTGGGGGCAGCAGCGCTGCTCAGGCCAGCCTCACTATCAGGAAGCAGTCAGTCCTTCTGGAAACACTGTTCATACTCACTAAGCTACCACCAGAACAGTTAGGGAAAAGCACAAGTATAAAGCCCACCCCTTTCTTATAACTACCAGGAAAGCCATTGCTTACTGAAATCCGCAGAAGCCTGCTCCCACAGTGAAAAACACGAGAACTGTGGGGATCCTTGAACTTCAGTGTTCCAAGCAATCAAATTATACTTCATCTGGTTCATACAGTTCACTGTAGCAGCAAGAGCAGTGAGTGCTTTTTTGCTGTTAATGCCTTTAACAATGATGGGTGCTTAGGAGAAAGACGAGGTGCCCAAAGTCATGCCTATGTGATTGCAGGGTCAATGCTTAGGGGGGATGGACAGAGGAGTGGGTTGGCTTGAGGCTCCAAGGTGAGGACCTAGCTGTGGAGTTTAGAAATGGAAGCTAAAGATATCATTCCTGATGCAGAGGGGGCTGAACAAATGTGCCTTGGAGAGGGGCAGCCTCTCAGTGCCTCTCCATGGCCTGTTCAGGGGCAACATCCACAGCTTAGCTTCCTTAGTGGCTGGTTCTCTCCTGAACCCTTTGTCTTTGAGTCAATGGATGGAGAAATAGCTTTACCATTTGTAAAGGAAGTGGGCGTGTGTGTGTGTGTGTGTGTGTGTGTGTGTGTGTGTGTTTTCTGATCTTTGATCAGCGCTTTACCACATGTAGAAAAAAGAATGTCTAGAGGCAGTGCAGCTGTCTGCAAGCTGTGAGCTGCAGCTGTGAAGATGAATTGAAACGGTGTACAGGGTCAGGTAGGGCGGCACAGGAGTAGGCATGGCAAGTGGGGCCTAGGGGATAGGGTGTGAAGGATGGGGCCTGGGGCCTGGGCTGGGGGGCCTCACTTCGGGCCATGGCTGAGGAAGCCAGGACAGCAGACAGGTGGAACTGTAGTCAAAGTCCATCAGTCCAAGGCCGACACCACACTGTCCTCACACAGAGTACCATGCAAAGCTTGTTTATGCCCAACATCCTCAGGATTCACTTTATCACGAGGCTTCATTTGAAGCCAATTTTCACTTGGGGATCCTGATATCCCAAGATTGTCCATAGAGCTTACTGCTAACCTGACCAAGAGGAGCCAAGTGTCCTGGGCGTGAGCTTTGGCTTGGCTGACAGGAGCTAAGTGATGTTGGCCATTGGGCCTAATGTTTTATCACAGCAATAGAAACCTGAATTAAGACAATTGCTTGACTCTCAGAGGCAGTCTCTTAAAATTCAGGACTAGTGTGACCTCTCCCTTCAGAGTGACCAGGACATCTGGTGGTGGTAGTCAGTTAACCTTGTCTCTCCCATGGCCCATGTTCAGGGTAGTATTGTCCAGGACCACCTAGCCCTCCAGCCAAGCTCCTCACGTGTGCTGTGGGGGTTGTTATCACTCTAGTGCTGGCAAAAGAATCAGGTCATGATCTAGGGCATGGCCTCTGCCTCCCTGGGGTAGCTTGGCCACTTTCAGTCTCTGTAGATCCATCCTGTAACTGGATGCTGCCCCTCCCATCCAACTGAGCCCACACCACCTGCTTTTTTCCCAAGCTGTCATTGTCTCGGCCCAATTCTTAATGGTGTCCCGTGGGAAATCAAAGCATTTAGCAGCCAATGGGCCCTTCCTGCCTAGGTTTGAGGAGAGACACCATTAGCAATCAGTCCAGGCCCAACGATCCTGTTTCAGAGAATGAAGGACTGCCAAGATGGAGGTGTCCTGCCCTACTATGGTACAGGGTGGGAGCCACACAGCCAGCTGGGTGGAGCACAGAATGGTGGGAGTTTCCTTTATAGTGCATCTGCTGCGTATGTGTGTATGTGTGTGGAAGGGGGTGAGGCCAGTGTATCTGACCTCATGGAGAGAGCAGCACCCCCCTGAAGTTAGGGAAGCATACACTGAGACAACCTTCAATAGCCACAAGACAGCCAGACCCAGGGACAGGGAAGAAACCAGAGAGTTGGTCAGCATGGCTGGCCCTCCCAGCCTTCCCATGCTCACACTGGGCTCCTGTGGCCTCTGGGAAGATTCTTTTGATGCTCAGGTATAAAGTCACTGTGATGCCTTCCGCCCTGCAAGCAGCTGAGCAGTGTACTTTCCTGAACCACTTCTCAGCCTAGCGCTACACAGAATTCTGTTAAACTTTAACCTTCCTGGATGGCACAGGATCACCTCACATCACCCCAGAAGACATGGTGGATGGTGTCACCAAGGCCTAGTGACCCATGCAGTCATGTGCAGCAGCCACTCACTAGGTGAAATGCAATGGAGCAGCACCATTTGTGGGAGGCTTGGCGCCATGGATGATCTTAGGTTTCAAATGTGTCTTTCCAGTGGAAGAGATCATTTCCATGCTCTGGAAGACATCACATCTTTCATGGGACCATCCCCACTTCAACACACTGACCTCAGAGGCTTTCTCATCAGCTATACACTGTGAGGCAGAGACATGGAAATGATGCCTGGGGTCATTCTCAAAGGCCAGAGGCCAGAAGTGTTCAAGGTTCTCATGAGGAGAAAAATGAGTCTCAGGCCTGTGAAGGCTTCTGCTGTGCAACTAGCATCCTGATGTTCCTGGCCCTTCTGGGTACCAAGGTTTCTGTGACAAGGGCCCGCCAAGCTGGGTTCCTGTAGCCTCTCACAGCACCTACGCATGAGTGGTTCAAAGGCAGCTATGAAGACACCTGCTTCTCTGCAGTGTTGGAAGGAGACAAAACCATGTGCATGGTTCTAGAGAGCGTGTCCAATCAGCAAGGTAGTCACCATTGACATTTGTCTTTGGTTTGTTAAGAAAAAAAAAAACCCATTTCATTACAGTCAAGGGCTCTTCAGGGACCTGGGAAATCAAACTATTTTTGTAGTGACATTGAGGTCACTTGCCTCCCCTCTTCTTCTCTGAGCTTGGTGTGTCCATGCTCAGATACGGTGGGGCATTGTATATGCCAGAGTCCAGCAGCCCCGGGGGCTCAGGCAAGTTCACTAGATCATAAGGCAGGGTTATCAGAACAAGATGGAACCAAGGCCTCTTTACAATGAGTTTGACTTTTTTTTTTTTTTAAGTAAGTTAGTATTTTTAAATCTATAGCAAATTTTTACTATACATATTTGACATCAAGCTTTTTGCAATTCCCATGAAGTTTTAAGAGCATAAAGGGTCTAATTCAGTGCCTGAGAATCTGGAAGTGATGGTGGAGAAGTTGAGGCACATGCACCCCACTGAAGCACAGGTCTGGGAGACACACAGCTATCATGACGGGTCCTTGGAGAGTGCAGCATGATGTCTCAGCCTTGCCTTTTCTCTGCAGGAATGCTTACCTGCCTGGCTCTACTATCACAGGTCACAGCCCACAGTTGTGGCCTGGAGGGAGGGAGCAGGTACCTGGCCCATGCCCTCTCCAGCTTCAGTTGCCTCCCTTACCTACCATAGATTTGGGTCTACCCTGAGGTTCTGGGTTCTGGAAAGGCATTGGACCCAGTTGCTCAGTATGTTCACTGAATAAGGGACAGTTGATCAGGCAAGTGGATGGGCGTGAGCTGAATGAGCTCCCTGAATAGAGTATTGCACAGGACAGATACCCAAGGGTCTTTGTGTTTAAGGGCCACCCTGAGTTCTAGAGTGGAGTCTATGACATGCTAGCCTGTCTCAGTTCACCCTTTTTCCCTGCAGCTCCAAATTCTTCTCTATTGCCTCTTAAAGCCCATGCAGCCCTGATGGCAGCTGAGGGCTCATTCTGGCCAGCCCCACCCTGCTGCTGAAGGGATGCCTCAGCTGCTATGTCTCAGAACAGCTGGAAGGCAGGGTTCCTGCTGGGCTCTAATGACCACAGAAACCTAACCTGGATCACTGGAGGATGAGGGCTGATGGACGCCTGCTTCTGCCCACCTGTGTCAGGTGTCCCCATGCAGGCAGTGTGCAGATAGTAACTACCTCATGAAGCATGGTTATACAGAGCATGAAATGGGGCCTCATCCCATTCCAGATACAGATCAGTAAATGCCTGAGCACAGGCCACAGAGAGCTGAAGACAGCAGAGGCTGCACCAATCTACAAACTCAGTCTCACTCCAAGACAAAGCCTGAATCATGGTAGGCTAACAACCAAGGCTGGAAAAGGAGCTGCTTGCATGCATGGCAGAAACATCCCATACCTGACCACTGGTGACTCCCTTAGGCTGACAGGTCGCTCCAGCAAGGGAGTGAACAGAGTGGACTGGAGTAGATCTTGGGAAGCACAAGGATTCTGATGAACACAGACACCTAGGAGATGGCAACCCCATAAGAGAGAGAGTAGCCTTTTACCCCACAAACCATAGATGTAGCCCTACTCACTGGGAAAAAATGACCTACGTCAAACTCAGCTTCACTGAGGTACATGGATAAATGGTCACTGTAAGTGGCTGAGGTATACAACATGATGTATGCTCATATCACGAGATAATTTCCATGATTACCTCAGCAGCATATGTGCCTGTGTAGTCAGAAGAGTTAAGACTCACTCAGGAAATATTCACCAAAGTGATATGAACTGGAGTTACCATGTAAAGCTTTAGTCAGTCCATTCTGTGTAACTGGGACTTTGAACTCCCAGCCCCAACAGTAACCAGCCCCTCAACTCCCCTGAAGTCCACCCTGTATTCTCATTAAGTTTTAAGAACACAGACAGGCCTGACTTAGTGTCTAGGAGTCACTGTCTGGCTGTGATGATGGAGAAGTTAGGGTGGTTGCATCCCCACTGAGGCATGGGTCTGAGAGACACATGGGTCCATGATGGATGACCTTTCTCTTTTCTGCACAGGACCACTCACCTGACAGGCCCTGCTCAATCCATGACACAGGGGTGGAGGGTGTTATGGGAGAACTCAGTGCTCTGCTCCTCACTCTCCTTCTGGGAAGTGCAGCCTTTCAGGTCCCTTACAGAATGAGCAAGGGCACACAGAAGCCTGTTGTGGAAGACTGCTTTAACTATGTAAAGGTGTGGTGCTTTCGCTTATGCTGCGTTTGTTTAACTAAATGAAGATGTGTTGCTATTTCACCTTGCCTGCCTAAGGCACCTGATTGGTCTAATAAAAAGCTGAACGGCCAATACCTGGGCAGCAAGTAGGGATAGCTGGGGCAGGGCGGGCAGGCAGAGAGAATAAGTAGGAAGAGGAATCTAGGCTCAAGAGAGAAAAAGCGGGAGATGCCAGGGGCCGGCCAACCAAACATGGAGAAAGCAGGAAAGTAAGACACACAGAATGAGAGAAAGATAAAAGACCCCAAGGAAAACTATAGAGGAAGAGAAACAGGTTAAATTAGTTCAAGGCCGAGCATCCATAACTAATGTCATGATTTAGAGGCTGGAGAAAAAGTTTGCTACAGTTGGGTCCAGCGTGGGGTGCCAAAATGTTTCACTTTCATCACAGAGCTTCTGCTTTAAAGGACTAGCGCCTGGCTGGAACTAGTAACGTGGGGGGAGTTCTCTTCCCCAGATGATGGCTTTGTTGCTGCCACTAAAGGTAGCTTTAACTAAGATAGTTCTAAAAAAAACTCAAGATTCAAAGGCTGGGGTAAAAACCTATGAGCTTAGAGCTAGAGTAGCAACCGACTAACTTTCTCTCTGCTAGAATCCCCAGAAGCCTCACTCCTTCCACACCATGCTCCTCCCTAATACTTCCTGTAAGCCAGTTGCTAATCTCACTTCTCTGAGTCCAGGTTAATTTTATTTAACACATCTTTACACAGTTAAACAAATGGAGCATAAACAAATGGAACACCCCTTTGTCTAGCTAAACAAATACTCTTTAACAGCAGTCAATTCTGCCTGGCTTACTTAACTTTTCACATAAGAAGATATCTTGTCACTTCAGCAGCCTGGATGAGCCAGGTGAGGGGATTAAAGGTGTGTCGACCACCAGCAGTGAAGCCTTCCCATTTCTCTACAGATCCTCTGTGATGACTTAGATAGGGATAACCACAAACACAGAGTCCAAGAAGCACCTGCTGATGTGTTTGACCTTGGCACCTTGGGTATCATCACTGCTGTGCAGTATTGGCCCAGAAGCTCCAGACACTGAACCAGGAGGGAAAGAGATGCACCCTAGGCACTAGCTTTGCCCATCATCTTCTGAGCTACAACACTGGGCAGTCTGTCTGTTTTTCCTTTCTAACCTCCTGATATGAAAGAAGGATGAGAATTCTCCCTTAGCAGGCTGGAGGCCGCTGTGGCAAGCACAGCCTGTGGGCACTGCTCATGCTGCTAGCAGAAGTACACAGGCTCTATGAAGACATGCCAGGTACACAGTACCTACCACCTTGCCCTTGGTCCACTGTGGCTGGCAAGGGCAGAGGCTAAAAACAACAGAGTGGTAGCTACAATTATGGTCTCAGGCTCCTTGGAGGTAGAATGTGGGTGTGCAGGAGGCTGAAGAGACGGGAACACCTAGGTTATGCCCTTGACCAAGGTCACCATAATGCCGTGACACCTGCACTCTACCAGCCTCTCCTTGTACTTTTCCTCCAGGATGCCAGAAATGAAGCAGAGCCCAGAGGGACCAGTGGAGGGTCTACTGTCTTGAGACACAGAGCCAGTGGGCATCAGGGGGTATGACCATCCTCTAAATGACTCCTACCATATTGTCAGTGTTCCAGAACCAAGCCCACAAGCCAGGCATAAAAGGTGCCTTCAAGATGGTTCCTACCCCCCAAAAAGCAGAGCTGCTTATTGCTAGAGGGAGGCTCCAGACCCTGCATCCTTTCCCTAACCCATCCAGGAAGTCTCATGGTATTCCTTGCAGCGTGAAACATAAAGAACTGGCTTCCAGATGCTGTGTTTCCAAACCTCCCAGTCCAAGAGTCATGGCCATGAGAACATGCCCACTTCTGGGCTTGCGACAGGAAGAGAAATCTTGGACAAGAAGTCCTAGAATATATCTCTGAAGAAGCAACCAGTCTGGACCCTGGTGTGGTGAGGTGTAGTTTTGAAGAGTGGTGGGGTGGATCTTCAGCACATCAGAGCCTAGCCAGAATCCCACATGGCAACTCAAATGGATGACTAGGCTGTTAGCCACATAGTGGTTGGGTGATGGGCAAATGAGCAGGTGCCTCGTTTCCTTCACACCCATTCTAAAATAATGACTTGTAGACAGGATCATTCAGAATAGCTCAGAGAGGGCAATGCTGTCCCATACCACAATCCCCTGCTCCCTAGGCAGAGAGCAATGTTTTGTTCCCACGGACACTGGGTTCCCCATGGCCTGGTGCTCAGAGCCTCCTGGGATGGGATGGGACCTGTGCTCCTTCTCTAGATGCACAGAGGGACTTTTATCTCCTATTACGAACTAAGGCTTCTACAAATCTAAAAACAATTATGTCAACCTTCGTCAGAGAAAGCAAAACAAAACAAGGCACTGAAGAATTTACCTCACCGAGGCAAAGGGACTGGAGCTGGCCCTGCATCACACCATGGGCACACACAGGGGATGGCTGAGGGAATGGGGACAGTCACTGGGGAGTCAGAGCTGATGAACAAAATCAGTGTAGTCTGAGCCACCCGAGTGCGGCAGAGACACCAACATAGAAAGTGAAATAGGGACAGAGGAGTACTCTGAAAGACACTCAGTGACAGAGAGATGTGGGGGTGGGACTGTTGGGACACACACCTGTGGGCCTCATGGATCACAGGCATGCCTGGGCTTTTTGAGGACACTCCCATTTTCCACCAGCCATGGAAACCCCAAGGTCTCCCACTGGCTCAGGGACAGGGTTCCAGGCCCACCTGTTCCTGCTGAGTGCACAGGCACTCACCAATGGGCACTAGATGTCCCAGAAAATGGCTTCTGGGTGCCTGCAGGGGAGTGTCCACTTAGAGAAACTGCCTACAGTTCAGCTGTTGCATTCATTAAAAGCACTACATGTTTATCCAGAAATCTGACAAATGGGTCCTGGAAGCCAAAGCAGAGACCCTCACCCTAGTCTTGCCAAACTCCCCCAGGAATGACCTCAAAACAGTTGATATCTTAAGAATACACCACGATTTTAAGGGGCAGTTGTAAGAATTCAGAACTTCACCTGGCTAAGAAACAAGTGGTATCGACTGTGGCTTTATGTGGCCCCTTGCCTCTGACATGCCGGGGAATCCTCTATGGGCCACTCACTGTCCCCAGTAGCTTCACTGGAAAATCAGATACTCCATATCTATTTGTTGTAACAGAGCTGATTCATTGAAATTCACAAAAATCCTTTATGGGCCATTCATCAGTGCTGGGCAGAAATACCAGCAGGGAATGTAATTATGACAAAATACTTCAAAAGGGGCCCTTCCTCTCAGACATAATGGAGGGACTTCAGGCCACTTCCCTTCTGCCAGACCCCTTGTTCCCCACCCCCACCCCCCATGACTCCACTCCCTTCCCTGGGGCCCTGCTCTCTTCCTGCTGAAGCCCAGCACCAGGCTTCTGGAACCATGTCACAGTACCTCCCTTCCCGCAAAGGCAGAAGCAGGTCTAAATGGGGCTACAGAGTCCCTAGGAAACACTGCTGAAGGGCCATGGCCACTTAGCCCAGTACCCTGCTGTTCCTATGCTCTGACATCAGATGGTCAGCTAGGGGATAATACTTGTAGGGTATTCATGCTAGGAGGAAACCAAAGCCATACCACTGGCTCTGGAGGTAATCTTTCACTTGCCAGCCAGCATGTCCATAAAAAATCCCGAACAAAGGAATCATTTGCTTTGAGTCTTTCAAGAAGGTGTGCAGCCACCTTTCATCTGGAAGCAGATGTAACTGCTGCTGTCCTCAAGGGGTACTGCTCAGACCATGAGGACAAGGCATCACGACCCCCCACCCCCGCCCTTGCAGGAAAGGGTGGTTTTTCTCTATAACCTAGCCAGCCCGTGCCCCACCTCCCACTGCACCCTACTGTATGAGCCACTAGCGGTAAGAAAGGGTCTCCAGCCAACAACAGGACCCCAGCAGCAGAACAGTCCCACCTGGCCTCTCCTCCCCCCAGTCAATTATCATACACATACTCTGCCCCACCCCTGCCTCTTAGAACACGGCCATAGCAAACTCGCTCATTCCTGGGGAACCCTGAATGCAGAAGAGCCAGACGCACCTGCACTAGTCTTCAGCAGGAGCCACAGGGCTGTGACGTCCTGGGACAGCAGGGAGATGAGGCTCAAAGTCATGCTTGTCGTCCTGGCCACTGGTCAGGAGCCGGCGACCTGATTGCTGGCAAGCCCGGCTAGGGCACACAAAGGAAGCCAGCTGAGCTCCATCTTGGGCTGCTGAGTGAAGACACTATGCCTCCCAGGCTTTGCTTTGCAGTGCTGGCCTCTGGGTGTCCTGGCCGTGGCAGCAGCAGCGGCTGCTTCTGCGCTTTGCAGGATCTCAGATTCGTATTTGATGTCCTGATTAAGGAGCTAGAATCAGCTCACTGATCCTGCTGCAGATGATTAACTGTTGAGAGCCTGGCAGCAGCTGAATCCTGTTGGCTGCAGAACAAGGCAGCTTGTTGTTGGTCTGGACCCTCCCTGCAGGGGCCCTACCTCAGTCAGGTTCCATCCACAGGGACAGGGCACAGGGACCTAAGCCTTTAGAGGCCCCAGCTCAGCCAGGTCCTATCCACCCACGTAACCCAGGGGACAGTCCCTTAACCAGTGAAACTCCAAGCTTAGCCAGGTCCTGTCCATTCAGACAGCCCCTGGGTGCAAGGCACATCCCCCACCCAGGCAGACTGTTCCTCTAGGTGTAAGTCTCAGGCTCCCTCATTTTCCAGAGGGTTGTCCATGTGGTGATGGAGGGAAGGGCTCAGAAGTGGAGTCTCCCAGGCTCCAGGCTCAACTGGCTTGCTGGGATCTTGGGCTCATAGTTCACCCCATCTGGAGCCTCAGTTTCCTTCCCAGTGCTAAAAAAAACAGTGAGATTCTGAGAATGTTCTTGCAGTGTTTTGCAAGACTCTGTCTTTCTGGACAGTGGTCATCACTTCTGCCTGGGGCTGAAGCCACAAGCAGTAATGAGCAAAGACGCTAAACTTTGGATCTCACACTTGCCCCTAAGCCTGCTTCTCTGAACAGCAGCCATGTAATGGCCTCTGTGTCCTGAGTCCCCCACCAGAGTCAGAAGTCCCTCAGCAGCTCTAGGTCCCTCACACCTCTCACCCCATTGGGGTCTCCAGTGTTATTTCTTTTACTTGAGTCCTCTTGTTTTTGCTCTGGAGGCCGGGCACATGCCCTGGGAGCAGACCCTGACACAGCTGGCTTGCTCCAAAGGCATCTGGTGCTCCTGCCTGCTACCAACAGAATGAAACATATCTCAGGCCAACCTTTTCTGGACTCAGACAGCCATGCCAGCAGAGGCTTGCTACCTCAATGTAAACAGATGTGGCAGGCTCACAGGCTGGGAACTACCCTCATTCCTTCCTCTTGTCCTGACCCTGTCCATGTCTTCTGTCAGTCTCCTCATCTTTCTCAACCTCTCTGACATCATCTGTATCCTGATGGAACAACCCACAGGGACAGGACAATGGATGGGGCCACCAGAGCAGAGCAAGGCATGATTCTTGACCTAGTGGGTAAGCAACCACCTTTTCCTATATCCCACTTCCAGTTCCCCCAAACTCAAGGCAGATGAGAGTAGACCCCACTCCGAGTAGCTACTTTGTGGAGACAAGTTCAAGGCTGCCAAGGTCCACTCACATTGAAGCCACAGAAGGTCTATGGTCTCCTACTATATTTGAGCCCAAGGACAGTGAAAGGTGACACCAGGTACCCACACTGCAGTAAACACGTATGGACTGAAAGCAAAATTGTAGTTCTGAGAAGCAAACTGCTTACATGGAGAGTTATTATTAAGCCCGGGGACGGGAGGAAGTCCAGGCCTATCCTCTGCTGAGAAGGAGCCATGTGACAGAGGGAGGCGCCTGATGACAGAAGCAAGACCCATGGGGCTGGCTAGTTCCTTCTTCATTGCTTTTCTCTCTCAGATTCTGTGTGTTCCCAGATACATGCTTGTCACAATTAAGTGTGCACAATGACCAGAGATCTGCAGGGCACATGGAAGGTTCTCATTGGTTCACCCAGTGAGTGATGTTAGAGGGGATGGGGACTCCCCGCCAAGGCCTACTGTGATATAGATGGAGCAGCGCTGGCTGCTGGCCTATGTCCAGGCTTCAAGATGTTCTTGTTGCTCTGACTGCTCACTCCATGATTTCCTTTACTCTTTTGAGGAGAATGACTTCCTCACTACACTGAAACCTCATCATCTCTCACAGGTCCTTAGCATTCCAGCTCACTCCAGAAGGTCTGACCTATGAGCCACTAGCAATTACTTGACTTGAGCAGTGCCCTCCACTCCCTAAAAGAGCCTTGCCTACATTTTCAATATGATATAAAGTTCTAAGGCCAACTTCCTGGTCTTTTTTGCAGACAATGCCTGAGATACATATGCAGCCCAGCCTGCAGCAGATTCCTGGCAAAGCCCAAAGTCTGAGAAATATTCGAAATGAATTGACCCGTTTAGTGGAGAATCCCAATGCTGGTGTACAGAGAACAGCCCGGGACAGTTGAGGAGATCCCAATTCTCAGACACTATCTATGCTTCTGTTGAATATGGTCAAAGAAAAAAAGAGACCACTGTGGAGAGTCTTTCTTTATAAAGGTGCTCATGTACCTACTGCCTTTCAGGCCTAGGAACCAAACGGATTGAACAGAAAGCAGATTCTCAGACAAGGATGAAGCTTCTCTGTCTTGGTAGGCCACATTTCCTGGAAGCTGGAAGGAAACACTTGGAAAGCACATTTCCAACTCTGCATTTGTTCAGGGTGTTACCCACACACTCCTTCCTCAAGGTCACCTTTCCTGAGGGCAGCTCCCCTCCTGCTCTCGGAGCCTACTCCTTGTGTAGATCCAAGAACTTCTATACTTTTCTACCTGTGGTACACTGTGTGCTAGTATGCCACATGTGTGGAGTATATGTGTGAGTGACCAAGCCCTTTGGGGCTAAGCTCTCCCCATCTTGCCTCTGCTTTGGATCCGCACACTTTGGTACCCAGAGTACACTGCATGGTAGACAGGTGTCAGACACTGACCAGGCCTTATAGGGGATGTGAGCAGGAAGCTCAGAGCCACTGGGCAGACATGTCTCTGGGAACCTCCTCCATGCTTTCCTGTGGTCCTTAGAGGCCTGGGGATGACATGATTCCCATGGCTGGTGGCTGTGGCCTTGCCCTTGTGCCAGCAATCATGTGCCACATGCTACCACACTCTTCCACATAGTGCTTTGTGATAGGCCCTACAGCATCCTCCATCACATTCCTTTTCCCCCAAGGAATGATGAGTACTGTGGATAGAAACTGTGCTCCTTCCTTAGCATGTACATGTTCAGGAACATGCTTCAAGACTGGGACAAGGTGCAAGGTCAAAGGGCAGGAGTATTTCAAGGCCAGACCCAGACCAGGCCTAGGTGGCTGGGCAGCCCTATGGATGCTCTTACAGGAAGGGAGAATAGAATGTGGATAGAATATGAAGACAATGCCTTACCTGGTCTGTGACTGCTTTCAGACTCAGGCAGACAGCTGACCCAGACGCAGGCCCACCCATGGAGGGTCAAAGCCTGGAAAGCAGCTGCCATAGGCTATAGGGGCTCAGGAGTGTATAGATGAGCTATGGCCAGGCGTCAGAGAGCTGCAGGCCCCTGGCAGATGGAGGAGTTTGACACACTTGTCAAAGACTAGGGTAGCATGACAGCTGTCGTTTTATGTTGCTTTCCCCATCAAATGCTACAAGAGGACACACACACACTCACAAAGCCAGTGGTGTGAGCCTGGGCCCACACTTCTCATCCATCAGGGCAGAGAACTCTGCAAGGGAGCCATTTACTTAAGATCCACACATCATTCATGCACTGGGTGAAGTGGTTTCCGTTTCTACCTGTAACAAAAGGTGATCTGAGGACTAAAGTGTGACTGAGTGGAAGAGCCTTTGCCTTGTGTGTGCAGGACCCTGAGTTCCATTTTCAGACACACACACATGCACATACACAGCCCATGCACACTCAAGCATACACACACATGCATACACACACACAATGCACAGACATATGCATGCACATAATCACGCACATGCATATACAGCACAATGCAGTCATGTGCACACACAAGTACACTCACACTCATGCGTACATACACACATGCATGCATGCACACATGCATGTACACACACACACACACACACACACACACACACACACAGGTAATTTGACAGGGTTCTACCTGACAGTACATGTAGGGGAACAGTGACAAGCAAAGCTAGGTCCTGCAAGGACTGAAGAATCAGGAAGAAGATGGCTGCAGAAGACCCTGAAGGAGGGATAGCCAAGCCTCCCGAGAGAGGGAGCCTCAACCTTGCTGAGGCTCCAACTCCACTGTTCATCGGCAGTGATTCTCAACTTTCCTAATACTGTGACCCTTTAAAACAGCTCCTCGTTCATAAAATTATTATTGCCAGGCAGTGGTGGAGCATGCCTTTCATCTGAGCACTCAGGAAGCAGTTCAAGGCCAGCCTGGTCTACAGAGCTAGTTCCAGGATAGCCAAAACTACACAAAGAAACCCTGTCTTGAAAAAACAAAATAAATAAAATAAAATAAAATGCTGTTGCTACTTTCTAACTATAATTTTGCTACTGTTATGAATTGTAATGTAAGTATCTGATAGGCAGGATACCTGATATGCAACCCCCAAAGAGGTCACAACCCAAAGGTTGAGGATTAAAATTTGGAATGTGATCATTGGTTCTGAATCCATCTCTTTGCTGAGGAGAGCTCCAGGCTCTGGTGAAAGGGTAGTCTAGCCTCCCCCATGAAGGGATGGCTTATTTGTATGAAAAAAAATATCATTATCAACCAAATTTCAATGCTTGGCACAGAGTACTCAAAAATTCTATTTTAAAATATGTATCTTACTTTCAGCTGAGTGCATGCAAATGTGTCTGTGGATATGTGCACACAAACACAGGAACCTGAGGAGGCTATAGGTGTTGAATCCCTTATGGCTGGAGTCACAGGTGCTTGTTAGCCACCCAGTGTGGGTGAGAACAGTATTTGATTTTAACTGCTGACCCATCTTCCAGTCTAGACGTATCATATTTTAAACATGTTTTAAATGACTGATGTGGATTGGCCCAGTGCAAAAGGACTATAGCCTGGAACATGTGTGATCAATGGCATGGGTTCCTGTCACCAAGTTGCGCCTGACCTCCAGGTGAGTCCAGAGGGCCATGTCCCCCACAGAGGACTGAGATGGTTACAGGTAGTAATAGTATTACACCTTCTCTCAGTCCTGCCAAAGACTCCTCCTATCCTGGTAGCAGAGCAGCCCTTCCCTAAGGCCATTAGGGCTGTGGCCGCGTCTATCTTCCAGGATGCTCCTGGCACTGTGGCTACAGGAACAACAGGGTTAGGACAGGGTGACACCTCTATTAAGGTGCTACCAGGGTTCTCAGTCTCTAGACACTTACATACACCAGGGATAGACATTCTAATGCATGAAGTCAGAACTCTAGCAGGACCCTTGCTGGAAGGAGCTGGAAACTCCAGAAGACCAGATTTTCACTCAGTGGGACTGTGCAAGGAAACTGTCATAGTCAGATAGCAAATGCACTGAAGGAAGTGCCAATCCCATCCTTGCATGACCGTGCAGCCTAAGAACCATCAATACCACCAAGGCCAGGCCCAAAGCACAGGGGCTCAGACCCTCCCTTCTGTCCAATCCCAAACAAACTCTAGCCTAGAGATAAGTCCCAGTGGGACCTCCCATGCCAGATCCAAAGCCTCAGAACCCTCCTTTTCAGTCATATTGCCCCAGAGACTCCCACAGCCTCCCAGCCCTATGCCATGGCTCTCCATGCAGTCTCCACTTCTGAGCCTCATGACCTTGGAATATAATCACGACACTGGGTTTTATGTTTTACTGCTCTTTTGTGTAATTCTTTCTACTGTTTTTCAAGGATTTAAGCTTTTTCTTCCTACAGCAGTGGTGAGACTTCATGCTGTTGGTTATAGGGATTAATGGTAGCAGGAGGAAGGAATTCTGCTTCAGTGTTTGAGATGGTTAACATTATCAACATGACAGGATCTAGACTCTCTGAGCAGCAAACCTAAGGACATGTCTGTGAGGGAGTTTCTAGATGGAGTTAATTGGTGTGGGAAGACCCACCTCAATGAGACAACAGCACTGCCCACCGGCTGGGGTCTTCAAATGAAAAGAGGAAAAAGCCAGCTGAACACCAGCAATCATCACTCGGTTTCCTGACCACAGATTTAAGTGACCAGCTGCCTCAAGACCCTGCTGCCAGGCCTTCCCACCATGATACCCCAGATCCAACATAAGCCCGCCTGTCCTTCAGTTGTCCTGTCAAGTATTTCATTTCATCACAACAACATGGAAAGTAAGTAATGCACTATCACCGAGGGTGGAGGTGGAATTTACATACAGCAGGGACAGAAGCCCGGAAAGGCCCCAGTACTGAGACTGAGTCTGGAAACACCCAGAACCTTGGAAAAATGCAATGCCAGGCCCAGAATCAGCTTCCTGAAGCCACAGAGTAGACTCACCACTATTGGCAAGCTCGCCTATGCCTATATTGATTAGATAAACACAAAGACCCAACAGGGAATCCAGATACACAAGCCCCAGGGAACTGATGGCTTTGGAAGATCGTTGCTTCCCTGAGCTTAGAAGAGGCCTAAAGCTGATCCAGTGGACTTAGGATGCTGGGCCTTACCCACCCTCACCTTTGTTGGCCCAGTACCAATGCTATGGGCAGAACAGCCATCTCTGGCGGACAGCTGCATCACACAAACCCAGGCAATCCAGTGAGGCCAGCAGCTGTGGATAGATATGCATCTCGGAAAGCAAACACAGGTGGGTCCTAAGTCAAACAAAAGGCCACAGGAGCCGGGACACATGGGGTGTGGCCACGTCTATCTTCCAGGATGCTCCTGGCACATCAGGCACTGTGGCTACAGGAACACCGAGGTAAGACAGGGTGATACCTCTATTCAAGTGCTATCAGATTCTGTACCCCTAAACGTGTCTCTATCCCAAGTCTGGATACTGAAGCTCACCTGCAAGATGTCAGGGCTCAGAGTAGTTCACAGAAGTCCCCTAAAGGACCAGGGGTCTCAGCCTCAAGACCCACCGGAGACTACTGAAGACAATTCTGGACTCCAGGTTGATGAGAGGTGGGGAGTTGAACTGCCTGGGGTCTCTCCACTGAGAAGCTCAGGACATGGTGGATCGGATGGTCCTGTAGGCTCACAGCTGCTATTGCAGGGCAAGTGGGGTAAGAAACAGCCCAGCTGCTCAACAGCCCCGTGGGAGTGCCCAGGCTGTAGGTCACGATCTGGCAAGGCCAGCTTCTGATGGCTGCCTGGATATACCTGGGATGGTGGGAGCTGATCAGTTCCACCCAGTTGCTAGGGTGTGTCTGAGGTCTGTGTTGAAGTTTCGTGGGGGTGGCAGAAGGGAGGGTGAGGCCCAGGATTCCTGGCCTACAGAGCTGGGCTGTGCAGACAGAAACACAACAGCTCTGTGGCTGGAGGCCTGGACTCAGTGCTGCCAGAGGCTCCTCAGATCTCCACCCATGGGTTAGGGTGAGAGAATGCAGGCAGTACAGAAGGGGATGGATGACAGGATGCTGTGTGCATATTGAAAACATCGATGATGTCTACAAGGGAACCCATACAGCGAGTGCTATCTGGCTTGGTCCCATTGCTTTGGCACATGGGAGGTAGGGAAAGGAGGGAGGGAGAAAGGGATTGCAGGATGGCTAGAGGGCATGGAGGAAGAAGGTGGAAATGTGAGAGACAGAAGTACTGAACAGAAAAGTGGTAATGTAGTAGGAGGGAGGGAAGCAGGGAGATGTGAAGGGTACAACGTGGAGGGGCAGGGCATAGGAGTGTAAAGAGTGCAACAGATGATAACAGGAATAACAGAGCGGAGGAGGAGGCCAGAGAGTGGGATGTGGGTGCTGGGGCCACTTCCTTGGCATCAGCGACCCTCACAGCCAGCTGGAGAACAACATTCTTTAAAATTCTTATTGGGGCTGAAGAGATGGCTAAGCAGTTAAGAGTCTTGACTACTCTTCCAAAGCATCTTGGGTTTGATTTCCAGGACCCATGTAGCAACTCACAACCATCTATAACTCTAGTCCCAGGGGATCTGGTGCCCTCTTCCGGCCTGTGCACATGCCAGGGCATACATGCATGTGGTGCACAGACATGCATGAAGGCAAAACACTCACATATATACATAAATAAATATATATGTATATATATTTTAGAAACTCCCATTCTTATTTTCATTTTGCGTCTATGCTCATGTGTTTTCCTTCTAAAGCTAGCCCACTTTTTCACTACAGAGATGCTCTACGAACCCTGGAAACCAGAGAGTCCAGTGATCTGGGGAAATGATGAAGTAGGTGACTGGGCCACGGTAGGAACTGGGGAGCAAGGATGCTCTTGTAGATCCTGGTGAGATACCCTGCAACCCGTGCTGTACAGACTTGGAAGAGGGCATCAAGAACATCTTTGCTGCCACAGTCACACGGAGGCTGGTCCTCACAGCATTCAGGACTGAAGGGCATCTGCCATGTCCACCCACTCAGTCCCCATTTCCATTATCGATGACAGCACCAGAGTCTGGTGGGAGGGCAGGAAAGCACCTGAAACCTTATTATTCCTGGCCTAGGGGACAGGACTGAGAGGACATCACAGTCTCCCTCTCCCCCTGAATCTCATTCACTTCTATGTCCCAGCAGAACTGTCTGCACAGGTCACCAGCCTGAGTGTACCTTCCATAGGTAAACAGAATGAAGAACGAGGTGGCAGGGCATAGCTGGGTTTTCTCATAGCTGCCCAGGGGAGACAGAGCTTGCCTCAGACAGTGGCCACAGGGACAGGCAGAAGGGAAGCCCGTGACTTGAAGAGGGAAGAGTCCCAGACAGACTGAAAGACAACAGAAAGTTAACAGCCACGATGCTCAGAGAAAAATGGGCGCCAAGTTTGAACTGGACACCACTGTGACTCCTCTGTGATGTGCTTTCAATGCTCCCCACCAGGCATGTGGACATGTTCTTGAGCAGAGTATAGGCTCTGGCACCAATTGCCCAAGTTCCTATCTGCTGGGCACCGGCCATATTCCATCATGGCTATTTACTGTACTTCTGCGTGCCTGTTCACTGGGGAGAGTAGCATCCACTCACAGGTCAAGAGAATGGTGCTTTTGGGTGTGTGCATGGTTCATCATATACAGTGGGCTAGCCAGCACTGATCCCCAGGCCCAGTGACACTCCTGGGAGATGACAGTGCTGCCCTTTGTTAAGAAGATAAAACAAAGGGAGATGCCATGAGGCATGTTCGCAGTAGGTGACCTGTGATGTCCATAACAGTGTCCTGAGCAGGAGAATGTGTACAAAGTAAGCTCTGTTTACTCCCCGAGTTAAGGGACATGGTATGGCCTCTCCACAGACTTCCATAGCTTTGTAGCTGAGGCTCTGTCCTTGGTAGAGGTGGGCAACTCAAGCAACTGGGTCTATAGGAGAATTAAAGTGTTTCAAAATGCTAAAAGTATTTTCTCTCCCTCCAACATTTTTACAAGCACAGCAACAGATTTATGTGAGGAAAAGCTACCCTGGGCCTCTATGGCAGTCATGAAGGTCCTTTCCAAGTCTACCCTCACGTGAGACACTCACCTAACACAGAACACACATCTGGCATCTCCGGATCCACACTTAGTGCACCCCCAAGCCAGCCCTCCTCAGTTTTTCTTGTTCAAGAAAAACCCAAACCAGTGGTAGAGAGACAAGTCTGAGCTGCCTGTCCTGAGTCCTCGGAACCAAGAGCAAGGCCCTGAGTAGTCTCCTCATGTCAGCTGTACCTACAGCCCTGCTTCTTCAGAGGCCACAGCCAGCCTCAGTGGCTTGGATAAGGAGTCAAGTCCCTGTGGAGTTTCCTGTGTCTCATACCATGTCCAGCAGACTTGCACTAACTCCTTGAGTTGACTGCATTCTGGGCTAGTGTCCCCCCAGCACGGTTTCTTCCTACCTCCTCTTCCTTCCTTCCACCCCTTCATCTAAATCCTACCTTTTCTTCAGCACAAGACACAACTTCCTCAGCTTAGGGTCTCACAGTTTTGGGCTCTCAGCTAGTTTCTCTGTTGGAAAGTTTAGCTTTCCATCCACTAACAAGCAAGAATTTCCTAGAAGCCATCGTATTGCACATCAGATACAAACATCTTGTACGTATGACTAGATAATCCTGGTGGATCCTAAGCAATGGCTTCTCTGTCCTTCTCTGCATCCAAGGCTTCTAAAGTCCCCGAAAGATCTCTCATCCCACCTCTTCATAAAGCCCATGATGGCCTTGTGTAGAAGTCAAGTTTCCAAACAGGAATTGAGAATAGACCTTGCATGTTTGACCATCCATGAGCCACAACCCGACTGTGGCTGGTGCCTGCTGCCTCTGCCAGCACAATTCTCCAGTGTAGTTTCCCCACACCAGGGATGCTCCCTGACAAGGCAGAACATATGATAATGTCAGTCATCTTATCAGAGAGGTCCTGGGCTTCTCAGAACAACTGAAACACCTCTTCTCACCTGCAACCCTGGGACCTGGCTTGGCACCTGTTGAGAGCAGAGCCAATGCCTCTGCTGTAGGCAGGGAGACTTGCTCTCATCCCTGGGCATGACCTATGAGATACACACCAGTTGTTGAGAGGAAACATCTTCTTTTATCTTTTTAGAGCTCAAATGCAACTAGGCAGTCAGCACTTTTAAAACCCAGAGCTTCGACTAAGCTCTTGGGTTTCAGAGATTATCCTATCAACAAAGGAGCCTGCAGTACAATGTGATGTGGTGCAGTGGCTGGGAAATGTCCTGGGGAATTATGTATCTCTCCTTCTAGAATCCTTGGCACCTGTTTCATAAGGATTGTGTGTGTGTGGAGGGTGATCAACTGAACAACCATGTCCCATGTCACTTCCTCAGACTTAGTCACTGGCCCAGCACTCAGCCTTCCATAGTCTATACTGGCTTTCAGCATTTGCCCCAGGGTTCAAGGACTCCAGCCCCTCAGTGGTGGCGGTGGGAGGGGGGGCAGGTCCTTGAAGACTTCTAGAAGGTTAGCAGGGAGACCATGGAGAGCAGCTCAGTACTAAAGTGCAGCCCCCAGTGGTCTTCTTACAGACAGACACACCTTGGATACAGTCCTGACCTTGCAGAAGAGGCTCTGGACATGCTCCTGGGTAGTCGTGGTCCCCAGTAAATGTGGGCAAATCTCTTCTGAAGTTGAGGTGGCACTCTCTTTGTGGAAATGGTTTAAATGCAATTGGAAAGCCAAAAGAGGAAACTTTAATAAGTAACTATGCCCATGGGCTGGATACCATCACAACGGGGGTCTGCAGGGCACACAAGTGTCAGGACAGAGTTCCGGGTACGTACGTGAATGAATAGATGACTGAGCAAAGAAAAGCATATCTTGGCCCCGAAAACTTCTATGTAAATTTTCTCATTCTTAGCTCATCATCATACCATTTGTTCTCTGAAATTCTCTCTCTATGTGAACACAGCTCCTTCTGGGTGCCTGTGAGAACGGCACAGTCTGGAAGCACTTCACAGGACGGCCATCACTTCCTGTCTAACTTGGCCTAGTGGTGTATCATTCCCACACCAAGTGAGGGGCAGTGGCCAGATGAGGTCTCGTGCTGATTTTATTACCTGGCTCTTTACTTTCTGCCCTTGAAAAGCCAGACTTCCTTAGAGACAACTCTTCCTGTGGAGCTCAGTTCAACTCTCCCCAGCAGGGCTGATAGCAGCACAAGTCTGCTCTTTAAATACGAGACAAGGCTGCAGGTTCAGCTGGCTCTTGCTTTGGGGTGTAGATTCAGTTCCTCAAACTCGGTAGCACAGTCTAAGAGTAAGGACAGGACCTGTCTTGTTGAAACATAGCTTGTTTCTCCCTTGCCATAGACATGTCTTTCTGGGGTAAGAATGCCGCACAAACATACATAGAGGCACTTCACAGAATCATATGTACCCCCAGGAGCCTACGGGAAAAGTCCTGGCTCCATCCAGGGCACCAGAGCATACAGTGATCACCCACCACCCTCCTTTTATGTCACACGTGGTAGATGCATGTTTCTATGGTGGCAGATTGGCCCTTCAAAGGCTGATCTTAGCCATTTTCTCTCATTATATATTAGAAAAACCAAACAAAGTAGATGAAGAATGTAAACAGAGCCTAGAAGCTGCTGTGCCCACATGGCAAACAGCAAATGCCTATTATTGGACCCTGTCACATTTGCTTTGAGTCACAGTGAACTTCTCAGAGCCAAGGACAGCCACCCAGCTGTGGAGCCACAGTCACATCCTAGGTGGTGGGGAAGACACCTGGCCCTGCCACATCCCCTTAGCTGCTCTGCAGACACTGAGCCCTCACAGTGATCTTCTATGCCTTATAAGCTGGACTTCACCCAGGTGCACAAAAGGCTTATGTCATGTTATTTGGGGATCCCTGCCCCACTTTGGCTGTGTTTTGATTAGTTCCTTCTCTTGGGGCAATTATTGTGGTTCAGAGACTGCTTCTGTAGTAATGTGGTAGGATACTTCATGCTGGCCAGACACACTTACACACACATCTTACCTGCCTCCTCCTAACTCTGTGTGGGGTTAGGAGCCCAGGGCTAGAAGTGAATAACCCAAACCCTCTCTTACTCTACTCAGGCCACAGAAAACTTTAAAGGCCTTACCTCTTCTCAGCTACACCAAAGAAAGGACACCAAGAGCACTGCGTAGGTGCATGGTGGGTGTTGATGGCCCCCTGGGTGGGCTGGCAGTGCCTGCAGGTGGTCCTGGTCTCAGTGCTTTTTGCAATCTCTGGGAAGAAGAGCCGAGTATCTATGGTTGGGGAGGGCTCTGCTAGGCTGCGGGAGGACAATTTCGGTTCCTGTTGGGCTTCTGACTTAGGCTTTGCTCCCAGCAGTCTGGTAGAGGGGCAGGCCAGCAGCCTTTGCCCTGGTCTGAGGCAGCATTTCTGTGGGCTTTACTACCACGTGAGCCCCGGGGAACTATGAAAAGAAGTTGGACCTTACAGGAAAACAGAGAAAATGGACTCAAGTAGAAAGTGTGTTCTGCTAGCATACCTGAGGCAGTTCTGGTGACAGATACAGATAGGGGAACCTGACCATGTCCCAAACCCAAACTGCCACCTCCTGTGCTACTAACTCCATCTGGTCAACTTAGACCAGTGGTTCTCAACCTGTGGGTCACAACCCCTTCGAAAGTCAAATGACCTTTTCACAGGGGTCACCTAAGAGCATCAGAAAACACAGATATTTACATTACAGTTCATAATAGTAGCAAAATTACAGTTATGAAGTAGTGACAAAAATAATTTTATGATTGGAGAGGTCAGCACAACATGAGGGACTGTATTAAAGGGTTTTAATGGTAGGAAAATTGGAAACCACTGGCTTAGACACTGCTCCATAAGAATTCCATGCTTCAGGAACCCTGGGGAGGGAGAGCCATGCCCCTCTGTAAGTGTTTCACAACAGCAGGCAGCTCCGAGAGTGAGTTTGCACACCGCGATCTGAACATGATTGGCAAATGTCATGTTCATGGCCCAGCCTCTATTTTTGACACCCTGGATCTCTGGTGCTCCATCATACTTAGAGACTTTCCTTAGGTCTTATTGATGGGAAAATTATAAGTTCTCTTTGCCAGGGTAATCTCACATCATGGACCCATGGTGGTCTCTATCAAGTACTTAAGATTTCTGTGTCCAAACATGGACTTATTGATCCAACAGCCATCAAGAGTCTACTCACAGAGACAAAAAATCCCAAGCTTCAGTTTAATAAAGAAAGAGTGTTTCTATTTTACAGATTCGTAAAGCTTCACAGTTGAGCTGGTTGGCACATGTGCCCTATTTCCAGAGCCCCAATCTTTACTGTGTCAAGCTTACCTGACACAGATATCCCTTCAAGCAATTATACTGAGTGTGAATGCCCCACCTGTCACAACCTGCCACCTCTCCAAACCCTCTTTCTGCAGTCAGATGTCCTGGTGAGGTCCCCATGAATCCAGTGCCCTCCCCTACATTATCAAGAACTCTATATGGCCTCAGTTTGTCTCATGAGCAATATGTTCTGTGGCAGAGCGATATGTGCCCCCAGCCTTTCCTGTGAGCGCCACTATTTTGAACAGCCCTTGTGTCCCCTTAGGAGAGGTAGCTAGAGCTGCAAAATGCAGAGAGAAGCACTTGGGGGACCTGGGTGTGAGCAGGGCTGGCAGCGGCCACCTCTGCTGAGCCTTCTCTTGCTGTCCACAGAGACACTGCACATGTTCAGGCCCCCAGCAGCATTTCTGGTAACTACCCCTTTCACTGTCTCATCTGCTACAATGTACGCACCGTGAACTCTGTCAAATGCTAGGCAAGGTGGAGTGTGACTGAATCCCTGGCGTGGCCACCCTCCAACCATTAAAGAACCCAGGCTCAAATCACACAGACGAGATGGGATCAGGCCAACTGTAAAGTGACGCCCACTTTGTTTGCTAGATGTTGGGCTAAAGGAAGGACCCTTCCGGACACTGTAACAGAAGCTTCATGGAACCGTAGCTCCCCCGAGAGCTGATCATGAAAGAACCTTGGCGCCATGGGGGGATTCCTACACTTGCCAGCCTACTGATGTTCTCTACTTTTGGTAGCCAATGCCATAAACTAACCAAGTGACAGCTATGTAGTGAAAACTCAGTACTCCTGATCCTGCCCTGGATCCGAGGGGGACACAGGGATTGAGGAGGCCACTTTCCTCATCAACAGAACACCAGTCACAGAGAACAAAGCTGCACAGTGTGCCCACTCCCTCAGAGGACCCAGGACTCACCCTCAGCCCGAGAGTGTAACCAGGAGCACCACTCAGAGTAGATATAGTAGAGCTTCATTTCTGCCACAGAAATCCAGACAGGACGTCTGTGTGCCATGGCCACCCGGCATGTGCACTGTTCTCTCCCCTGACAGCCAGAGCACCTGACTGCTCTCACCAATCACGAAAGAGTGTCCAGCCTCTTACTTCATTTTACCATTAACCAGGATGGAGCACTATAAGGTAATTGCTCTCACAAGGCCTACATCCCTCCTCACTCCACCCTGCATATTTACACAGGGACTCCAGGCTGAGGCACCCTGCAAGCAGCTTCGGGAAAAGGAACAATTGAGCCATTCTTGCCAGCCTGAAGCACAGGAACTCAGCTGGGCTAACTTCCATCTACAGTGATGGACAGGAAGAGTTGCCATTCCCAGGGCAGGGAGGTGATGGGGTCAACAGAGTACACCAGCAAGAAGTTAGCAGAGCTCTTTGTTGTCTAACCATAGAGGCTGCAGTAGCAGGTGGAACCTTGTTTCTTAAGGAGCAGACAGAGTTTGGGTGTGTGGAGATCCTTCTCCAGCATTGCATCAATACTAGAGGCTTGGTATACAAACAATAGGCCCCATCCAGTGCACAGACAGTTCATGCTCATGCACTCAGTCTAGCTTTACACAGTCAGGACCTGAAGAGACATGGGTGGATGAAGCTTCAGAGGAGGGAGGGGCAGATGGAAAACTGACCTCTCTGCCCAGAGATCCAGGCAAGGCTGGATTCCTGAACCCAACCAGCTATTCACACTAAGGCCCCCATTGTTTAGAGACTTCAAATCTAGTGACTGGCAGCCCCTGCCACTCAGATGTCAGGGACACCATTTCCCTTAGGTTAGCAAATGCACACTATGGGGAGGGCAGGGCTTTGATAGGTGTGTACCATTCAACATTCCTTGAGAGCAGGGACTCCACAGGCACCCCAAAGATAATCCACAGAGATCCAACAGAGACACCAAAGAGAGCCTACAGGGACCTCAGCACAGGTGGGGTTGGGTTCCTGGGTTTCTCTCAGCTGGCATCTCTCAGTCTAAGCCAGCAGTGTCCAGTGGCCTAAAGAAGTCAGGCAATCCAGCTAAACTCTGGGCTGGACTCACAGCATCCAGATCTGGTTATCACAAAATTACCACCTCAACCAAGATGTGTAGGGATATTTTCAAATATAATAAAAACAGTGGAGATATCAGAGGGATCGACCCACAGTCAGTCTAGGAGGATCAGACAGTGGTAACTCACACCTTTAATCCCAGCACAGGGAGTATCCCGGGAGAGGTGACCTATGCCCTTAATCCAATCTGAGTTCGAGGTCATCTTAGTTTACAGAAGGAGTTCCAGGCTCCCAGGCAGGCAGTGGTGGTGCCACACCTTAACTGAGCAAAGAAAGTATTTAAGGCCAGCATAGAAAGACAGAACAGGCAGAAGAAGCCAGGAGGAGCCAGGCTGAGGAAGCTGGGAGACAGCTGGGTAAGATCTGACTATGGTGATTACTCTCTCTGATATCTCTACCTTTCCCAGAGATCTGGCCCTGAGTTTTCTTTATTCGTGCAACAAAGATGCCTGAAATTTAAAAATGGTAACAATCCCCCGATTTCCTCAGACCAGGAAACGTCTTCTTACAAACAAGTTCCAGGAGCACCATCAAGGAAATGTCTCTCACCAGTGTTTCCCTTATGAACAAAAGCCCTATAAATCACATGGTGGCTCCTCCCCCTCAGCCACCTCCCCTGCACTCTCTTCGAGCTAGCTTCAGAGGTGGAGACAGGGGCAGGATGGCCATTCCTTTCTACTGGCTATAACTTCTAAAGCATGCAAAACAGGAGCGTGGATACAAACACGACCATAAGCAGGACCATCACACCAGTGGTCCAGCCTCACACTCTATGTTCCTGCCTTGAATAATATGTCTATCTTCACAAACATGGTGACTCCTGGGTTGAGCCATGAGGTAACCAAGGAACTTCAGCTCAGTGGCCTGTATGTCTGGTATAGGAAGGTCACCTGTCACACAGCGACCAGCTTTGACATATGTGATCCTAGCCTGCAGTGGGGCTCTCTATGGCAGCCATGCTGGAACCACAGTGTGACTCTGGAAGGAATCCCACTGCACACACGGGTGTTAATATTTCTAGCTGGCTGCTGTGAAATATCAGCACAGCAACGTTAATCTTCCTAAAGAAAGAGAAACGTCCAAACATAGTATCCACTTGGAGTTCTTATGAGTCTGTGTGAACTGCTCTCCCCAAATTCTTTACAGAGCAGTTCTTTGCACCTGACCAGGAAGCACAAAAGTAAACATCAATATAACCCTACTGCCTCAAAAAGCTTTGTGGTATTTTTGCAGGTATGGTGACAAGTGTGATGTGTGCATGCGTTTTCATGTGCTTCCAGGTGCATGCAGAGCCAGAGTGGACACAGAGCATCTTCCTCAATTGCTCTCCACTGGGTTTAGTGAGGCAGCATCACTGGGAGGCAGGGCCACTGAGTCTGATGGTTTTACCCCAAAGCTCACCAATGCCATCCAGTCTAGCCAGGAGGCTTGTGGCAGGGACTCTTGGTGTTGGGATTACAGGCAGCCACCATGCCTGCCTGGCTTTTACATTGGTTCTGTGGATCCAAATCCTGGTCTTTGCACTTGTGTAGCCGAATCATCTTTATAGCCCATTATGTGCTCCTTTAATTAGCTCTGGCTCAGTTTAAAGCCGTCTGTGTCAACCTCATACACGTTTTTTGTGGAGAGTCTCTCTGAGTTAACTGAAACAGTCCTAAACAAAGCATAGCAGAAGGAATACTCTCCACCGTGAGATTTGGCTTCATTTCCAAGCGTCTCAGTGAGGGCCAAACTTCTCCTGGGTAAACTGATGGCACTCTGCTTCTGGTTTACCAGAAAATTATAACCATCAGCCACACTTTCTCCCACACTATCACTTACTATTGGAAAGAGGTGTGGCATCTCTGACTCATGATTTACCTTGAACCTGATTCATGTCAACGCTCAGCCCAGTGAAAACTGGCAGTGCCATGATGGGTCTGTGCATGATGGTGTAGAGCCCAGCGTAAGCTGAATGGACAGGTGTGCAAGGGAGGAGAGTAGAGGTCATATAGGGCCTAGCTATCAGCTCTGAGAGGCAGCAGGAGGGCACGCCCTCTCAGGTGTCACGAAAACCCAAACAGCCACTGTATCTGATCACCATCGAGGTGATGAGTCATGTCTACTGTCAAGAAGCCACACTCTCCGGTGGCCTGTCCTGCATGGAGGCTTCTGATCTCAGCTGCATCCCAGCACAGGCCCCAGGGAATGGAACATGCAATCTCTGACTTGTATAGAGCAGGACCACACCCAAAGGAAGCCATGTATTCAGTATCAAAAGGTGAGTGAACCCCCTTCCCTGAATCAAAATGGTGATGCCCGGGCCCACAACCACATGCTGCCACTGTGCCCTCTCTACTGGATGATGCTTAAGACATCCTAATTCATCCGTTATCCCTCAAAAAGTATCAACTAAGGAGGACCCCACAGTGCTTCTAATTGGGTGGTTGGTAGAATTTCCCTCCCACACGCTCAACACCTGCAGCCCCTGTATGTACGTGCTGCCGAGGTGAACACCCACGCCTTGGCCCTCTCTATGGACCTCGTTCTTCTCATTCTGAATCACATCCAGGCTGCTACCATGTTCCAGGATGCAAGTCAGATGCTTCCCCTCATCTCCAGCAAGCAGTTCCCACAGGGACTTCTGTGATGAGAACACTAGCTCTGACCAATCTAGACAACCCACCCCTCAGATCCCATCTTTACCCTTTATTTACTCCATGGCCTCCTTGTCGCCTGTCCATAACTCCTATGTGTCAACGACCCTAGCCCTGACTTCACTTCTGATGGGACATAAGTAGATATCAACAAGCCCTCAGAAAGTCTCTATGTTCAAAAGGCAATGAATGTTACATGGAAAAATGGACTCCAGAGCTTACTGCCTGCCCAGCCCTCAGCTTGCACAAGCAAGCTATTGGCTGCCCAAATTGCTACAGACCTGAACTGAATACAGTGATCTGTACCTGCCCCCAGCTGCACCTGCCAAAGCTGTTTTATTTAATGCACTGAGCTGTACTTGCCGACCTGCATCTGTCTGAGATGTACTTGCACCAGGAGGGAGCTCATCAGATAAACTCCACTGAGATGCAGATGGGGAGACAGAGCCAGCAGGGTACCCCAAAATGGATCTCAACACCCTCAGCAGCCAAACCAGACAGAAGCACTGGTGGCCCAGGAACAGTGACTGAAATTACTCACACCTGGCCCAGAGTACCCTACTTTATGGGACAGTATCCTGAAGTCTCCATCTTGGAGACTGTCTCCACATCCATGTTTAGGGCCTGCAGAGGAGGGAAGGCTGGTAAAGTGCACTGAGCACCTTGATGCCAGGATCAGCTCAGCCTCTGTCCTGCCCAGTCCTGCTCTTCTCTAGCATTGTGCTGGGTGAATGTCAGAGGGTTTGCTAAAGGACCAGGCACCTCAGCTGGGGCTATCTGTGGCAATCCAGCAGAGCATGGAACTGACCACCACCTTAGAGATATTTTTCATGCCCACACAGGAGTGCAAGGAGCACCTTCTGCCTAGCTGTGCCCATGCTGGGTCATCAGGCACCCCAAGAGCTGCATCCTGGGATGGAGGAGGAGACAAGCTTTAGTTTATGGATTCCCCTAAATGGTTGCCCCCCCCCCCCCGCCGCAGCCTGAGGTGCTAACAGGTCAGCTCCTTCCCCACACTTGTGGGGCTTAAATACCTTCAAATCACTGTGAGAAGGCAAGTCTAAGGTGGACACACAGAGGAACTGGTCCAACTATACTGTCTGCCCAGGAAATCATACCCTGACACCCTAAATATGCTACATTAGCCTGAGGTCAGAGGCTACTGCTGCCCCCAATTCCTGGGCAACCTCCCAGTTCCAAGTCTCCTGGAGGCAGTGTTGTGTTCTCTGCCAGGACCAGAAATTAGTTCTCTAGCTCCAGTGACTGGAACTTCCCCACTTCTTGGGATGTTCGTTACTATGAGATTGAAAATTTCAATAGGCTGAGCAAGTATACTGCTCCAAAGAGAAGCTGAAGGGGGGGGCATAGCTACCATGAAGACAGGGCTGGTGGGGGGGGCTGGTGGGGACTTGAAGTAACAGATATCCTGCTCCACCTGGGAACATGCCCCCTGCCTCTGGCTCTCCCCACAGTGCATTACAGGCATGTCTTCACTGTCTCCCCAGGAGTCCCATCACTACAACTTCTGAGCCAGATCCTCAGACCAGAAGACAAAGGCAGATCAGAAATGAGGCAGATGAAGCTAGACTCCACACCTAGACTACCTTAGTTTTAAGCAAGGATGCCCAGTGGGTCACCAGATATTTTTAAGAGACCTGCAAACACCATTTATAATATTTTGAAATGTTAAATCACCACAACAAAGTGCCTGCCTAGAGGAACACTTGTTCTGAGTCTTCAGAGACTTGTGGTGATATTTTATATATTTAATAAATCCAGTCTGGAATATCAGAGAACAGATACATCCGCAGTCAATCCAGGGTCAGAAAGTGGTAACTCACACCTTTAATCCCAGCACAGGAAAGACCAAGAGTAGTGACCTACGCCTGTAATCCCATAACTCCAGAGACAGTGATATTTTTGTGTTGCTGTGAGTTCAAGGCTAACTACCAAATAGTAGTAGCTCACACTTTTAATCTTAACCTGGATGTGAAACAACTGGGTGAAGAAGGTATTTAAGGCAGGTGTAGAAAGACAGATTCATTCCATAGACGCACAAGGAGCAAGGCTGAGGGCTCTGGAAGATAGCTTTTACCCTGAGAAGTTGGCTGGGTGAGAGTTGACTGTGGTCTGTTTCCTCTCTCTGATATTCCAGCCTTTCCCCAATATCTGGCTCTGAGTTTCATTTAATACAACCAGAATTCATGGAACAATCCTTCCTGACTCACCTGGCTTATGGCGCCCTGATGCTCCCCGACGCTTCCTTGGTAGTGTCCAGAACCGCCATGTGGCCCCCCGAGATGTGCCCTTTTCTGCCATTGAGTTGCCCTTCTGAGGGTTGAATCTCTGTGAGGCAGAGGCCCAGTGACTCTTCAGGACCAGCTCACACGTTAGCTCAAAAAGCCGTGAGATTCTTGGAGGAATGACCTGCAGGGCTGAGCTGTCACAAGAAATAGGTACTGAAGTCCCAAGTGACCTTGGGTTTTACCAAGTCATGAGAGAGAACGAGGTCAACTGGCTTCCTGGGCTCCCAGCCTCCCTTCAGTCTCCAAGCCCCAGAATGTCCTCTTGCAGTAGCTAGAGGCTCCACACCTGCTGCTCTTCTCTCAGATGGTGGAGGAGAATGCAGTGATGCTGCTGCTGCTGAGGACCAAGTGGGAATGGCTGAGCCCCGCCCATCTGTGTGTGAGTTCTGGTCGCTTCCTTCCTTAGGCAGGGGCTGTGTGCACAGAGCTGCAAATGCCAGGGAGCTACTCAGGCCAGAAACACCTTCCAGGCTTCAGGAAGTCTCAAGTTCAGACAAACAACTACAAACCAGGAGGAAGGGAGGGACTGGCTGCTGGCTTTCTGAAATAAATCGGGAAGTTTCCCAGTCGGCTGTCCAGCCCTCAACAGAGGAAATGGTGAGGCGCCTAACTTGGCAGGAACACTTTCCATGAGACACATTGAGCCTCCCAAGCCAGCGGCTACTGACCTCATGCCCACTGATGATGCCTCTGAGGGAAAGTGAGGGGACAGCACCTAGGCTTTCCAGGGACACCGAGATTGTGTGCCACGCTCTGGCTCCATGTGCCTTGTACATCTTAGGGCTTCAGAGTCTCGTGTCTGATATTCCAGGTACTTCATTCAAGCACTGTTTTAACCACGATAAACATGTCAAATGATTGTGTTCATTGCCATCTTATCAATATCATCATTAGTCTAAGTTTAGGAGAAAGTGGAGGGTTGGAGTCAGGTGATGTCTGAAAGAGCTGCACCATGGCCCTCTGGCCCTCAAAAGCCCACTTAAGGAACACTGTCTCATTTGGGGCAGGAAGGTATTCATTCGGCCTCCCCACACTCTGGGTTGGATACACAAGGACCTGCTCACCACCTGTCCTCCTTCCGGAGCCCAGGGGATAAGGGGCTGATGCTCCCACCTGTACAAAGGTAGCTGAGATGCTCACTGTCAGTATGAGATGGTGCTTCCATCCAGAGAGGTCTACACTTCTGCTCAGATGAGCACAGCTGAGGAACCAGGAGCCCCCTCACCCCTCACTTGTGTGCCCAACCCTGAGGCTGCCCTCATATCCTGCAGACAAGGCCACCTGCTACATCATAGGCTACAGAGAAACATGAGAATGTGGCCTCTATATCACGGGAACACGGAAGCCAAGAAAAGCTACCCAACCACCAGAAAAGGCTCAGCCAACCTCATTGGGCCTGTGTGTCAACTCTTCCCTTGTCCAGGAAGACACTGGTCCTCATCCAGAATTACCACAGTCAGGAAAGCACATCTGATATGGTCCCAAAGCCTCTTTTAATGATGGCCCTAAACACTGGTCCCACAGAAACTGCCCACAGCAGTTAGATGTGATCACTGGACTGTGACCAGCCCTGATACCTTTTGCAGCCTTTCCTCATTGAGACAAGTGTTGAAGTACCACATGAAACACACTTTGGATTTGAGGCCATGAGCCTAGCAGATGAGTATGACGGAGCCAGCATGCCTGCAGTTTCCCATCAGATGTGGCTGACTCGCCTGTCTTCTCACAGGTTTTTAAAATGCCATGGAAACCTTTTTCAAGAACCTGACTTAAGTTAGGTCTGTTGGCACATGCCTTTAATTCTTGCACTCAGCAGAGCTCAAGAGTTTGAAGTTAGCCAGGGCTACACAGAGAAACTCTGTCTTAAAAAAGGTGGAGGGACTGGTCTGAGCTTTGGTCTTTGTCCACAACCTGCTCATTTCTTCTTCTTCTGCATGATGCAGCCTGTGACACTGTGACGTTGGAGTGGCAATAATGCTTGTAATCATAGCATTAAAGAAGATAGGAATAGGAGGTAGAGACAGGTAGGTCCTGGGGCCCGTTTGCCAGCCTGCAAAAACCAATCAGGTCCCAGTGAGACTGTCTCAAAAAACCATGTAAACAGCTCCTGAGTAACACCTGAGGTTGCCTTCTGACTTACACACACACACACACACACACACACACACACACACACACACACACACACACACAGATGCACTCACATACAGGCTGGGTGAGGCTGTGGGTTCAGTGCTTGCCTATTATGTGTGAAGTCAGGTCCAATGCCCAGCACAGCAAAACAAATGGATCTCCAAAGATGAAGCATCCTTATAGGATGAAGTCCTGTTTGGGGCACTGGTTCCCACCTAGTCTAACATCCTGTCAACAATACCATTCATGAAATGTAACACTGGTTCTTTCCTTCAGTGGGCCAAACAGTATGCTTTGTGGCTTGCCTCTGAAGCTGAGAAATTGGATTTTATGCTTTTGGGACTGGCCTTGTTTCTTTAACAGTATTATTAAGGAAGTAAAGGAAAACCCAGGGCATTTGCTGAAAAGCTAATTTAGATACACAAGAGCCACCAAATCTCTGTGAGTTAGCGAAAACAATTGGTGGGTTTGTGTTTTCCAACTGAGCTTCCAACTTTCTTCAACGATTCCTTCCAGATATTTGATTTCCTTCTAGTATTTGAGAATCTCTTGGGGTTTGGGCGAAGACAGAGGGCCCTTTGGAGAGAACAGAAGCCCTTACTCTATAGTCTCTTTAGAGAGCTGTGAACTGAACTCCAGCCCAAGTCCTCCATGCCAGAGGCCCTGGAAACTCCGACTGTAGGGTGGCCCTGGTGATATCAGCTGTAAGGCCATCATCCCCAGTGGTCCATGGTAGTCCAAGATGGTCAGCAGCCATGGTGCAGTAGGGCCAGAATTTGGCTTCTCTGCTCAAAGAAAAGAAAGAGCAAATAGCCATCACAGGCATGGGTGTGAAGGATTTCTACAAACCCCAGCACAGATTGTCCCACCTGCAATGCCCAGAGCATCTTTTAGACTCCCCATGGAAATATCTATTATATTGTATACAATCATCTCTGGGTATCCCCAGAGAGGTGGCTTAAGGACCCCAAAGTTGCCAAAGTCCATGATGCTTACTTATATCCCTTGCAATGATGTCATGTTTGCATTGAATCTCATGTGGTCCCTTGTTTCTGGATTTGTCTCTAGGTTACATATTAGCCTAAAATTTTCCACAGTCAACATCTGCTTCCCAATTCTACCCTGGCTGCTTTCCTATATGGGGCAGGAAGATGTTCCTTCATCCATAGAAGACCTCAAAGTTCAACACGCATAGCTCTACTTCAGGGTGGTATTCCTTTGGCAGAAACAGTCAAAGAACATTTAGAATTCATTTTTTAACAAGAAGAAAGGCTTCCTATATGGATACCCAGTTGTTTATTTGACCATTGAGGCCTCAGCACTGCATCAGTCACCAGCAACACAATTATCCACCTCACAAACAGCTGCAGCCCAGAGAATACAGAGTCACATGATCTTATGTTCCCAGCTCTGGGTAGTTAAGAAGTCTGCCTTATGTCGCCTTCAAAACCAGGCTATAGGTTGGAAAAACAGTACATACTGGACTTGGTATGAGCCATGGTAACAGCCAGTCACTGAGGGTCTTCACACATACCCTTATTCTATGTGACTAAAAGTAGTTCATTGCTTTAACTTTCATACTAACATTCTCCATTACAAGATATTCTGTGTAAGATATTTCAGTCTAGGGCTGAAGAGGTGGCTAAGATGGCTGTTGCTCTTTCAGAGGACCTGGGTTTGATTCCCAGCATACAACCTCTGTGACTCCAGTGCCAGAAGATCCTGAACATCTTCTTCTGGCCTCCTCAGGCACATAGGACACACACATATACAAAGGAAAAAACACCCATTGTAAAATAAAATAACAACAAATAATTTTAAAAGATATTTCAATCTTTGTTTTCTGCCCTAAAATGTTGCTATGTTGTTCCTTATGCTCAAATCTGTGATGCAACAGTATAGCAATATTTAGTGTAAGTTTTTTTCTATTACGTTTAATGTGTTTTCTATCATTCTCTACCTTTTTTCAGGGTCTCTCACTGAACCTGAAGCAGCCATTTCAGCTGGGCTGGATGTGCAGTGAGCTCCTGGGATTTTCAGAGTCTGCCTTGCAGCATTGGTGTTATGGGCAATAACAGTCACATCTGGCTTCTCTGTAGGTGTCAAGGATTTAAACCCCTTGCAAGTGCTGATACCCACTGAGGCATCTCCTCAATCCCACAGGCTATGTATTTTTACATAACCTGCAGGCAGAGTGGCCTAATTTACAGCCACAGTTAATGTATCACTGCATTACAAGCAAATGGTTACTATGGATGGGTGGACAGACAAATGGACAGATGTTATAGGAAATATTGTTTCATAGGGGAGGAAGAGATACCTACTGTAGTGGATTTATGATGTTACATTGTAAATAATTGTCCCACCTATGAGTTTAATAGAAAGTGCTGATTGGCTAAAGGCAGACAGGAATTGTGGGCGGGGCTACCAGACTAAGAAAACTCTGGGAACAGGAAGAACAGAGCAGAAATGCCACAGAGACTCCAGAGTTGCCAGAAAAGTCAGAAGATTCAAAGGACAACTATGCTGCTGTGAGAAAAGGTACCGAGCCCCATGGCTGAACAGGATAAGAATCATGGGTTAGTTTAAGGGTAAAGAGTTAGCAAGTTATATGCCTGGGCCTTAGGCTGATCAGCCTAAAATTAATGTAAATGTCTGTAAGTCTCTGTGGGTCTGTGGGTCTAAACCTTGAGGCTAGGCCTGAAAGTCCGGGCTAGAAACCTCTTACTAACAACCTACTACTTGGCCAACCAGAATACTTCTCCGTTATCTGTACCTTCCCCTTCATGTTTGGGTCTATTCTGTAACCCAGGAGAACCACAACCCTCCCAAGAAGAGAACGGCAAGGAATCCTTTTACAAGTGCTGGGCCTGTGGCATTCAGAACACTACAAACCATGCTGGCTGGATCTTCTGGGTCCTTAGAGTCCGAGGACACACAGTTGATGAGAATAAAGGTAACAACTGAAAATGGGGGAGCCCCATTTGTAAAGAGCTTGCTTTCCAAGCATGAAGACTTGAGTTCATACCCCAAAGCCACACGACAAAGCTGGACAAACATGAAATCCCACTGCTGGGTGGCAGGGTAGGTGGGTCCCTGAGGCTCACTGGCCAGACAGCCTAGTCAAATCCTCCAGGACAATGAGAGAGTCTGTCTCAAATAAGTGAGTGGTACCAAAACATCACCTGAAGTATTCCCTACATACTACACACACACACACACCACAGAGCAGGGAAAGCTGATTAAAATGCCTCTGTTTTCCAGAAATTCTGCTCAAATTCTACCACTGTCAGGGATTTCAATGCTGCTCATAATTAGAAGTGGCCCCGTGTCGCAAAGCACTATCCTCTAAGCAAAATAATCATCTTCATCCACAGCTGTTGTTATGCACAAGAAACACTCCAAATCAGGCCTGTTGATACTCCTTTCCAGAAAGACGATATGGAGATATGGAGAGGGTCACTGGACCCTCGTCTGAGAAGCAGCTCTCCCTTGCACCCCTCAGCTACCTGTAATTCTGCCCGAATTGAATGTGACCCTGCTGTCAAGGGATGGAAGTCAACACAGGGAGTAGTGCTCCATCTACACAGCTGTGAGGGAAGCTGGCCTTTCTGGAATGGGACTTCCAATGATACGGCTGCTTCGGGATCACACACACTCCTGTAATTAACCCTGCATGCTCTTTAATTTATATGATGGACTTAGGGGTTAGACTTTGATGCATTTGTACTTTGGTCTGCTGCTTGTGTCTATGTGAGGGTAGTACGTATTTATCCACATCTCCCAAGTAAAGCTCATCTAATACAGTTTCCTGGAATCCTATCTGAGTGATTGCCTACTCTTTTCACAGCAGCACAGTCTAAACCTCTAAAGTATTAGGAATTCATGTCAGGATTCTAGTTTTGGCTTTTCTAATTCATAGATTTGGGTAGACGTTTATCTCTTGGGAATACAAGAAATAAATGCTCCAAGACAACTCAAGGAGGCAGTGTATTTTGCTTCCCTGTGTGTTCCATCTGCAAAGCCCAACACAACAGCTCCCTGAAAATCCAAGTATATAACTCACACACCACGCATGTGCAGCAGTGTGGGTGCTGCTCTCTCCCTCCCTGCACTGCAGACATCTGGGATCCCGTGGGAGCTCAGCAGAAGTCTGTCACACTGCACTAACAGGACCATAGCTGTCGGGGTGACTGCAGAGGTGATGGTGTCACCAGCAGAGTTGGGTCTCTCTGTAAACAGCCCTGTAATGTTGCCCTTTTAGCAAGTGGGAAGGCAGCATCTCGCAGGAATGTGAGTGTGTGAGCTTCTTTCCGTAGGCATCCCTGTACCAACTACAGCTCTGGGGATGCAGGCCTACATGAGGCAGGGCAGAGAGCAACAGGCACCACAGAGAACTGAGGAGAACAAAGAACCACTTCCCAAGGGTTGGCCAGGCTTCCTCTGAGGACTGCAGGAATCAGGCAATGGCTAACCATGTTGGCTTCAGCGCTGACAATACCAAGTGAAAAGTGCAGGCATTGGTCACATGACCTAGGAGAATGATAACTGATACCACATGGCTAACACAGAACAGCCAGAGAATGGCTTGTCACAGGGGGAGAGCGGGATCAGCCATAGCCTGCCAAAATAAAAAGAGAGTTCTTAATGACGAAGACAAGTCCCATTGGAGAAAAGAGACCCTGTGTGGGCAGCATCACCTCAGACCAGAAGGGCAGTGACCGGCGCAGACCAAGACATTAACCTGGACCGATGTGGACCTGGGCTATAGAAGCAGAATCAGGGGCTCCATCAAGATGATCACAATTGACAGCTGTGTAATTGAAAAATTTCTCCAACAAAAACACAAAGAGGTAAATACCCCTCTACAGAGACTCGCAGGAGCAGGTACCACACATTACAGCTGAGCATAAGGCCAACCATCTTCCTCCCAGGCCACTCTGCACATATCTGAGCCTGCTCTGCACATATCCGGGTGTGCAGCCTGATCCTTCACCCACCCCCACTTATATTCCAACATCTGCCAAGAAACTTCCAGTATCAGGTCAGTTACACAAAGAATGTTCACCTCCCACTTCAGCCTTCACCAAAGAGGAGTGACAGAAATGGTAACTAGGTCTCACTTGCCCAGCATCGGGTCAGAAGACACTCTCATGGACGGGGTGTTCTCTATAGGAGCAAGTCAGACAAACACACACACTACACCTCCAATGTCATTATGTTAACGGCACTGGGTCAAACACTTTCAAATAATTGAGTTAACAGTTGGAAGCTGAACTTCAGTTCCTAGATTGTGGTGAGTTTGATGTAGTTGACAGTACAGAAGAGGAGGGAAATCGGATGTTTGGGCCACAGAGGGTGGACACCACAGGCAGCCTCTGAGCACTGGATTCAGATAGGTTCATCAACATCTCCTCACCATACATGTTCTGAGGCAAGTCAGTGACTTGTCTCTTTAGCTAAATGTTGGATTGTATTAAAACAGGACATGTCTTCCATTATGCTGCTTTGTTTGTAATTTCATCTACCCATCTAGCCTGGTACCATCCATCCATCCACTGACCTATTGTAGGTTACCTAGCAATCTGTCCTTTTATCCACTCATACATCTATTCATCATCCATCCATCCTTCTACACAACCATCCATTCACAGATCTATGCATTCCTTCACCCACTATCCATCCACATGTGCATCTATCTACATACTCACCTACTTACCCATTCTTAATATTTATCATTACACACACTCACACATCTATCCGCCTACATATCATCTATGAATCTATGTATTTAACTATCTATCTAGTTACCATTTATCTATCTCCTACACACCATCCATTCATACATACACCATTCCTTTACCCACTGTCCACACACGCATTTATATATCTATCTAGACATGTGTTCTCCTACTTATCAGTTCACTCATTTACACATCTATTTATCTATATCATCTATCTATTCATATACCCCTTAATCATCCACCCAGGAAAACACCTTCACTTCCTACTGATAAAGAAGGAGGGGCTGGGTTAAAGACTCTTATGCTATCATGGGTTGCAAGTTTGATTCCTGGGTCAGCATCATCTTCATCACTGGGGAATTTTAAAGTGAAAACTCTCAGACATTACTGTACTTGCTTCCTGAAGCTCTTTGCATTTATGTTTTAACCAGCCCTTTAGGTGACTCGGGAACACCTCTAGCTCCAATAGCAAGGAGCGTTCAACTAAGTCCCTACCATTTCTCCCTTAAATGTTTCTTGCTTTTCACCAAATACTGAAAATCCAAAGAGAAAACCAAAAACAGAGGAAAGGGCTGGAAAGGAGTCCAAGTACCCAGAAGGCTTTTACTGTTGAAAAGTGCCCAGTATTGGTACAGAGGTCAGGTTCAGGAGTACACACAAAAGCTAAATGCTCAAGGTCAAAGGCTACTTGGATAGTATGCATCATGATCCTTGTATTAAACATCCTAGACAAGAAAGTTCTGGGTCACAGGGATAACACTCAAATCTGAAATGAGAACACAGAAGCATGTCATGAACAACACAGGTTTCCCACTTTCATGGGAGCTCAGGATAGAGCCGCAGAAGCTCAGGGGCACAGAGATAGTCACTGTACCCAAGCCCTCAGCTGTCACCCTATGCCCTTCATTCTGTGCAGCTTCACTAGTTTCCAGGTCAAGCTCCTAAAACTATCTACCCTCTCCTGGCCATGATCTTAACATGCCCCTGGAGCATGAACAACCCTATGACCTTGAGCTACATTTTGACTCTAGGACAAGCTCAGAATGTAAACCCTAGGTAATAAGTACCACATAGACCTATATCACTTCCTCTACAGAGGTGGAAGCAAGCACCGGCACTGTGCATGCACAACTCTGGTCCCCATTGCATGACATATAACCTCTAACCCTAGTGACCTGCCTTCCCAGTGCCATAGCAGAAATAAAGACTAGGTTATGCTGGGAAGAGGTCAGTGTTCGTGAGAGGTCGGAATGGTGCAGTTGTGGTGACATCTTCCTCTACAGCACTGAACAATGGAATGCTCATACAGAGGCACCTGTCAAATCATATCTTTGGGTCTGGGTGAAGTCTGCCACTCCAGTACTGCAGAAGCATCAGAAGGCATGGTCTGTGAGCTGCTTCTCCTCATGAGACAACAGTGGCCCACCGGAGCCCATCCTAGAATGCTTGGACAAATACATTTGGTGACAGTGAGTACCCAGGTTCTGTTCCTCTGGAAGCCTTTTTACAACTTAAAATACACATGGACTTCAGAGTCCATGAGGAAGCCTCAGTATCTAAAACCCAGGGATGACGTCACTGCTGGAGCAGTACCCACTTTGTGATCCCCCAAACCAGCCAGGCACAGGTGAGAAAAGCAGCAAGTCCCATTATTCTCAGCACCCCCACCCAAGGCAGGGAGCTCCATGGGGCTCTGCACTCAACCAGACCTTGCCCAAACAACACTCACAAAAACAGGCTGTGTCTCTAAGAGGAAGGGACAGATGGCAGCAACAGCTTCTCTTTCTTTTCATCCATTTATAATAAACATCAGGCTCCATGGCAAAAACCAGCATTATAAAGTGAACATCTACAGAAGTGTAGGGGAGACCATCCCACTTGGTGTTTATGCTGATTTAGTAATTTAATACACTGAGGGGGGTGCCACACCCAACCCAGACAACGAATGAAATCTTAATCCCCCAGGAAAGCATTATTTAGAAGACTAGATAAGGACACATATCACCTAACACATGGCAAAAAACAGCAGCTCACTCTTAATGGCACACCACTATTTCCTTTCCATGCCAGAGAACACTGGTTAGTGTTACCTGGTTTTACAGCGTGGCAAGAACCCTCAGCACAACTGATGGAGGCAAGATACATGCTACCAGCTCTGAGGGGTGGAAATCTACAGGAATCCAAAGCTGCCCCTCACAGTTTATTTTATCAGTCAACTAATCCTGGAAATGAATGTCTAATTACACTATTCTCCCTTTTTACCTATATTATTGTCAAACATTTGCCTTAAGGTTGGACAGTGCATGGTGGGAGTTTTCCCATAAGTAAAGTATCTGTTACCTCCCATCCCCATCCCAGTGTCTGAAGGGCCTGGGCTTGGACCACAGGCCATTCTAGGATCATAAGTCCCTGGCCACTGCAGCAAATGAGGTGAGGTTCCCAAGCGGACTGCAGACTTCCCCACAGGCAAATGGCCCTGCATACAAACCCTCATCTCCTAGAAAGCCAATGCCATGGATCTGTAATTCTCTAAACTGTGCCAAGCAGAATAAAATCACATTGTCAATCCACACAAACCTATCAGTTACCAGAAAAATCCCATCAAGTCTGTCTTTCCTGTCTCTCCAGTGCTCGGAGAAAGTGAATGAAGGGGTTATACAACCATTAGATGCAATTCTCTACAATTCGACAAATGATGTCAAGCTTAAGAATATATAATCAAGACCAGGGGCTCCTCCTACCAGTGTTCTTGGAAACCGCGTTTAATCTCTGCACCATTTCTTCTAGGGCCATCTCTTCATTTCTCAGCCAAAACCTCATCGTCTGATTCAACAAAACCGATCCCCAGAAGATCGTCCTCGGCTGCACCAGAGGTGCTGTCGGGTGGGGCTGAACGGTAGGGAGGGGGCGCGGCTGGAGCGGGGAGGGGGCTGTGGCGCTCTCCTGGCTTCCCAGGATTGGTCTCCGTGCCACAGGGAGGGGGGCGCGCTTTGCGCTGATGGGGGAGCGGGGGGCGCTAGGCGGAAGCGGAAGCCCTGAGCCGCCGGGCGTGTCACCACCCTGCACCTGGGAGTCATGCGTGTGAACCACCTGAGCACCTGGAAGGCTTATAAGCATCAAGGGGGCATCTGGAAGCCCTGTTGTGCAGGCGCAGGGGTCCGCCCTCGCCCTTCCCCCTGCCTTAGGACTTGTGTCCTTAGGGGTTGGAACTAGCTCCCTGAGCAACAATCTCAAACCACCCAAAGGACGCTGCCGAGCCTGAGCCCAGCACTCCCTTTACTTCCTGTCCCCAAACCCCCTTTACCTCCTGCTACTGCAGGGCAGGTGCAGAGGCCACAGCAGCCCAGAGTGCGCTCTCCACGAGGCCTCATGCCCAGGTAAGAGGGAATCGGTAGGCGTCTGGGGAGGGTTTGATTCTCCCCGCAAAAGTGTTGGCAGACCTAAGAAACAGGTCTGCAGGAAGGAAGCTCAGCTGCAGGATCAGGGCTCTCTAACCTCGCCATGTTTGGCAGAGGGCCACGCTGTGCATCTGACACCACCAGCTCCACACAGATTCCAGGTTGCTGGTGCACAGGGTACTGTTGCAATGCAATGCACAGGGTGGTGGAGGAGCAGCCGCTGCTGGCCATCTTTGTGTTGTTTGGCAGGACAAGTAGCATGCTTCCTTAAGAGAAAGTATTTTAGAAGAAATGCCCATTCCATTCAAGGCCAGGGAAGTTCAGTAGTGAGAGCTGAGTTCCCACTGTAGTTCATGTCCACAGGATGAGTGTCCAACCGGTGACTTTCAATAACACACGTGTACACCAAGACCACAGAGTCTAATAACGTGTATATTAGCACCATGGTGTGTAACAACATGTACATGTACCAACACTATGATGGCCAGCAACGTGTGTACCAATATGTGCATGCTGTAACACACATGCACCAAGACCAGTATCCAAGAAAATGTGCATCAGCACCACAGTGGCCAACACATATGCATCCGTAGCCACATCAGTTTCCAGTGACACCTGTGTGTCCCAACACCACACCTTCCAACTACATCCATGTGCACACCAGCATTGAACAATCTAGCAACAGACATGTATACACCAGCATACCGTATCAACAGTGGGCATGTTGGGCTCATGTGTGGCGACCTTCAGCCCTGAACTAAGGGTAAAGAGACAAAATGTCAGATGTCCAAGTATTGGCCCTCAGAGCTTGTTGAGCCGGGGTCCTGAGGTGAGTGCTAAGGAGAAGGGTCTTCAGCTCAGTCTATCTTTACCTGCTTTCTGACAGATACAATGTGACCAGCTGTACCCACGCCTTTCCCACCTATAACATTGTACCTGCCAGCTGGGAGCCCAAGTGAAACCTTCCCTGCTAAAGTTGATTTTGGAAAAGTAACTTGAACTTCCTGAATAGCCTCAGCTCACAGGTGAGACCCAGCACCTAGTGGGTAAGGACCCGGAGCAGGTCCTCTCAAACATGAAGGACTTCTGAAGATCCAATCAAACCCTAGCCCTCATCAGACCACAGGGTCATGATTACTTAATCATGCATACCTCTTGTCCCCATCCAGCCTGTACTGTTTAAACCTAAAATTCACATCAATACCCCAAAGACAGATATAGTGTCACTGGCCCCCTTATCTGCTCCTCTTCCCAATCCGGCCACTATTATTCAGCTCTTTAATTGGTATTTTGATGGATGGCTGAGCCTAGCTTGTTGAGATACAAGAGCCTGACTCTCCCTCCCCTCCTCTCCCCCATATTTATTTTATGGTTATGGGTGTTTGGTCTCTTCATCATATCTCTGCTTGATGCCCACAGAGGCCAGAAGAGGGTATCAGGTCCACTAGGGCTAGAATTACAATGAATAGTATGCTGCCATGTGGGTTCTGGAGTTGGGTTCCAAGTCATCTGGAGGAGCACTCAGTTCTCTTAAGTCTGGAGCCTCAAGCCCTTTTGTTCTGAAAACTCCCTGAAAGGACACACAGCAGTGTCCCCCACTGGCAAAGGATTCAGATTATGACCTAGAACCAAGTATTTGTCTCTAGGACTTTGCCAAGGAATCTGGGTTGTTCTCTGGCAGTTCCAGTAGTTGCCCAGGTCAAAAGGTAAATCCCACCCCTAGCGGTGACCCAGGGGCTGGTCTCCTTCCTTCTCACTGCCTGGCTTGTAGGACAAAGGGACCCAGGGGAGCAGCTCAACCCCAGGCCAGGCCCCAGGAGGGAGGTTGATGCTGTAAGGCTACACCTGGATACCAGTCTTTCCCTAGCAACCCTCTGGAAGCTCAGTCTCAGGAGAGGCAAGGGAGGAGAGCCAACCTGGGGTAGGGCAGGCCTGAATGAGCCACCCCTTCTGAGGTGGAGCTGTGGGAGGGGCAAGGACCGGGCATGGAGGCACACAAGTATTTCCCCATCCTGCAAAGGAGAAAAACTCCCTAGACGGACCTAGGAACATCACAGAGTGGAGACAGGCAGATGATCCCTGGAGCTTATTGGCCTGCTAGACCTCTCACCCTCACAGAAACGTGTGAACACACACAAACACACCCATGACTTAAAGACTACGTTTGTGGCTGTTATTAAAGTGTCTGGACTATGTACATATTTTTATGTTTGTAGTTGTATTACTAAATGCAAGGGTCACAGCCTGTGTCTCAACAAGTAAGGTTTGGCCACCTGTCCTCAATAAGCCACTTAAGAGAGACAAATCAATAAATAGCAGCAAACAGGGATTTATTCACTGTGGCAATACAGGGAGGAGGTATAAAGAGCTCCAGTGAGATCCCGTGACACACCACCACTGCCACCGCCAAATGCACTTTCGGGTCCTGAAATGAGTGTAAGGTTTAAATAGAAAGGAATAGATGTGTATGCTTAAGTAGTCCCACTGAGGTGTGGTCTCCGTCCACCACTGGCCTATTGTCTGAACTTTAGACACATCCTGTAAAGGTCTAACAAGCTTAGAGACAACTACTCGCTCTGGCTGGTGTCCTTCCTTCTCCCAGCACGAGATTCCTGGGGAAATCCCATTTCTTTGGGGCCCATTGTTTCAAAAGTCTGACAGACTGAGGGACACACATGTCTTTAGAATATCTGTCAGGCCATTTACAATTTTTAAATTTCTGTTTTAGCACCTCTGCCTTGAGGTGGAATATGTCAATATCTGAAATACTCAGATATACACAGTATCTGAAATATACAGATAATGCATAGAATGCCAGCAGGAAACTAGGTTAGAGCACATTTAGCTAGTACCAGGTAGCAGTGCATTTCAAAGGAGATGTATTCAGTGCATCCACACCAGGAAGATGGACTTGGGGTAAAGTGGTTGCTGAATATCTTGGTCTCTCTTCTCAACATGGCCACATAGAATAAATCTCTTTTTCTGTTTTCATAATAAATATTGGTTCTCTAGATTATCTTATTGAGGATAGATGGCCACATCTGCTGTGTAGGGTCAGTTACTTGCTGACAAGCAGACAGCAAGCAGACATAGGAAGCCACAGAATTTCATGGTATCCTATGGCAGGCATTGAGATCAGATTGCCATGCCCTGAGTCACTCCATACTGAATAAAACAATGGGTTCAGGTTGTTTATTTCCCTAAGTGGCTCCATTTGGCTCCATTCTGAGTATGAATTTGAGGCCCTCACTGTGCATGTAGACTCCACCAAGTGCCCAACAGCAGCCACGAGATAGCCTGATGCATAACTTACTCCTTAGAGTAAAAAAGGCACGGTCTGTGAGCTTATCAACATAGACTGGGACCATATGAACACACAGACATTGAAGTCATCAGAAAAACCAGGCCCGAGAATTTACTGAACACCAGACTTGGGGAGGGTACAAATCCATTACCTGGACCCCAGAAAGGGGAAGATATCTAACATTATGATAGAGATGGCCCACACAAGTCTGTCATCTGATGTGGTACGTGCATTAAGGGACTACCAACAGGCAGAGAACTTCCTCCTGTTCTCAGGCTCTAGCTTATTTGGGTCCTTAGTGCAGATGCAACTGCTTCGTCCAGCCATCATCCAGACCCAGGCCTATCTCTGCAGTCTCCGTGGTTCTACATCTTGCTTGACTCAGCTCTGAGCCACCTCTACCCAGCAACCCTGGGACAATCCTGCGACACTCCTCCAGCTCATCTGGGTTCCTTAATATTATACCTCACCACCTACAGCACCTCTAGGCATCTCTAAGCCTGTTGAATGGCATTGAATGCTTCTGCAGCCTTTTAAATTTTTTTTGTAGCCATTCTGTAACATACAATTACTATGTTATGTGTGATGGGTGATCTGAAGATCAGTAGTTAAGAGTGCAATAAAAGAGCCTGCCTTTGCCTTAGACCGATATCAAGGGGAAATTGGGACTACTCTGCAAATTACAGCCAGTCAAATTGACCTAGTTTGGGAGTTTATTGCTATTCAATACATCCTAACATCGTAGAGAGCACAAATGTGTCCATTTATGTTTCTTCCATAGAGCACTCACAGCAGGGGTCTCTGTAGGGGAGAGTATTGGTAGGCTTACTTTGCTCCCAATCCTTACAACCTCAGCACCACTAAGAGAAAGGCTCATGGGTAAGAAAAGTTGTGTGTGAGCTTTGCTCCCATAAAGACCATTTACCTAGGTGGGGTAGGGAGATGCTCACACCGACAAGATGTGGCAGGAACCCAAGGTTAGACTGTGTGACCTCCTCAGCAGCATCTTGGCAGAATGTCCATGGGCAAGCAGAGGGCTTGGAGAAGTAGCAGCCATTGCTAGGGTACATTGGATACACTTTAAACCACCAGCCCAAAGGTTTTAGTCCACGCAACGACCACGATGGTCCCTATGGCATCCTGGGGAGAGTCACTGGAGACTAAGAAAAGGTATAACTATGCTCAGTCTGGTGCTCAATAAGAGGGTCCTCCCCTACTCAGCTCCCCTGAGACTCATCCAGGTCACTCTGCCATCTTCTCCCGGTGTCTCCTGCACATGGGGCTATTAGTCACTGAGTCAGTCCTTCCCTTGTAGAACCATGTCTTACATCTGCAGCACCTTTATCCAGGTCAGGGACATGCAGTTTGAGATGGAGCTCAACATTGTTTCTGGGGACACAGCCCCACCCAACAAGGACAGAGGGTGTCATGCTGGCACTGAGGATTGCCACAGGTGCTGGAATCCACTTTTCCTAATAGTTGGGGTTTTGGCTTGCTGAATGAGGTTATTTTTGTCACATTGGAGGGAGAACTGCAGAGCTGTCTGGGGGACCTCAGCCTATACTCTTATCAGTGTTAGGCTACTGAAGAGACCAATGCACCCTAGAACCTGTCACACTGCTTCCCACCCCACATGTACTTCAGGACTTCATCACCAAATATCCCTCAGGCATTCATGGGCATCTTAGGAGGGAGAATGAAAGTGGCCAATGCACCAGGATGGCCAGGTCCAGGGGTGAGGACACAGCTGGATTCTTCCTACCCTCTAGGATTTCATTTCAAAGCCAAAGTGAAGACAAAGGTCCAAGTTCAGAGTTTGGAAAATGGCTGTGTTGACCATGGTAAGCAGCATGGGATTCTGCATTTTACACAGCACCATGGCAAAGGTTCCCTTCACTTGCTCTAGAGAACTCCTCAGTGTGACGGAATACAAGCTTCCAGTGAAGAAGTCTGCTCTCTGCCCAGGTGGACACACACCAGCCTGCCCGGAAACTAGAAAGGTGTGGCCAGCTCTGGACTTAACTGTTAAGCTTAACTGCTGGGCTGGCTGGATGTCAGGTCTGGAAACTTGCAATTTAGTCACTCATCCAAGCCTCTTAGAGAGGGTGATGATGATTTAGGGACCCTACAGATGCCTTCCCAGGGCAGAATGTGCAGACCTCCAGAGAGACACCACCACCTTACTGGATGATGAATCTATATGCTGTGCATATATGTGTTTATGTGCTTACATATGCATCATGGGTAGATTTGTGTGTCTGTACTCCTGTGAGTTCATGGATGTATGGAGATGCTGCACCAGAGAAGACCAGGGAAAAGAAATATGGACTTCTGTTAAGACCCTGTCTCTCTGGCTTCTGAGCCTGTCCTGAGGCAAATTGTGTGTGTGTGTGGGGGGGGGTGTCTGAGGTTTTAAATGAACAGCTTTGAGCTTTATGAACTAAATTGAAGGCATATTTATGATTTCAAATAGCAGGCAACTATGGGACCATAAAGAACTCTATTCCAGTCCCTAAGGCAGCTAGCAAAGAAGACCAGAGGCTTAGTGCCTTCTCATCGCAGAGATGTGGGACAGAAACACTGTGACAGCATGGAGGTACAGATGCTCTCCTCACCTGCCTGCCTGGACTAGAAGAGCCTGCTTTTTAAGAATGCCTTATGGATGCCAGTCTGTGGTGGTGCACGCCTTTAATCCCAGTGCTTGGGAGGCAGAGGCAGGTGGATCTCTATGAGTTCATGGCCAGAATGGTTTACAGAAAGAAATCCTGTCTCAAAAAACCAATAATAAATAAATAAACAAATAAAATTAAAAATCTATTATGGAGTTCTGGATTCAGCTCAGTTCCCTTAGCAGTGAGGCGGGGGTGGGCCAAGTTCTTCTCTTGAATTGAAAGGAGGAGGATGAGTGTCCTTGTTCTAGTCCTGGAACGAATTCCATGGAGGAAGGCTACAGTTATTGTTCTTAAGGACTGCTACAGGGTCACCCACCAGGTTATCTGTGACCTCAACTGGATTGAACAAGATTGTATCACAGGATTTAACACTCAAAACCAGAGAGACCAGCAGCACAGGATGCAAGAATGCGATGGGGGATTGCCTCAGGAAAGGGAGGCCTCTTATCTCAGCCCCAGCCTGTGGGATCACCAAATTGGGGAGTAGGAGAGAACAATCTTGGGGCCCCTTGTGTAAGCCAGGACAGCTGGAGGAAAAGCTAGGGCCAGTCTCAGAGTCAGTCACTATGTGCCCCAGGAAGGACAGATCCCTCATGTTCAAGGGGGCAGAGGACCCATTCCAGCCTCAAGTGGCTCTCCATGATTGCCTGGTGCCAGCAAGAGAGTTTGTCCTGGGGAGACCAAGCGCTTGCTCCAGCATAGAGCAGTGGTTGTCAGGCTGCCATGTGCTTTAGAACCAGTGCCATGTACCTTGCTCACTCCGGCAGGAGTTCCCACTTTATTCTGCATCTTTGAGGCTCTGCTTTTTGCAGGCTGGCTAGCAGGTTGCGTGTGCTTTTGGAAAGTTCCTTGGGAGTTCCATGCAGGTGTCTCATGAAGTCACAGCCAGGGACCAATGTCAGGATCCCGACACTCCGGGGTAAGGAAGGAAGGAAGGAAGGGAGTGAGGAGGACTTTAGTGTCCTTGGAACTCTGAAGCCCATACACCATCTCCATCCCTGCACCTAAGGCTTGCAGTCCATGAGTCCCCTGTAGTGGGGCTCAGCAGGCTGGCTAGTAACAGCTGTGGTATGGCCTTCAGTAGATGGAGGACCGGTAGGGCCATAGATGAGGGACCGAAGATGTCCACTTAGACCTTGTAAGTTGCCACAAATGGGATTCAGTTAGGAGTCTCTCAATGGGAGGTTGCTTTGGATTATCTATAGAGATCAGAGGGAGGCAAGTGGGTCTGAGGCAGGGGGATGGGAGGACAAGGTGGAGGTCAGCAGTGGGGTTCCAAGTCAAAAGAAAAGCTGGTCAAACTAGGGCTGGGTTTCCCCTGAAGCCCCCAAGAGGGACTAACTCTTACTACCTCTGGGCTTGGGACTTCTGGAGCCACCAGAGCGGCCAAATATCAAGCTTACATTGTTGTGGCCACTGTGCCGCAATGCTTTGTTAGAACAGTGGCATGAAATAGCACCACCATGGAGGCAGACACTGAAGACTTGTCCTGTAGAAGCAGCCACCCTGTTTCCCTGGGAGAACTGGGCCACCTCAATCCAAGGCCAAACAAAGCAGCCAGAATGGCCTATTGGAGGAAGGGGGTGGGACACAGGATTAAGAGGACCCTTGGCAGGATTACCAAAGGCACCTTTAGAGGGCTCCTAGCACTGGTCCCAGATCATGGAGTGGTTTCGAACCTCTACACCCACAAGAGAGCATTTGAAGGACTCTCCAAACAAAACCACATAGTCATCCAGAATGCACTCATCCCAGACAAAGGACAGGAGCTGATGTGACCTGTCTATTCACCAGGGAGCAGCAGAGCTGGGCCATAGCCATATGCTCCCACAAGTGACACAGGCCTTGGCTAATTGTGGAACACTGTATGAGTGAGTGGCTACCAGCTATGAGGAACATTCGGCAGAACCTGCCAACAGATATTTTGCCTTTGTCCAAGAAGGGGATGGAATATCCACTTAATGGTGGGAAAACAGAACCAAGAAGATAAACCAGCCCAAGGCTGAAGAGGCTTGTGACAGCAAGGAGCCATGGAACAATGGGCAGCTTCCGCGTATTCTGTTGTTCTGGACTCACGCCTTGGAAAACAACTGTCCCCCTGCCCAGTCAGGATGGCTTGCTCACCTCACTCAAGGAACAAAGGACACTCTGTTCTCTTGAAGAGCCAGCCCAGGAGAGAGGAAGCTCCCAAGCACTAGCAGTGGTGCCAGGAGAGCGGGGAGAACGCCCTGTCTTAACAGAGGATGTGCTGATGTCACACCATACCCAAGAAGTTCTGATGAGGGATCCAGATGGTAGTGTATGTATTTAACTGATGCACTGACTTCCCAGGCACAGGGGTCAGTGGAAGCCACGTGGAAGGTGTGGACGTGCAGCGGGTGATTCTAGCACTGTCTATGCTGGAGAGAAAAACCACAACACTCCCAACACAGAACCATGAAATGGAGGTTTTGCCTGTTCAACTAGAGTGACTTCATACGGATCTTTGTGCCAACCTGAACCATAAACCCTGCCGGGCAGGTGTGTGCACTGGCTCAGGGATGGGCTATAGAGCAGGCTCAGTGTCCACAGCTCCCACGGGGTTTGTCAAGACTGCAGAAAGGAGGCCTCACTAGGCCTCTAGGCTGTCTGGGAGTACAGTGTAGAAAGGAATGCCTCCGTGGGACCGATGCAGAGGATCTGTGCAGTTCAGACCAGGAGTCAGGAAAGAGCAGCTAAAACAGGAGATCCTGATGTGAGCTGGTGTGTGAGCCTGGGTGAGCTACAGAGTGGCTGTTGAGGTGCTGGCTAGGGCATTGCACAGACATCTTGTGGATGTGACTGGGAACACTTTAAGTCTCAGGATATAGTGTAAAGCAAATGACCTTCCAGAGTATGGTGGTCCTCACCAACCCCTTGAAGGCCAAAAGAAAAAGATTAAAGTCCCCCAGGGAGAGGGATTCCACTTCCAAGTGCCACATGGAATCTGTACCTCAATTTCCTGACTTTTTGGGTCCCACTGCACAAGCCATCTCAAGGAACAAGCAGATGGGTGCAGAGGTCCTGCCCAGGCATCGCCTCCCAGTCTCTCTTGAAAAATGCTGGCTGACACAGGCCCGGGCAGAGGCGACACGGATACAGGTCTTTATTGGAGGGGCAAGTGATATCATACCAAGAGAAAAATACTAAGGAAGTGAAATTTCAGGAAGATGGTAGGCATGGCTCACAGACATCTATATTGAGGGATTTGGAAGCCACCAATGGTGAATAGGAAGAAATTTGAAGAAAGCCTAACAGAGTTATTTTGTTCATGAACATGTGAGGTTAATGTCAAATAATGCTTGCTGACAATAAGATGTAAAAACAAAGCAAGAAAAACCCCACAAAAAACCCCCAAATCCCAAGTGATCAGAAGAGACTTCTTGAAGTCTTTCAAGCATTCTCCTACATGAATGTGTGTGACCTACACAGACACAGAATTCCAAGCAGTTCCTATGTTGTTAAGAAAACCACACACCTGCGGGCAGAGCATCATTCCTGATTGGAAGCTGTGTGGTACATAAACCATGTGGCATAGTCTACTCCATGAACAAAAATGACTTGAAGTGACCCTGCCACATCTGTCCAGTCACAAGCAAAGCTAGCACCAAATTGCCCTGCTCCAGTGAGATCCGCAGAGCAGGCGTCTGGCTTCAACTCCCCATAGCACAAAGACCAAGCCAAATTGTGAGACCCTCATTGTTCTTTAGCTTCCTGTCAGGAGTTGCAAGCAAAGTCCAGGCACTTCAGTCTCCGTGATTAGAAAGAGCTCTCCAGGGCATGTCTGGATGAGGTCCTGGGAGGGTGGTCTGCAGAGGAGCCTCAGGCATAGGCATCTGAGAACACTGTCCATGAGGGGTGCTGGGAGATGTATTTCCCTTAGTCACTTCTCATGGGGATAGAGTGCAAGCAGGCCCATACAGCAAGAATCACTCAGGCTGTAAACACAATAGACTTGCCACTCCTGAGGTGTCCAGTGGAGTGGTGTCACACCCCACCCTGCAGTGGACAAAGGCAGCATTAGGGGAACATTCCCAGTGTGGCCCATTTTAACTGAACTATATCCTTGGTCTGAGAAAAAGTGTGGATTTTAGATACAACTGCAGCTTCTGAGGACACTATAGGATATGCATATGCCACTGGAGCTACAGGAGCCGGACCCTGCTGGATCCAGTGTCCCTTGGATGTCCACCTGTCTCTAGAAGCCACCACCTCAGTCCAGTAGAAGAGGGGAAATGCAGGTACGTGTTCCACAGGCCACACTTCCCAGCAGGCCCGAGCCACAACCCCTGGCAGGGACCACCTCTCCAGATACCATCAGCTTCTGGTCACAGGGACCCGAGGCCCCACACTGCTGTGTGACGCTGGCCACGGGACGGTTTAAGTGTGTACTATAGTCTACAACAGCAGACTAAGAACTTGCATCTTTAAGAAAAGTGATGTGTACCAGCAAGATGTCTCAGCTAAGCCTGAAAGTGGCTCTTTCTACTAAGCCTGACAGTCCAAGTTCAACCCCCAGGATGGGATCCACATGGCAGAAGGAGAGGAACTGTCTCATTAAAGTTGTCCCCTGACTTCCACTCTGGACATTAACAGCTCAAAACTGTTCTCTGGAGGAGATAAGTGGTTCTCAACCTTCCTAATGCTGTGACATTTTAATGTAATTTTTCCTGTTGTGGTGACCCTCCCAATCATAAAATTATTTTTGTTACTAAAATTTTGCAACTCTTAGAAATTGTAATGTAAATATCTGGTATACAGGATATCTGATATGTGACCCCTGTGAAGGGGTGGTCTGACCTTTGGAGGGGTCATGAGTCCCCAGGTTGCTCTAGAGACTGACTCCCTTACTGTGGTGGGTGAATCTTGGTTCTCATCTCAGCTCGGCCTCTTGATAGAAAGACAAACCTTAAGAAACCTCTCTCTGCCTCTGCTGCCCACACTCTGTAAAGGGAGTTTATAAAATACCTACTTCATCAGGCTCTTTTGAGTATTAAATAAATCTGAACCAAGTGTTAGTTTTCTGTGGCTGTGACAAGACCCGTGAAAAGCCATTTAAAGCAAGAAAGGTTTATTTGGGGTCACAGTTTCAGAGGGTGCAAGCTGAAGTCACTTAGGACCTACCCGCTTCAGTCAGAACCCATCACTTAAGTTTTGTCACCTCCTGAGGCCTGTCAGAACGTGAAGCCATGGCCTCTGTGATCTATCCAGTCACTTCCCTGCAGACACACCGAGACACCTCTGCGCTGTACTGGGACCAAGCCTCCAACACACAAGCCTTTGAAAATTCAGTTCCAAACCATAAAAATCCACTGGAACAGCAATGAGTATCCAGTCAACACTGGTCAGTGTCACAGTACATCACAGTGTCAATGTTAGATAGGCCACAAACCACCCCAAACCAATCTGTGGCCTGCTTTTCTTGTTCTGACCTCCTAGCCACATTCTATGGGGTACGTGGGACCCTCAGCTCCCACCCAGCACGACACATGACTGAGGCTTAAGATTTACTGCTTTGCTCTCTTACACATTCAGTTCTCCAGCATGAGTGAGCTCTGACTGTGAGATATGATATAAGGGACAGTGCTGAGTGAAGGGACAAAGTCTACCCGTGAGGAAGGCTACCTTCCACAATGACCCCTCCCCAGATACATACTTTTTCTCTTCTCATTCTATCTTCATTTACCCACATTCTCTGAGTTTCCTGGGCTATCTTGGAGGGTGGGAGGGGTCATCTAGTCATGACCTCTGCCACAAGCCAGATAAGCTGAGGACCAAACAGTACAGAGCTAGTTCTACATGGCACCACAACTGATTTGTCACAGGCCAGACAAGCTGGGGCCTAATAGTACGCAGCATAAGGTCCTGAACAGCACCGTAGCTGACTTACCCTGACGACTCTGAGTCTCCATGGCTCTGGAGCAGCCTAGGGAAGCAGTTTTTATAGTGACCCCGATGGCCAGCTCTCTAAATAGTCTCTTGTGGATGGTGTGATAAAGCCCGCTCTGAACATCCAGGATAGCTCCGCTGCTTGTGAAGCAACAAGCAGAGTCCCTGCTGTTTGTAGCACCAGGTGACTAATCGAAGGACCCAAATGGGCAGAAGAAACCAGAGAACAGCAGCTTTGCAGCATTTTCCCTCCTAAAGAATGGAGGCTCCATGCATCGCATGACATGTGACTGCTGCTGTCACCATGAGGAAGGAGTTTCCAGGTGGACAGAAGCCAGTTTTTCCTGGTGATGGGACAGATATAGCAAGAATTCAACATGAGAGCCTGTGGCACCATCTCAGAGCTCAGATCGAGGCAGAAATGCAGGCGGGGCTCATGGCAGACCTAGCACGTACAGGAAATTTGATGCACAGAAAGCCTTCGGACTTTCACAGGCGCACAGGACCTGGAGAGTGGGAGTGCTATACAGGCTGCATGACCTGTTCCTCTTGCTGCTCTGCCTCTTGTCCCAGTCCTCTGGGGGAGGCTGCAGGCAGGAGGCTGAGTGTGGGTCTGACAGTGTCAGGAAGGCTCTAAATCTGGTTTTTGTGACAGGAAGGCCCTGAGTGACATGTCTGTTATACAGAGATGGGGGGAGGTTCTGAAACATCTGGATACAGAAGTGGGGGGAACACCTTGAGTGACATGTCTACAATCAAGAAGTGGAGGAAGGCCCTGAATTGCACATCTGCGATACAAAATTGTGGGCAGCTGCTTCCCCAGGGAAGCTGGAAACTAGCAGGGTCATGGCTCCAGGATGACCAGTCTGCTGGATGGCTGGTCAGCAGGAACTTGTCTTCCCCTCCTTACAGCCACTGACCTTTGACTGAGATCATATGCACACCTCTTTCTGTGGCTTTCTCCACCCTTCATGGGTTCACGGTCCAGGGCAGGTCCTCAGTTTGACCATGGGAGGGGGGCACCTATACCAGTACCCATTCAGGGTACATGATGGCCAGCAAGGAGCTGTTCTCCCCTGGTGAGCTCCTTGAGTGAGTGATGAACCATTTGCCTCTGTCATAGAACCTGGAGGCTGTGGATGCCCTGGGCATTACCTTTCTGGGTTTTAACGGTCAGACTTTTGACCCTCCTCAAGATTCTAATAAAAAACTTACCTGGAAATATCCTTTCAAATTCATAAAAATAATGCTGAGTCCAAAACAAGTCCTTCTAGAGGGGGTTCTCTGAGCCAGTGCCTCCAAGGCTGGGCTCCTCACAAAGGCAAATCTTAGGGGAACTGGCTGCTGTTTGGAGGAAGGATGAGAATACAGGCAGCCTTTGGAGGGACGGCCTGCCATCCCTGCAGCCCAGCCCACGGGCCTTAGCCCCACGGGTTACAGTGACACCGTGAGATGACCACGTCACAAAAACACAGCTTCTAGGCAGCAAGCTCTTTCTAGAAACACAGCAGTAGAATACTTACATTTTATATTATTGCTTGTTTGTGATTCCACCAAATATGCCCCCCCCAACAAAACACAAAGTACCACAAAAGGCAAGAAGGAAGGAGGAGGTACTCGGAGCCTAATTCAGATTGCTCCTTTAGATAACAGTGGAGGTTTGGTGTTTGTAACCTGTGACTTCTTCAGTATGGAACTTCCTCTCTCTCCTCCTAAGTGGAAATGGTTTGGTAGACAGCAAAGGAGACACATAGAATCTCCAGAGACAGTGACAGAGGACAGCGCAGCCAGCCACAGGGCAGCTGCGCAGCAGGAGTGCAGCTGGGCTACACTGTCACCTTTCCACCTGATTCTACTTGGAAGCTGGAAGCCGGATTCTGGGTTGTTTCAAAGCTCCAGCTCCCCACGCTCTCTTCCTTTGCCTTTCTAGATTCTGCTTGAATGTTTAAACATTCAACTTACTTGGAAGATATATTTTCAAGGTCACTGTTTGATAACATCAAGCTGAAAAACCTATACAGTGGAATCATTGTTTACTACAAGCCAGTGGAGGTCATGGCCATCTGAAAGAAAGTCACCCAGTCTGTACAGGATAAATGCTTCCCAGGCAACACTTCAGAGTGGAATTGCTGGCAGAGAGTGGGACCTTGTAGGTTCTTCTTAGATAATGAAGATTGATAAGCCATTCTCTAGAGTGAGAGCAAGATAGGAAAAAGGAGACAAGAGAGAGAGGAGAGTTCCCCCCAACAGCTTTCCAAATCTCAGCTCAATGTTACGACAAATATCTGACATGGAAACAGTGGACAGTGGCTACAGGACACCCATTGTGCCTGAAGCTGCTCTTGGTAGACACTCTCTGCCCTTCCTCATGCCTTCATCTCTGGGGAGCCTAGCCTCGTCTGTGCCAGAGAGTCTAACCTTGTCTTTGCTGGGGAGTCTAGCCTTGTCTCTGCTCTGGAAGGATGCTATGTGAGTGGGGCTCCTAGAGCTCAGGCCCTTTGGGGGCTGCCTTTTTACTAAAGGAATTCTATAGTGGTCCCTCCGTGGTGGAGAGTGCCCACAGCTTCCTCCTGTGGCCAAGTCAGGTTCTGCATTCCCTGGTTCAGATGCTCATGATCTAACCAGTCATCCACAGAAGGACATCTAGTCTCTACAGGTTTTAGTTTTACAAATAGAGCTAATATAAGCATCTGCATTTGAGTGATCAAGCATACCCATCCACCCCCAGCCATCTAACCTTCACCAGCTCTGGGAGGCTGGCATGCTTTCTTTTCAAAGTTGCCAAACTGTTTCCTTTTCTTTCTTTTTAAAGACTTATTTACTTGATTTTATGTACATGTGTCCTCTAACTCCATTTATGCCTTTATGCCAGGAGATGGCATCAGATCCCATTGTAGATGGTTGTGAGCTACCATGTGGTTGTTGGGAATTGGACTCAGGACCTCTGCAAGAGCAGCCAGTGTTGTTAACCTCTGAGCCGTCTCTCCAGCCCTCCCAGCATTTGGATGGTCATTATTTTGGGTCTTAGCTGTTCCGCTGGGTGAGGACTGGTGCACAGTCTCTGTGCCCTCACCATCAGAGCACCGACCCCATAGTCAGAGGCTGCTCATCCGGCCCTTTGCCTTTGTGGCCGAGTTTGAGGCTGCCTAGTCCTTTAATCCTTTGTTAGATGTGTGGTTCGTGCTCTCTTTCCAGTCTGTAGCTTGTCTTTGGATCCTCTTAATGCGGCTGTTTGCAGAGCAGATTTTCAGATCCGCTAAGGTCAAATGTATCAAGGTTTTCTTTATGGATGTTTTGGCATTAAGTAAAAGAATTCCTAGTTCAGTTTCAGGTTGTAGAGACTGCTTTACTACTTTTCCTAAAGGTTTTATGGCTTTGCATGCTGTGTTCAACTATGGAATCCATTTAAATTAAAACATGTTCTTTCTCAGGTACCTCCAGATGTCCAGACTCTCTGGTGCTACCTGTGAAAGTCACCCTCCTTCCACTGAGTTCATGTACCTGGTCAAAGGGCAAAGGCCAAAGGTCAGGCCTGTGGGATCTAGTCTGAGGTTTCAAGCCCTCCCTTCACTCCTATGTTAGCCATGCAGCAGAATAAGAATTCAAAACAAGTCATCCGCTTGACTCTTCTTTTCCAGGACTGTCTAGATGTCCAGATTTCTGGGTTTTTCCTAGGATACAGGGTAACTAAGCAAGGTGTGATGAAGGTCCTTCCTCTGGTGTTTTTCCCATTTGCCTTTAGCTGTGTGTATGTGTGTGTTGGGGGGGGGGTTCAACCTTCCCTCCATAGAAGCCTAGAACCCATCGTCATGGTTCCTGGACATACGTCCCAGCATGCCTCTCTTCCCCATTGCTGACGCCCAGAACACTGCACTAAATAATAGAGGGACAAGCTGGCCTCTGCACCGCCATCTGGGAAGCCACACTTATGTCTCCCCTGGAGCTTTTTCTTAGTGAACTGATAATATACCCAGTTTCCAGGTCTCTGGGGAGCTCATTCAGAAGAACTCCCAAGACAACAAAGTCCATTTGTCACTGGCTCATTCCTCTGCATCAGAGGAAACCATGACCTCCAGGTAACCTCAGGTCCATTTTTCTCTCAGAGAAGTCTTGAGGGCCTGGACAACAGGCATAGATCTCTCTTTCTACCTGCCTCAGGGACCTCAGCATGAAATAGGACCTGTTGTACCAGTGTCTATTGCCAGGACATGCTCAGGGTATTTATTTCCTGAGAGAAAGCACGTATTTCAGCACAGGGCTTGGAACAAGCTAAAGCAGAGGACTGTCTACCAAGGCTGCACTATAATTATGCCCCTGTGGGTTAGGCATGGATTCACAGGCTGTATCACTCTAGTCAGAGCAAGATGGCACCCACATAGGTCCCAGCCACTTACAACAAAGTGTGGATGGGGAAAGAACAATGAGCTGTCAATACAGACATCAAAAACTCAAAACTTCAACAAACACAAATGGACAAAGATAAGGGTCTAGAGCAGAACCTAAGTCCATTCTCCCAAGGGGACAGAATGGCACACACAGGATCAATGCTAAGATATGGCTCATCTTTTATCTTTCTGCACAAAAAACCTTGTCTGAGAAGCCTGGGTTTGGCACCCTTACATGGATGACTGCATCTTCAGAGACGTGTACATTCTATTCTTGGGTTCCCAAAGGCATATGAAGTGCCTTGCTGTGGCTACTCTGCCCCCTAGTGAGCACTTTGGGTTAAAGCAACTTATGGTGGAAGGTACCTGGTCAGCAGAAGCCAGGACACTACTCAGTGACTCCCACCCCATCCAGGTGAGCAGGGATCATTCCATTCACAGAGCCTTAAAGAGGATAGCCAGTCCCAGATGACATCATGGTATGCTGAGCTGGAAGACAGGTTCACCCACAAGTGTCATGGTGTCACAGTGACCCTCCACAAGTGACTGAGGTACACACCAAAGGATATCCATACCTCCCGGCACACCACCAGCATCCACACCCGTGATTATCATGAAACTCTGCACACAACCAAAGGCTTCTGTTCTCTTTCCCAGAGGCACGTCCAGCACCTGCAGAGTGGTGACCTATGGTAAATTGTTTTCTTTCTAGCCTGCCTATAACAGAGCGGCATGACATCTGCTCCATATGTATAATTTGGCTTATACCCCACCTATAGGTGTCCAGGTTTCATTTCCAATTGCTGTGCTGAAATACACTAACAAAAGCAACTTCAAGGGAAGGGAGTTTATTCAGCTTAATTCCAGGTTACACAGTCCATCACTGTGCCCAGAGCAGATGAAGGTGCCCAAAGCAGTTAGTCACATCCACAGTCAAGAGCAGAGAGAAGCAATGCAAACATACACAGTGCTCTGACCACTTTCCTTCCCTACCCATATGAACAATTCAGGACCCAGATCAAGGGAATGGAGCTGCCCAATGTTGGATTTGGTCTTCATCATCATTTAGCATGACCAAGACAATCTGACCCAGACAATACCTCACTGAGATGCTCTTTCCCAGTGATTCTAGATTATGACAAGTTAAATAGTAAACGTAAATGCAGCCTCAACAATGGATTCAGTTTCAGAAGGCAAGGGACACTGCCCCCTATCTGCTGTGGGGAGGACTGCATCTGCTCTGACTTCTCAGTTCCCGGGGCTTTGTGGACAGACAGGTCAAGTTTCTCTATTACTCTCTGATCCCCGGGCTTTTCTCTGAGCTGTGGTGACTGTCCCCTCTTCCATGTTTCACTGGTCAGGACAGTGACAGATCTCTCAATGGGTGGTACCTCCAAAAGCTCCATGAAGAAAGCTCTGTCATGGAGGACGAACCTGTCTACCGCAAGAGGAGAGCTTGAAGTTTACTCTTGAGCACAACTTTCTATAGTAGATGTGATGTTCTGTTTTGTCTCAGAGGCTCTGGTTGCTAGCCCAGAGCTGGTAGGGCAGCTCAGTGATACACCCAGGCCCCAGGCTCATCCTAGCCCCATACTAGGCATCTCAGTATGCTCCTCTGGTTCTCACAGCCATGGGATTGCTGCTGACACTGATATCCTCACTTCTGCCCAAAGTTGTCTTCCTTCTTGAAAAGAGGCTCATTTCAGGGCTATCTGCTCACAGAACTACCTCTAGCTGGCTGCCTGATAGTTGAGCTGTAAGCAGGGCAGTAGCAAGTGTGTAGTCCCGAGTAACAGGGAGAAAGGTGGATATCCTAGAGAGGGGTGAACAGGAGCAGTGGATACACCATCTGTCACAGACACACCTCTTCTCCTGCAGCACCAACGATGACATGTGCCGCATATGACATGTCCTGGCACACTACGTCAGAGGCCTCCTTGGGAATGGCCAGCAACTTTCGCATACCTGGATAGACACTGGACTGAATCCACTCCTGGGCTCACAGGATGGGAAATGGAGCCCAGACAAATAGGAGGACTCAGTTGTGACCAAGTTGTTATGTGGTGACATACTAGGGAGGAGCCAGCTCTGTCCAGGGCACAGGACTTAGGATTCCTAACAATGTTGGTCCGTGGGGATATTTTCAAATAAAATAAAAACAGTTGGAGATACCAGAGGGATCTACTCACAGTCAGTCTAGGAGGATCAGACAGGAGGTAATTCACACCTTTAATCCCAGCATTGGGAATATCCCCGGAGTGATGACCTATGCCCTAAATCCAACCTGAGTTCAGGTCATCTTAGTTTACAGAAGGAGTTCCAGGCTCCCAGGCAGGCAGTGGTGGTGCCACGCCTTAACTGAATAAAGAAGGTATTTAAGACAGATATAGAAAGACAGAGCAGGCAGAAGAAGCCATGGCTCACACTGTTAGTCCCAGTACTTGGGAAGCAGAGACAAGAGAATCTCTGTGAGTTCAAAGCCAGCCTGGTCTTCAAAGCAAGTTCCAAGACAGCCAGGACTGTTACACAGAAAACTCTGTCTGGAAAAAACAAAAACAACCAAAATAGACTGGAAGAGGTGGATCTGACCTCTGATGTCTCTGACTGTTTTTATTATATTTGAAAATATCCCCACACGGGTCGGATTCCAGTTCACCTGTATCATAGACAGGGCACAGTGCAGAAGCATTTCTAAGGTAGCCTGAAAGGGCTGGGACCAGATCCCACGTTCTTAAGTTACTCTGCAGTAACTATGGTTGTAAAGGTCATTGTCTGCCTATTATTATTATTATTATTATTATTATTATTATTATTATTATTATTATTATTATTATTATTATCATTATCATTATTATTGGAGAAAGAGTCTCACTATGTAGCCAAGACCAGCCTCAAACTCATGGTAGTCCTTCTGCATCAGTCTCTTGAACGATAGTATGACAAAGAAGCAAAACATTTAACCTGTGAAACTTCACAAGGCAGGGTGTAGGTGGATGTCATTTCCACACCCTGTGCATCCTGGAGACTCCCAGGCCATCCTGTTAAGGATCAGAAGGTGGGTAGGCTGAGGAACTAAAACCTCAATGTAAGAGGGTCTGTTTCAGATGTAATGCTGCCTGAGCTGGCATTGCACAACAGTCAAGCAACAGACGGAGCATGTCCACAGGAGGGTAAGTGCTCCCATGCCCACAAAGCAACCACTGAAACCTGCCTCACATACATCACTGGTGTATGGAGCACACAACACAATCCTGTAGCTGCTTTCACATTTACAGTAACACACATGGAGCTGTACTAAGGCTCACTCCCAGAACGTCTTTGGAAGAGTGTGCACACTTAAGAGAGGGTTTGTACTAAATGACTGGCACATAAGATTTCAAGTCTGAAGTCAAAGTCATCTATTTTGATGCAGTCCTGAGACCCACGGAGAGGTGACCTACATATCCAACAAGCAGTAAATGGAACGAGGCAGCCAGGGTTGGCTCTGCCCAAGCTGGCCATAAGCAGTGGCTACCCGGAAGGCCATCTGCTTCACCTGGTGGAATTCCAGAAAAATTCCATTCAGCTTAGTTCAAATACAGAGCTTTTTCACAGGTCCAGAATTGGGGACAGCACAGCAAAAGATATCTCCTGTTCCCAACAGATACATGGGTAAGAATGATTATATTGTTTTTACTGGTCTCAAGATAATCCAGTTTCAAATTATCCACCATAAAACAACACAAAACATGAAAAGTATTGAGCTTTTCCTAAAGACCATACATTTTATGATGGAAGACATCAAGAAGCATCTTGGCTGGAGATATCGGGAAAATTTATTAGTGATATATCATATAAAGGATTAATATGCTTTAAGGGGTTATATAAGCACTCACTGCTACAAATTGATCCTTGAGACAATTTTTAGAGAGTAAAATGTCCCACAATGGCTGATCCGCTCCCCTAAAATACAAGAACAAATAAAGTCAGTGTCCAGGTGTCTCAGTGGGGTCTGGCCACGCCCCATTCAGGCTCCAATACTCCAATGACACACCTCCAAGCTTCGCCAAATAATACCTAAATCCCACTACACCCTCAGAATTGTGGAAGCATGGTTGATGCAGAAGTCAGCCTCCATATTTAGCTGCAGTGAGGTGGCATCCTCCATGAATCCTGCCCAGTAGGAACCTTCCCATGCTGCTCTGCCTGCACCCATAAGGACCTGCGTGTCTGTCACACTGCTGGGCATGAATGCGATAACTTCCACTGAAGCCCAAGTCTTATAGGGTGGCTATTCAGAGGTGACAGGGTTATCATGGGTGTGGCAGATCTCCCCACCCTTTCCTCCTCTGGATCCAGTAACCTCCAGCCCCTTGTGGCTCAGTGACCCACACTAGGGAAGTAAGGACCAGGCCCTGTTAGATGAACAGGTAGCTACTCATTACACTTCTGCAAAGAATACTGGCCTTGTCTCCAGCAGGACTGGTTTATTTTGTCACTGATATCATTGTGACCTCATGGGAGGTTACATGAATTTCGCATCAGGATTCACACAACCTACTTTGATACTCATTGTTCTGATGTTGGCTAACTAGGCTCATAGCTAAGTACTCTCTGACACTCCTCATTGTGGGTTTGGGATATTCTTTTTTTTTTTAGTACTTCCTGACTCTCTGACACCACAAGATGCTGGGTCATTGCCTGTGTTTCCTGCCCTCATCCTAGATTCAGCCATTTTTCTGAGGATCCTGGATCCTTTTATTGGAGGGAATGTTAGACAAGAAGAGGGTCTTACTGGTAGACTCCTTGTTACTCGGGTTATGGCAGCCAACTGTTGGGGCAGGAGACAAAAATATATACTAGGGTGTGCACAGATTTCTGAGGGTGACCACCTGAATCTATACTAAGCTAAAGTAAATTCCCATGATAACTCCACATCTCACCAGCTACCATTATTCCAAACTCTTTCCTGTTGCCTGTCCCTTGTCACTTAGAAGGCCATGGTTGGTGTATATGCGACATCATCAGGTCAACTTGTGCTCTCAAGGGGCAGAGCTCAGCCAGGCAAGGGCTCATGAATGGTTTCTTCTGTCCCTTTTTCTGGCCTCTACTTTGCCCAGTTTCCAATGTTGATCCCAAAAGTCCTGACCTTTAGGGAGGGGCTGTGTATATTTGCAATGCAGCTGAGTCTCTTGTCATGGCCCTCCTTATGTCCAGGACTCCTTGGACCACCCGTGATGTTCAGTTTCTATCCATAACATGAAAGTCTATGGATTTTGATATACACACGCCATGGCCCATCCATTATTACAGTAGCATTGCTTTCGCTGCCTTAAAAATCCTCTAAGTTGGACACTGAGATCGTTGGGGGCTGAGCAAAGCTTTGAGTTCAAGGCCAGTCTGAGACCTGTTTCAAAAAATACCCCAAACCAAATTTGTAGTTGTCCCACCTTCCTGTCAGCACCGACATCCCTACTGTCTCCACAGCCTTCTTTCTCCACACTGTCATACAGTGGGATTCCCACGGCAGAGCCTTCAAACTGGCTTCTTTTGCTCAGCAGAATGTGTTTAAGATTATTGCATATCTGCTTCCTATCCCTGGATGACATTCCATTCACTGTCTGAATAGCTAGTTTATGTATCCACTGACTACTTCATCTGAGAACATACTGGGAACATCCACATTTTCGGGGCTTGGGAATGATGCCACATATACCTGCATGCAGGTTTCCTATGGCTGCAAATTCTCAACTCCCTTGGGTAGCAGCCAAGGGGGACTGTTGGGCAGTACAGGCAAAGTGGAGATTTAAATGAGGTTACCCACTGTCTTCCACACTGACATTGTGAGGCTCCATGTTCTCTATGCTGCCTTCTGGTGTCCTGGCTGGTCAGTTTTCAGAGCTAGTGGCAACAGGGGTATGGTGGTGGTGGTGTCTTATCCATGTTTCTCTCCTGACATGATTCTGGACATCTTTTGAGCACTGGGCTTTACTCAGTTTTGTCCCAGCAAGTTTCAAGATAACCAGAAAAATGAATGTTGCCCAAGAGAAGAAACTGTCTGCAAAATTGAAGAAAGCTGAGCAGCCACCACTGACCAGTAATGCCAGGTCAGCCCTCCAGGCCTCAGCATGGGGGTGCTATCTCCACTGACACAGAAGAGACAGGGAAGCCCACAGGTGTCTAGCAAGGCATTAGATGAATGCAGCTCTGCTAAGGAGCATGATTGTCTGCTGGCTCTGCTGTCTGCTGTGCAGCACATGTAGACCACTGCATACCTTGCAGTTTTCACACGGAAGCAGGAAAGATCACCTGGCAGTGGACATTACATTTTTCACCTCCTTCCTTCCACAGAGTACTTTGCAAATGGTTTAAGAGAAAGTGGAGAGATATCTCACACCCCTGGGGCATGTTTCCTGGTCTCTGAGTGAGCAGAGTGATACAAGAGCCCAGTGCTGTCAGTGTCCTGCAGGAGTACAGAGTCAGCTCCTTGCCACCATGTTGGATAAACTGTGCTGTGGTGGTGTAGGAACTTGAGGAACAGACATGCTTTGAGGACACTATGAACCCAGAAAGGAACACTTCAGTTTGGGAAGTTGTTTGGGGACGTGATAAGGCATGGATCAGTTTCTTCTTTCACTCAGATCTGGAAAGAGATATCTGGACCTCACCTCAGCACAGGAGACACCTTTTGGAGGGTTGTGCCCTTGTTCTATTCTGTGAGAGACCCTGAGCCTAGTGTGGTTATTCTTCTGCAGAAAACTCAGAGTAGTGCAGTCTGGCCAAGCTCTCTAAGATCACATGTTGAGGTGACTTACTTAAGACCACATCCCCAGGGGCCAATTCTGGTGAAGACAGGAGCATGTCTCCTGGCTTCAGGTCCACATGGGCCAGCCTCAGCTAAGAGTCACCACTGGGAGGATGTGACCCTTAACCATGAATGTGGTGGGAAAAGCTACCTAGGAGAAGATTTATTGAACAGACACATGTGTTTCCACTGTCAGCTAGTGTTGGAAATGTCTGAAGTGCTAGGTTTTTTAAAAACCTAATGTTTTGATTACTCTTCTAAGAATTTCATACAATATATTTTAGTCATATTCACCTCCCACTCCTTTGCCTAACTCCTCCCAGATCCACCCATCTACTCATCCCTCCCCAGACTTTGCATTCTTTTTTTTTTTTTTAATCTTTTACCTAATATCCCATTGAATCAAATATGTGCTGGCCATATATTCCTATGTGCCATTCATTAGAGCATGGATAGCCTACCATGGGCCACACCTTTAAAGAAAGTTGGCTTTCTTGGGGCTAGAGAAATGTTTAGTGATTTAGAACATTGGCTACTCTTTCAGAGATCCAAATTCAATTTCTTTCACCCACACGGCATCTCACAACCACTTGTAACTCAAGTTCAGGACATCTAATGTTCTCTTTTGTCCTCCACAGACACTACACACATAAATAATGAACATACATATGTGCAGATAAAATATCCATACACATAAACTAAAATTTAAAGAAAAGAAGCCATCAATTGTCCATAGCTCCTCAAAATGACAGGAGCTCATGAACCCCTCCTTCATTCATGCTGGAATGTTGACTGGCTTGATCTTGTGCACGTACCCACAAATGCTGAGTTCATAAGTGTAGTGGTCCTGTTGTGTTCAGAAGAAACTGCTTCAATTTGTTCCTCCAAAATTGTAAGTGACTCTTACATTCTTCCTATCCTTCTGTCATGATGGTCTCTGAGCCTTGGGAAGAGGGTGTGACATAGCTGCCCCATTTATGGCTAAGTGCTCCACTGACATGTATTCTCTGCATTTTGACAAATTGTGATTTTCCATTTACCACCATCCACTGCACAGGGAGGCTTTGCTGGTGATGTCTTAGAGATGCTCTGGGTAAAGAAACAGGAATTCACAGGGCATTTTGATACTGTGCCCAGTTAGCAGAATAGGCTTGTTTCCTTAAACTTCAACCCTTACCCAGGGCTGAGTGGAGCTACCTGTGGCTCTTGGTCTGGAGGAGATGAACTAGAGTTTTATAGTAGATGCTCTAACAGTTAGAAGAAGTGAAATGCTCACAGATCCCACGGAACATTCTAACAGACTTGCAGCATGACATTGTAATCTATGAAGTTCATGCTTCATAACTTGTATAAGTTGTATAAAGTTTCCAAAATTGTACTGTCAATGTTTCAAGGTTGTGTACAGTTTCATAATAGGTTTCACTCATAATTATCCATGGTCATGTAGTCTTTAGGCCCGAGGATAGACATTCTTGGCAGACCCCAGGGTGGACACTGTTGGTGGCCACTGTGTTTGTAGGCCCCTGGGTGGATACTTTTGGTTGCCATTGTGACTACCTCTCAAAAATTCATAGTGACCTGAAGTACAACACGGAGGCTCACACATCTGGATTTTGCATTCAGGATCCTCCGTGGCGACCAGGGCTCCTCTGCTCCCAGCTTCCCAGATGGCTATCCTCGGGTTTACCTCAGTTTTTCCTTCATTTGTTTCAGGGGCCTGACAACCATTTCTTTCATCTCTGGCCACAGCTGCAGGACAGAACTGGTTTTGCAAACTCACCAGTACTTGCAGAAATGACTGAGTCTCTTTTGGTAAGCCTCCTTTGCTTCTTAGATATTCTCTGGAAGCCACGAGTGGGAAGACACTAGAAATCCACAGGAAATCCACAGGACTACATATCTTCACAAACGTTACCCAAATTCCTTCACATTTCTGCCAGCGGCCTTGGAAACTGGTTCCTAGGAATGGGAATTGGCAGAAGCTATGCTGCTTCCATGGGTGTCTCACATGTGCACCCTCACTAGCAGAACTCCTGGGTTTCTGAGCACATCTCAGATATAGCTGTCCTATAGCAGGATCCATGAAGTTGTTTTTTCTTCGTGAGTTTAAGAGTGTTAAATAAATGTATTTTGCAATCGGCAGATATGTCATATACACAAGTGTGTCTCTGTGCCAGTGTTATGTGCACATGTATCTATGTGTACTTGTGGTATATAAATGTGTGTGACTGTTTATGTCATGTACATATGTAAGAATGTCTATGTATCAGCCAAGCAGTAGTGGTGCATGCCTTTAATCCCAGCAATGGGGAGTCAGAGGCAGGTGGATCTCTGAGTTTGAGGTCAGCCTGATTTACAGAGTTCCGGAACAGCCAGGGCTATACAGAGATACTTTGTATCAGGGTTGGGTATGAACTTCCCAAATACACGGGAAGAACTCACCAGGGATGCCCACCCAGACAATGGCCACCACAAATGCTGGCACATACTGCATTCATTAGAGATGTGGAGTCACTCAGTATCTGCTTACTATATAGTAAAGAAGGAAAAATAGCCACGAAATATGCATGACGTGTTCAGGCTGGAGCCAAGTGAAATCTCAGAGAGAATCAGTCTGGCTGCTGGTCCTTTCAGAATTTAATATTGCACCTCAAATACATTTCATAGTCTACTTGATTTATAAATAAAAAATTGCATCTCAGAGTTCCAGATGGTGCCGATAAGATGAATGAATATTGTTGCCAAGAGTTTGCCTGAGAAGACAGCCTCCGTAGGTACCAAAAGGGACTTCAGCTCAGCAGACACAAACACAGGTGATAACAGCCATGATAGCATGGCTTGCATGCTTTCCAGTACAAGAATTTCTTAGCTCTTTTCAAAAAAGGAAATACTAACTTCTAACATTTTTACAAGAAAATTACATTTAATTGTCTTAGAAAAGGTAAAATACTTACCTGACTACTTCCCTGTGAATTTGTAACTGGGAAAAAGCATAAGACTACCAGTTGTGTTGTGTGGATTTCCACATTTTGCATGCATTTAATCGAGTTGCCTCTGGGCAAATGGAAAGAATCAAAGAGTATAACATGAGGGCTTGGGTCCAGACCACAACCCCACTGTAGATATCTAAGTGCCTTTTAGTGGCTGGTTCCTGTGAGCCAAGCACCTACTGTAGTGTGGGCAGGTGAGATGGCGCAAGTGTGGGGAGTTCATGAAGAGAAGGGCATAAGTGGAGACAGGGGCAGGTGGGGAGGTCTGCAGGGTTAGGATGACAGCTAGCTGGGTGCTTCTTCACTCACACCCCCTACATCATCCCAGATTCCACAAAAAAGCAGCATAAAGAATCCTAACAGGCAGATAGGGAAGGGGAAGGTGGAGACGGGTAGATGGGACAAGAGCTCAGAGGCAGAACCCACCAGTTGGGGTTGCTAGTACAAAGGCCATCCTGACAATGTATAAACCAAAGGCCCCTGGGCCCCTCCCTGCTGAGCTGACTTCAGTCATGTTGGTTACAAGATGATCCTGGGGTCCTCTGTTGTTGACTGTAAACACACCCAGAAGGCAGGCTGCTCCTCACACTGTTTATACTCTAAGACTCTGGAGAGGCAGTGGAAAAATGACAGGCTCTGAGTGACAGGCCCTGACTTGTCTTCTCAGTCAGCAGGGATGCCCACCCAGACCAGGGCTTTTCAGAGCAGCCTTTCCCAGAGTGTAGTCCTTGTGGTGTTTAAATATCAAGAGTTCCCCAAAAGATGTATGTGTCTGGGTCATGGGGGTTTCCACTCATCAGTGGATCGACCCACAGATAGAGTAAAATCCCAAGGCATTATTGAGAAGTGGAAATAGGAGGCAGAGTCTAGTTGGAGGAAGCAGGAGAGCCGGGGTACGCGGCCTGCAAAGGGAAACCTTGTCCTGGCCCCCGCGTTTCTTTCTGTCTTTTGCCACTGTGCCTTCTTCACCTTTATATCCTCTCCAGCGCAGGTGAACAGCAGCAGGGCCAAGTGACCACGGGAACCTCTGACACCATCAACTGCCCTGACGTGGCTTCTTGTGCACAAAGCCCTTCCTCCAAGTGTGCGACTGGCAGCATTTCAGCCCAAATCTCCCATGAATACTTCCCCCACAGAAACCAAACCATAATGAAACACCTCTCAAGTGTGAGCGGCCCCACCAGGCACAGTCTGCGCGAGCATCATCTCTCAGAAACAGTCATCAAGGACAAACTGTTGCCTCTATGCCTGTGACTGTGGCCTAACGCCCTACTTTAGGGAATATGGGACAGATAAAAACACTGCCTCAGACAGGATGCAGCGGTCACTCACAGGGAGGATCCCAACCACACACACCTGTGCCATGCGGCAGCCTAGTCAGGGTTTGTTTTTATCACTGCTGGTTTTATTCACAGTGAAAGATTCAGTAGGCAATTATAATCTTAACAGTTACTTAATCTGTTAATCTGACCAAACCCTTAGAGCTATAATTTATCCCCCTTGGTTTTCAAATAACAAATAACAGCTATGAAAAACATCTTGGTTCATGAATCCTTATGACAATATTTGGTCTATTTCCTAATCCAATTTCTAAAAGTGAATTTGGGGTTTTTATTTACAATAATTGCTTCTCCACCCCCCGCCCCGGAGCCATAAAGGCTCCACCCTACCAGCAGTAGACTTAAATCAGGTTCACAAGTGGCACAAAGGGGGCTCTGTGGTTGCATTTACGCTTCCTTTTTTCCTCTTTATTTTTATGTGTATGGGTGATTCACACATATGGCTCTGTACCCCATGCATGCTGTGCCTTCAGAGGCCAGAAGAGGGTATTGGGTCTCCTGGGACTGGAGTTACAGATGGTTGGGGGTGCTGGGAATCAAACCTGGGTTCTCTAGAAGATCAGCCAATGCTCTTAACTGGAGTCACCTCTCCACTCCTATATTCATGATTCTTTAATGTTACTCAGGGTGAGTTCACATCCTGCTGTGGTGTGCTCTATGGGGTGACCACCACTGTGCTACCCAGGAGAGAGTCTTTCTAAAGCCTGTCCCTGTGGCGTTTTTTCTTTTAAAGTACTCAGTCTTCATCATGGTTGCTTCTGAAGTAGTTTATGTATTCTGCTCCCTTGGGTCCTTTTTAGAACACATGGCACCCTCTAAGTAACTTTCAATAGCCCTGAGTTCTGTCTGTCACTAGTGAGCAGACCCCCTGATGAAGGTCCTCTCTACAGCACGGAATTTCCTACTTCCCTGACATGGACATGCAAGAGAAGATGAGAACAGAACACCCAGGTGGGTGTCCACGGAGGCCTCAGATCCTGCTTCAGCTGAGAATACCAGTCCTCCCTACCAGTGTCAGCCCACATTAGATATGATGCTGGGCAGACAATTTCCAAGGACTCAGGGGAGAAAGATTTCAAGGTACCTGTGCTGGGTGGAAACCAGGGGCATGCTGGGAGAACACGAAGTCCTGTGATGAACAAAAATCCCTGAAAAAGAAGCTATGCCTGGCTGTGAAGAAAAAAACTCTTGGAAGGAGTCTGTGTCTGCAGACACTGACAGGGTAGTTGGGATTTCAGAAGCATGGAAAGACTGGAATTTTGTAGGTGCAGAAGCTAATTGCTTTATCTTGGGCTAATTTTAGCTTCTGCAACAGCTTTCTTTGCCCCACTTTTGTATCTGAACTGACACCTCATGATAGTAAATAAAAACCCTTTAGAAGATGTAAACTTAGCAGGAAGTTTCCAGCACTCTAACAGCTAAGAACATCATCAGGTAATATCCTGGGTCTATAAAATAGCTCCCCATCTTGCTGTACCTGTCTCTCCGAGTGTATTTTAAATACCACCAATGTATTTTAAATTGCTTTGATTTATGACTTTCTTTAGTCAGTAAAACTATAAAACCTTTATGAAACTGCTTTCATGTGGAATTTGGGGTAACCTAAATCTGTGTTCTGGGGCCATGGTCACACATAATAGCTCCAAAGCCAACTCTCTCCTGCTTAAGGTGAGAGCTGTGATTTTTATGCCAACAGTGGGAACCACAGGGGCCAGAAACGCCTAGGGAGACAGTGACCATCAGGATTCAGGAACTTCTACCTGGGACTGGCTACATTCCTGCCTATGTCATAGGCTCAATGGGCAGGGTGGAAAGAGGAAGAGAAATTCAAGGCAAAGCCAGCACCCAGAGACACCGAGTAACTGGAAGAAGCAATAATAAGTATATAGTAGTGTAACACACTTAGTGGCTGGCATCTTCCCTTTTATGCTTCAAGGTCAACCACACACTTCAGAGGAGAGTTTCCTAAACATCGCCTTAATCACAGAAAGCATCCCAAATTTAATGTTCTTACGGAAGATCTCTGAAGAAACAGCTCATAGTTGACAGAAAACTCAAAATTCTCTAAGAAATACAAGCAAAATCTCTGGACCCACAGCTTTTCTGCAGGCTGGTGAGAGGTGAGCAGGGCCCTTGAGATGCCTCAGGCACACACTGCCCACCTCCGGAGGACCTCCAGCAGTGTTTCAAAATCACCTGTATCAGATAACACACACTGTTCATTTTAATAGTGATAAACACTGGCTACTTCTCTTTAGACCATCCAGGAGCCAGATGGGACAGACTGGGAAAGCAGGACCTGTGGACTCACCAGGAGGAATAGGGGCCAGGGTGAGTTCAGCAAGCCCAGGATCCTGCAGCCTGCCCCACTGGCCCCCAGGATCCCCACCTCACCCCACAGAGATGAGAATTGCCAGCTATCAGTTTTGACCAGCAACACACAAACTAGCTGCCAAAGGACTGGAAGCCCATTTTCACTACAAATGCTTTCCAAAACTATCAAGACCTCTTGCCAACTTCCTGAATAACAGAAACTCACAAGAGATGGATGATGAGGGATTTGGAAGGTTAGAATGAGAAGTTCATCACCTGCAACCAAGCTGCTGTACCATTTGCAGGAGCTAGCTTGGCAGACTGTCCAGTCCAGAAAAGACTAGAGGGAGAAGTGTTGTGTAGCTTGCTCCCCAAGTCCTGCCTGTCATACAACGACTGGCCATTGAAATCATCCATCACACACTAGGAAGAGGAAAGGAGTCTCCCAGGGAGTTTACACAAAGAGCCAGGAAGCTACAAGCCAACAGCCCTTGAGGTTATCAGAGGTCATCTCCTCAGGAAGAGATAAATTTGAAGGCTGCATGCCCCAGTCCTGAGATGAGATTCAACACATCTGCAGCCTCTGGGTGCGGGTCATTCAATCTCCACAGCTGCCATTAGGACCCGCCCCTAACCCTGACCTTCCAACATATACCAGCACAAGATAATAAGAAAGCTGACTTCCTTCCACTTGTGAGCTCCCAAGGTTGTATTGGTCCAACACATCTTCATGTTGGCTGACTGCATCAGAGTGCTAACATCCTTCAAGGCTTGCTAAACTCTTCCCAACCTGCCCAGTGATCATAGAAAAAGCATTAGGTCTGAGCGCATGCAGTCACAGAGAGAGAAGGCCGTGACTGGGTTAGAACGCTTGGGGATTCAGCCTATCCAAGATACTACTCATTCACGTCTCTCTCCTTTGTATCTAAGCCCAAGTCCATCCTGGGAATGGCAGAACTATACCTTGGATAGAAGGAAGTGATTTTCTCCTCCTCCTCCTCCTCCTTCTTCAGGAAAGCCAACTCTAACCATAGTGAAGGAGTGTGGGAGGAGCCTTGGGGTCAGGGGGCTGTGGGCTGGACCTATTTCAGCCTCAGGGGAGTTAGAACAGTGCCTCAGGAGGGATGGCTCTGCAGCTAGAATAGATATGGTAAGGATGGGCCTATAGCAAAGACTGGCCAAGAGAGGACAAGAGCTTTCACGATGCCATCTCACACAGGTAGCAGCTTGAATGCCAGTTGTCCCTGAAGGGCCTATCCATGGATGCTCTTAAGATCTCCCACAGCTGATCGTGAAATGGCTAACTGCAGAGTTTTGGGGACTATTTGGCAAAACACACTGTTGTGGTGATATGCTGACATGAAGTAGGCTGAAGGGATGCCAGACCACACAGAAAACTGCAGACTACAGCAAAAGAGCTGGAAAACAGGCTTATTAGTGTTTATCCAGAATGGCCCAAAACTCCACATGACCTTGAGGACAGGAGTGTGTTGATAGAATGTGGATGGTAGCTGACACAGCCACCTGCGCACAAGGCTCCTGCCATCACAATAGCTAAGATGGTGCTGGGGAACTCAGTCTGTAAAACAATTTACAAACTGACCAATCATCACCCAGCAGCCACCTGCCTCTGAAGAAACCCAGGAATAAGAAGCACATCACAACCAGAACTGTTCACAATGGTTATGGAGGAGGTGAATCCACTTACATGTGGGAACACATGGTGGGTCACTGTTCACAATGGTTATGGAGGGGGTGAGTCCACATACATGTGGGAACACATGGTGGGTCATCTGCACCCTGGACTCTGACTGAGCCTTGATAGAGAAAGTATCTCTGACCCCTGGAGTGTCAACTACCCAAAAGGTAGAGTAGTGGCTTCCTGGGAATGGGACTAGGGATTGGGTTTGGGAATATGAGAGTGCTGGAGATGGTGTGTGTGTGTGTGTGTGTGTGTGTGTGTGTGTGTGTGTCTGTGTATGTCTGTCTGTGTGTGATGGGAGCACTCTTCATGTACTTTTTAAAATGGAAACTGAGATCTGTCTGTCTATCTATCTATCTATCTATCTATCTATCTATCTATCTATCTATCTACCAACCACAAGGTTTCTCTGTGTATCCCTGGCTGTCCTAGAACTTTTGTAGACCAGGGTGGCCTCGAACTCAGAGCTCCTCTTGCCTCTGTTCCTGAGTGCTGGGACTAAAGGTGTGAGCCACCAGGCGTGGCTAAGAAGCAGTGTTCTGTATATTTTGCCACTATAAAAAAAATATGATTTAAAAATATAGATTTTGACAAATTACATCACTTCAAAGGACTTCTAGAATAATCTAAGAAAGGTAACCAGAAAGGAAAAGAGCTAAACAGTCTACAAACTGTGTTTCCTACAAAGGGTCATGCCAAGCTCAACTCCGGCTCTGGCTTTCTAATCATAGCCCTCCTCTGCACTTTCCTGTTGGAGAGTGTTCAGGTTCATTTGCCCAGAGCATGTACACAGGTCATCTGTGGGAGCCCATTGCTGGGGCCACTTCCTAGGATTCACTGGGTGAATATCACCCTGGGCCCCATGGTTCTGGATCAGGAAGGACCAGCACATACAGAGAAGAAAGGAGTCAGCAGTGATGTGAATTAGGGCCAGGCTTTGTGGAGTGATGTCCAGCAGCCTGCATGGCTTCTCCAAGCCTGGGCTGGTTACCACTGCTGAGTGCAGTGGCAAGCTCAGGACGCGCCACACCCGAGTAGGTATGACAAAGCCTGAGCCTGAGCTAAGTTCCTTCTCTACAGTCATGTCTCATCAGTAAATAGGATATACTGATGGATTTTCCTGGAGGGAAATGCAGATAAATCAACAGATGTCCAGAACAGTCAGGTCAGGATCAACCTTCTGTCCTGTAGGCTGCTCCCAGGGCAGCCTTAACCCAGTCCCTGTGAGACTCAACCAGAAACCTTAACTGGGAAGGCCAGCCAGTACCAACCAGTGTCAATTGGCACAAGGATTGGGCAGCCAAAGTAGCCCAAGCCCTGAGGAACTTATCACAGCTAGAGTAAAGAGTGCTAAGGGGTTCCATTAAACAGCCCTCTCAAGGATTTCTTGGGGAGCCCCGCTTCTACATAGCAATGTGATGGCATCTGCCCCTGACGGCCTCTTCTCATATTCTGGGGAGAATTCTGGCCCTGGGGAGAAGTATAAACATATGGCCCATGACAAGAAGGCTCATTTCCTTGGCTCCTACTTGGGGTCTACCTTGGAGACTGAAACCCAGCTGTTTCTTTAGGAGAGGGCAATGACAATACAAGCCACAGACCTCAGCCAGGGCTACCATGTAAAGTAAAATTTTTCCTTCAGCCAAGGCAGAAGGTATGGCTCACAATACTGGGCCCAGAGAGCCCTGAGCCATGGTCACCAGGTAAAGCACTATTCCTCATAAGCCGGCCCAAGGGGACTAGGCCTATGCCTTAAAGAAGTTATCATCACAGATAGATACCCTGAACAAGAACACACAGCCCTTGGCGAGGACCTAAGATGGGAAAAACCTTAGAGCAAACAGCCAGGTTGGCTCCCTGAGTCAGCCAAAAGCCACAAAGCTAGCCTGGGCCATGGCCGGAAGAGTTAAGGATGGCTGGAAGATGGTGCTGAGAGAGCTCCTTAGGCCAGTCACAGAACTAGACAGCCTTGGAGTCAAGTTCACACTTTCCCATCAGTGGAATGTACACACCTACTTGCACACACCTGTTCGCTCACCCTGCTGCATGCTTTACTTTTGGGGTGAGGGTGGGGAGGCACAGTTAAAAGTATGTAACACACTCAAGGGACACTTTCTTTCCTTCAGACCACTGGGCTTGTAGGCTGGCCAGGACCATGGACCAATATGTCCAGTCTAATGCAAAGACTGACCATGGGAAAAACCTATGCCTTGGTAGTCTGGGGGTGCACACTGTGTGGATCTATTTCTTTCCTTTCTGGTAGTAGGGAGCTGGCTGGCATGTTAAGATGAAACATACCAAATTAAAGCAACAGTACAAAAAAGAAGAAGAAGCCAAGACTACAAATGTCCCCCTCTGGTGTACTGTACGTTATTTAAAGCCCAAAGACATATTTTTTATACTCTCTAACCAGAGCCAACCTCTTTTTATGATGCTGACCAGAGAAGACAGTCTTTCCTCAGAAGCAGGTTAACCCTTAAGAACCTCCAGCATGCCAGGGGCTCAGGCGCTCCATCTGATGCCCAGTGGCTGAGCTAGGACTTGAGAATCTAATTGTCAGCGGGAATCAGAGAGAGAGGCTTGAACCACTAGCACCTACCTGGGGCTGTGGCCGTTGCCTTTGCTGTGTCTGGAACAAGTCTGATGCCATCAGACACATCCACTTGGTGCTCGGCCTCCTCCTTTGAGGCCCCATGGTGCTGTTGGGATGGAAATCTATTTCTGCTGCAGTCCTGGCACAGGATGAAGCACCAACAGTCGGACATGAGGCTGTGATGTCAAAGGAAAATGGTGTCACATTGCAGGAAGATCAAAGAACTGTTTCTCTGGTCAAGAACAAAAGCCCTGTCTACCTTAGCACTCTGAGGTAGGTGTACGATGTGTCAAGTAAAGCTTATTCTGTATATTTCAACAGCTTGGAGCAGGCTGTGTTGATATTCAGTTTTAAAAAAAACCAACTATCATTTACATATACTGAAATGGAGTACTTACTACTGAAATAGTACTTACTTCTTTGTAAGAGGGCAAAGGCGAAGAATTTAGACTCTTGACATTTAGGTTCTTGTTTCAAGGACATGAAAGTGCTACTTCTCTGTTTTCCCAGGTCTGCCCTACTGGCCAGGCAAGCTTTGAAAGCCAGGCTTGTGGCTTTTCAGAATACTCAAAACATTTTTAAATCCTCTAAGCAAAGCAAAGGCTCCCAGGTCCAGAACAAACATTATTGTATTCTTCCTCCAGGGGAAATCCGACAAACACCTTGGTGAAGCTTCTTGGGAAAGTGATCTTGAGTTTAAAGAGAAAGCGTCATTGTTTCAGACACCATGGCTGGTCCAACCTGCCCACAGTAGCTTCTCTATCCCTTTTATGTCCCAGGTGACTGCTCCCTGGCTCTCTGCTGCCCCTTCTCAGCACTGGGAGGCTCCCCAGGCCCGTCTGTTGGTTTAGTGCCCATGGCCTTCCTAAGGAAGGAAGACTGGAATGCCTCATGGTGTGTTGTCTTGGTGGCTCTACAAGCTCCCTGTGTTGCACATCCTCCTCTGGTTTTGCCTTCTAGCTCTGACACTCCTGCCTCAGGCTACATCCACCTTACTATAGCTCCTCCTTCCCCAGTTCCATCTTGGAAGAGGTCACTGTCTGCAGGAGACTCTCTCATGAACAGACTGGATAATTAAGATCCCAACTTCAAAATTTCTGCTCAAACTTCTTGTTAGCACAGGCCTAGTCTCTCTTCAGAGGAAACCCACATCAGGGTTAGTGGCCTTGCTTTGCTCTGGCTCTGCTGTCTGTCCCTCCTGGAGTCTGACTGCTGGTGGGTAGAGATTTGTACCAAGATGTCTGGCTCTAGAAATACGATCAAGGTGTTTAAGGCCTGAGAGCCTCTGTTCACAGCGTGGACCCTTCAGGAAGAAAGCAGGCTGCCCAGCTGGGGAAGGCCCATGATCCAGTAAGTACAATGTTCCCAAACATGGCAGACATTCTAGCTTTGGGAAATGTCCAGTCCAAGGCTTTGCTCTCTCCCACTTCCTCCCCAGGGCCCAGACATCCTGGGTATGGAGAGCTGGCCTATCTGCCCATCTGGTCTGGGGACAGACCTTGGGGAACATGGGTCGGTGTTCTCTATGTGGTCTCATGTGGCTGAGAAGAACATACGCCCAGCACAGCTTTGATGTACCCACCTCACTACATGTGGAGACTCTTGAAGGACAGAATTCCAAGGGCTACTGACCCTTGACCAGAGACCTACTTTGGGACTCTGGGAATCAAATGATGACTATAAAATGTTGGAAAGGAAATTTCCAACCAATCAACCCTACTTTATTCTCTGGTCTTTTAAATTCTAGTGAAGAGAATTTAATACTTTTCAGGGATGTCAGTGTCCCACACTTTTCTGGGGGAGAAGCCAGGCTGATGCTATATGCGTTCATACTTAAGAGTGCCCAAAGTGTGCCAAGGGGTGTCTGTGCCTCTGTTGTCTCTACTCTATCTCTAAGGACAGCAGAGAGGATCCCAGGCTTTCTTCAGGTAAGCAAGGATGGGGATATCCTGACCCTCTAGGTTATCCTTAGGTCCCCCATGATGGGAGTTCTGCGTGCTTCCTGCTCAAACCTCCATTCCTCCAGCAGAGTGCTATTTCCCTGGCCACTCTGCACACCAGCCCTTGGTATACTATGTAGGAACACCTCCATGGAAGGAAAACTGCTTGAATTGATCATGAGCAGGCAGGGAGAGGGTGGGAACAGCAGAAGGCTGATAGGCAGTGACATGTTTCCTGAGAGACAGGAAATCAGACTGTCACAGCTGGTGTTGCCCATGGGCACAGGTCAGTTCTGAGAATTGCATCCATATGGACTCATTTTTAAAATCTCAAGGTTAACAGAACCCCAGGCACTAGAAAGGTGTCTGACAGCTTGCAGGTATCCTGTGTCCAATAAGAGGCCAGCCTGGGTGTCCCAGGTCCCAGCCCTGGAGCCTTAATAGGCATTGCACACACCAGGACAGGGTTAAATCTACCCACAGCTATGAAAAGTCACTAAGTAGCTGGACCTCGTCAAGTACAGTGAAGATTTAAGGCAAAGCCCCAACCCTGCCTCACTGGACTGTTGGCCAGTGTTTACTATACACCTGTTGTTGTCTTTGTCAGGGTGACTCCTGCTTCTGTTGGCTGACACAGACAACAGCACCACACAAGACTCAGTGCCAACACATGCAAAGGAGGCAGCGCCCTGGAGGAGGGCCATAGCAGCAGGCCGGGCCCCAGTGACTCTCAGCCTACTGCCCACATAGAGCGGAAAGAAAGGTCAGTGGGAGTGCAGAGGCCCCCCTCACATGAGTGCCTCTGGTTCCAGGCCACCACACAGGGTCATTAATACCTTCACAGCCCCTGCCCCATCTCCACCTCTGTCTCCTGCACACAGAGCCTCTCCAAGGCTCATTTGTCATGAGACAAAAACTACGTGAAGAGGTATAGTCACTGTCTCTGTGGCCACAGTTGCTTCCCTGGTGGTTTTGTTTTGGTTTGGCTCTTTATTCGATTTTGAAATTTTGGTGATGCCCGTGGTCAGTGAGAGTCCTAGAGCTTTCCCAGCTGAAATGTAAGGCGTTCTGTGGCTGGCACTTTCATAGATCTCTGAGCATCTGCCCTTTGGAGCTCCAAAGTGACTCTGAACATTCTGGGGAGAAGCCTGTTTCCTGTGGTGGCCACAACCCATGACTGAGCTACTTTACATTGTGGGATCTTGATACTTGGTCCAAAGTGACTGGCCCTCTTGTGTGTCCAAGGGGTGTGTTCATTGTCCTGTCAAAGCTTCAATGTTTTGAAAGCTCTATTTGACAGGGCAAGAGGGAATATCCCTGCATCCTCCCAGGCCTGTGGCAGCCTGAAGCTGTGAGATGACCACAAAGGCCCTCTGGTCCCCAGCAATGGCCCAGGGTGGTGCAAGGTACTCTGAAGCCAACACTCCAAGCAGGTGTCTTTCTCACAGGGAGAGTGCCCCCACAAAGGGCCCCAACATCATGTGCCTACCTTCTGGGGCTCTTTGCAAAGGTAGCCTCTCTGTACCTGAGGGCCAGCCAGGTCCTGCAGAGGAAGGCTCCTGCTACTTCGGTAAGATGTGGGACAGACAGGGACCTGCCCATCAAGATCCAGGACTCAGGAATCCCTAGTCTAACACCGAGAGAACCATGAGAGACCAAGTGTGGTGTCCTGGCCACCTTCTCACCTGAACCAGGAAGGTAAAGCCAGGGAGTGGCACAGAAACAGCTGGGTATACATAGGACATGGTGTTCCTGTCATTGTCACCCTTATACCAGTGACAGCTGCATCTCCAGAGCCTTAGTTGGCATAGTCAGGTCTCTTATTCCACTCCTTACTAGAGGATCCTTTCTTGATTTCATATTCCATCATATTTTGCAGAAATGAAATAAAGTAAAAAAAGGGGGGGGATCTCTGTACAGAGGTGACTAAGACACCAGGTTTTGCAAAACAAATGTCTGTAGTCGAGGATACACAAACAGAGCTGATATAGGGTGTACAAGTAGGGCATATCCACAGAAAGCCTCAGTAGCATGGAGAGGGGACATTTTGTACCCTCCAGGTTCTCAGGCCTCCCCAGTGAAGGTAGTTAAGGCAACTCTGCAGAGAGGTGACGGTCCAGAGATCTCCAAATAGTCACCCAGAAATGTGGGGGTCCTCAGCACTGAGACTTTGCCCACAAGCCTGTAGGTGGCTTCCATGGCCATCCTCGGCCCCTCACACCCTTTGCTCTCTGCAAGACTTTTCTACAAGTCTCTGTTTCTATAGAATTTGGCAAGGCAGCTAGGACAGGCTTCTGGCATCTTCCAGAAATGGAGTGGTTCCTCATCACATCTGAGAGCTTGAGTGACCATTTCTCAAGCTGCTGTCCAGGCATTGTGTTCAGGGCAAGGTGACAAGCTAAAATAGAATCTTGCCTTAGCTGCCAGGGCTTTGGAGGCCAGAAAGGTTAAAAACAAAGTGGGGGTCGCTTCTGCTGCAGCCTATGGAGACTTGTGGCAGAGCTTTGAAACCTTCCTTTGCAAGCTCAGGTTTTGAGATCAGCTTTGGGACTAAGAAGACACACAAGTCATTAGAAGACTTCCCCAGAGCCTAGAAGCTGCTCCTCTGGAGTGGCACTCCACTCATACCTGGCCAAGTGGTCTCCTGCTTACTGGAGAGAACCATGCACACCCAAACCCCAGGAGCTAAGGAGAAAGGGTGGTACTATATTTTGATGGTGACCTGCTGCCAGGGACACACATCCTGGGGCCTCCCACGGCCCCACAGCACATCCTTTGGGCAGCTGGGCATCTTAATCCTCACTGGCCCATGGCTCTGCAGCTGTTTGGGGTGGGACTCACCGTGGCCCAGGTGGCACTTGGTCTCCTTCCTTAGTGCCTGAGAGGGTCAAAAGTAGCCATGCCAAGATCCTGATTAAAAAGTAACTCCTAGTGAAAGACTTTGGAGTTAGCAGAGAATGTGACAGAATTATTTTTAACCTGCAGCCTAGGCTTCTTTTTGGTAAAAAAGCAAAGCAACCAGGCCCAGCGATTAGCCAGAGAATCAGGTACTGGTGCAATCCTCCTTATCTAAGGCACCCGTCCTGGACACTGGCCCAACCACTAGGTTGGAGGAAGCTAGAGAGAGCTTGGAGGGTAGGATGGTTCTGAGACCTGCCCAGCGAAGGCAAGAGCCCACCTCCTGCAGGTGACACCTTGCCTGGTGTGTGAGGGGATTCCCCCTCCCTGTGGCACTGGGACTGTGAGAGGAACCCTGTTCTTAACAATGGAGACACTTAGGGAGCCGCCCGCTCAGCTCAGCTCCGAGCCCTGGTGGAGGTGGAGTGGTGGGAAAACCCGGTCCCTAGTAAAGCGATCCAGACAGGAACGATTCTGGGCAGCGAGTTGGGTCCCACTCCCTTCTTCTTCCATCCGCACCCTCATTCCCTTAACCCCCCCCCTCGGTGTCCCACCCCTCCTCTCTTCTCTGTTCCCAGTCGCCCCAACCCCGTGCACACCTGTCTGTGCTGGGGACTGTCTCCTCCGCGTCCAGCGAGCTCACTTGCTCGCAGGTGCCACGCTCCCAGACTCCGCCCGCCGCTCCGTCCGGGGCCACTGAGAAGGGGAGGGAGGAGAAGGGAAGGCGGGAGCCGGAGCGAGTGTGGGGGAGGGGCGGAGGCGCCGGGGACCGTAAAGCGACCGTTGCAGCGGGACAGGGAAAGGGATCTCAAAGGAGAAGGCGGGGCATGGGCGGGATGGGGGGGGGGGGCAAGAGCGGGGTCCTAGGAAGGAGGTGGGGCAAAGGCGGGTTTGCTGGACGGGAAGAGGGCGGGGTAGGGGCGGGTCTGGGGAAAAGGGGTGCGTGCGTCCCCAGTCTCTGTCCGGAGGTCTTCCGAGCCCAGCCGAGCCTGGGTTCACGCACAGCTGTGCCTCAGCTCCCCATACCTCGGGATCTGCCTTGGGCTCCTCACAAGGCATCTCAACTGGCCTGTAGGGAAGTTATGTCCACTCCGAAGTCCCAGCTACCCGGGCTGGATTTGCTAGCTCTCTCAGGACTCTTCTCTGCTGCTTCCATCTGGAAGAACTGACGCAGGTGGGAACCTTCTGGCTTCAGACAGGTTCCACAAGCCTTTCTGGCCTCTGCGTTCTTATCTGACCTGCGGGTGGAGCATGCTCCACTTACAGCTGATTGTTGAGATTCGGTGAGTGGCCCTCTGTAGAGACAACAGACTGCCAGGAGGTGCAACTAAACACAAGAGCACTCATTTTCTTGGAAGGAATACCATATGGTCAAGCACCCCATTCTTTGGTCCCAAGATAAGAAGTCAGCCCTTCCCTTCCCTAGTATTCATGAATAGCGCCCCTGCTTTCTGAGTGTCATAGACAGGAAGGGTACTGTGCCTCTAGAGACAAACTCAGGTCTGTCAGAAAACACCCAAAGAGCTCACTGTTTGTTTCTGCATCTGCCAAGGCCCCAAGGGAGGCATTAAAGCATCACCACAAAAGTGCAAACCAGACGTAAACTTTTAGAATGGGGAGTGGGGCAGGCGTAGAAGTGCGTGCACTGGGAGCCTCTTTGAATAGACAGACGCACCTGGAAGATGGACGCTCATCTGGGATTGAGGTGACCACGAAAGGGCCCTCCTCTTCGGTGGGTATGCCATTTCTGGGTAAGTGTCCTGGGGCAAGCCTCAGCATCCTGCTCCGTCCAGAACTGGGCACTTGTCTAGCCCAGTCTTCGGTGCCAGAAGCTTTCTTGGGACAGGTGCTGAGGGGTGGGAGAAGGGATTGGGGTGCAGAGAGAAACCACCAAAGGAGCAGGGAAGGAGGCTAGGCTGCGGGAGAAGAGACAGCTCTGGGAATTTTTGCCTGATTTCTTTCTTTCTCTTATTTAGGTTTTTTAAAAGATTGTCCTTTTTTTTTTTTTTTTTTTAATGTTTGTGGATGTTTTATCTGAATATATGTCTGGGCACCACTTGAGTGCCTGGTGTCCACAGAGGCCAGAGGAGGGTGTAAGATCTGGTGGAACTGGAGTTATAGATGGTTGTGAACTGCCATGTAGATGTTGGATCCTCCAGAAGAGCAAGCAGTGCTCTTACATGGAGCTATGTCTACAGCCCTTTAAAGACAGTTTTCTTCAGTGAGCCAGGGTGGAGGAGGCATTGCCTTGAACTGGCTGGCTGCTAGGAGCTGCTGAGAGGCAGACCTGGGGTTTCCTTCTTGATGGATTCCATACATACCCCAAAATGTCAGGCAGGACCTGCATGAAGCTCTTTTATTTTTTTTAAGCTAAAAATATTAAAAACACAACAAAAACTGTGTGTGCATATGCACCCATGTGTACAGGCAAGTCCCAAGGCACACATGTCAGGGGAAAGCTTTTGGGACTCTATTCTCTCCCCTGTTTGGGTTCTGGGAATCAAACTCGTCATCAGATCAGGCTTGATAGCAACCGTTCTTACCCACTGAGCCATCTAACAACTTCCATATAGGGTTCTTTAACTTTTTTTTTTTTTTTCTGAAGGCAAAGTTCCTGTTTCCCACAATGGTATCGAACCCCTCTCTACACAGCTGTATTAAATGTCATTTATTGAAGCAATAAAAGTACAAAAGCAGCCGCCCCTATGCATAGAGTTTTTGCCAAACTCACAGACAGCTGTCACTAAAAGTCACCAAAAGACCTCACACAGGTGGCGCTGCATAAGAAAACGTTAGGTCAGGTCTCAAGTGAGGTAATGCAAGGGATTTGGTGCAGCCAATGACAAAGCCCATCCATGCCTTTACATATCCCAGCAGTGCCCTGCTGGTGTCGGGCTTGTTAGCTGGGCAGGCTTTTATCTTAGATGTGACTGAATGTGCCCTGCCACTATGCAAGTCCCTCAGCAACCAGAAAACTGTCTCTCAACTGAGTAAACTGAACAACACAGCCCTAAGCAGGCCTGCTGGTAAGGAGGCTAATCCAGTGCATCTGCCATCTTTGGGAAGCCCAGAGTAAACTTCCTGCCATTCAGAAAACGTTGAATCTCAAGAGAGGCAGTGCAAGGGATTTGATGCAGCCAATGACAAAGCCCAACCATGCCTTTACATATCCCAGCAGCGCCCTGCTGGTGTTGGGCTTGTTAGCTGGGCAAGCCTTTTGTGCCTGGCAGCTTCAGGAGCCTCCAGCAAAAGACACAAGAAATTAGCATCACAAAGGAGTGAGGGGCAGGAAGCTCAGGAGATCAAGTTGGTTCTGGGGTCTTTGCAGAAGTGTGTGTGTGTCTCTGTGTGTGTGTGTGTGTGTGTGTGTGTGTGTGTGTGTGTGTGTGTGTGTGTGTGTGTGTGTGTGAGAGAGAGAGAGAGAGAGAGAGAGAGAGAGAGAGAGAGAGAGAGAGAGAGAGAGAGAGAGAGAGAGAAGGGGAGAGGAGTTAACACTGCAGATAAAAGTCAGTAGGAGTCAGACAATAGTCTGATGCCTCTCTGAGCAAAGATAGACTAGATTTGCTGTGACATTCACTGACCAAGCTCCTGGCTTTTCTCGTGGGGCACAAAACAGGTATAGTAATCCCTGGGCAGGCTGTAACTGCCTAGAAACTGGTAGTTTGTGTCCTCAGGACATCTCAGTGGATCTGCTCTGTGCAAAGAGCTGGAACAGAAAAGGAAAGGCAGGAGGTTCATCAGCTTGGAGATGCCACAGGATGTAGTTGGGAAAAGGAGTCAGTGGATTTGAGTTTGCAGATACCATCAGGTAGACCTTTTTTTTCTTTGGTTTTATTTTGTGGACGCTCATTTCGAGAATGCTCCCTCTCAAAGCAGAAAGTTCTCCAAAGAAGTATGGTATTCTGGTTTCCAGCAGGCCTAGCATTTGCTTATGAAGACCAGGCTCCCCTTGAATTCAGAGATCCTTCTGCCCTTGCCTAAAGGTGTGTGCCACATGTTGGGTACACCTTTAAAGTGTGAGGCCATCACAGGTTTAGATCCCAATGCCATAGGACTGGGGTCTAGGGACACAGGCCAGGGGTGATGCCAAGTGATGAGAAAGGTGAGAATCAGGATAGATGTCCCAAGCAAGCGCAGGGACCCAGACACTATGGTCTTGGATTTCTATCCTCCAGAACTGTGAGGAAAGATGCATCCACAACGTCTCAGTTTGAGCTGGTTCAGCAGGCTGGAACCAAATACAGTGAACAGACAGGGTCCTGGCATGATGTCACTATTCCACACATGCCGCCCCCCCCCCCCCCCCCCGTGATCTCTTCCTAATAAGGACAGTGTTCTGTGCCACATACAGGAAAAGCAAGTTGTGAGAGGAAGACGCAATACTTTAGCAAAGGACTATATGAAAAAGAATGGATAATCCCAAAGGGGTCCCAGAGCAGCGCACACCCAATGGACCAGAAGCTCCAATGGACATGTAGAAGGCACCTGCTGTATCAGGTTTCTGGCCTGGGCTTTCTAGCCTAGCCTGGACCCATTCGCAGCCCCAATGGAACACATTTATATTGATTGTACACTGACCGACCTGGGGCCTAGACATATAAGTTGCTAGCTCTTGCTCTTAAACTAACCCATGATTCTTATCCTGTTCAGCCATGGGGCTCGGTACCTTTTCTCAGAGCAGCATAGTTGTCCTCTGTCTGCATCTGCTGGCTTCTCTGGTGTCTCTGTGACACCTCTGCCCTGTTCTTCCTTCTCACAGTTTTTTTTTTAGTCTGATAGTCCTGCTCACATTCTGTTGCATTTGGCCAACCAGCGTTTTTATTAAACCAGTAGGTGAGACAATTATTTATAATGGAACAGAACACAATCCCACTACAGGGACATTTGGTCTTGGTCTTTGCCTTGGCCCCTTGGAATTCCCATCCATTAGCCTCCACTTCGTAGCAGGCTTCCTTGGACCATCAGCCCCCAAATCATGATTCAGAGACTTATTATTAGTTATGAATGCTTGGCCTTAACTTATGCTTATCCCACTAGCTCTTAATTTAAGCCATTTCTCTTCATCTATATTTTGTCTCATCTTTGATTCTGTATGTTCTACTTTCCTGCTTCCCCTGTGTCTGCCCCGCCCACCCCCGCCTTTGGCTGGCTGCCTTTCCTTTTCTGCCTACCAACCATGCCTATCCCTCCTCTGCCTAGCTATTGGTTGTTTAGCCTTTTATTAGACCAATCAGGAACCTTAGACAGGAAAGGTGAAACAGAAACACATTTTTATATAGTTAAACAAATGCAGCATAAACAAAAGCACTATACCTTTAAATAATTGAACAACTATCCTATTCCACAACACCACTTTGCATTTATTTATTTACTACTCAATTCTAGGTGAGACAGCCAAGTGTAGTGATATGTTATATATTTAATAAAAGCAGTCTGGAATATCAGAGAACAGATCCACCCAGCCAATCCTGGTTGGGCATATGTCACCACTCCTGGCCTTCCCCACTCCAGCTGTGCCCCCCCCCGGGGGGGGGGCGGGATTAAAGGTGTGAGTTGACCCTCCTGGAATGACTGTGGGTGGATCTGTTCTCTGATATTTTCAGACTGCTTTTATTAAATATATAACATATCACCACAGCCAAACTTGATGTAAAATGTTCTTAAGTGGGTTGAAGAAGCCAAGACACCAGTGGACAGTAGAGCTGGCAGAGCACTGGCAACTGCGGATCCCATGTTCCCCATTCCCTAGCTTGTTGTCCAGTGAGGGCACAGCTTAATGTTACTATCAGGTAACCCATGTGTCAGTTACCCTGAAACAGGTGGCCTAAAGCTAGAGATGCCTGCTCAGATCCCATGTCTGCAGAGAAGGCTGAAGATAGCATAAAAACTTCTTACTTACAAGACTTCTAGCAGGTAATGAACCTAGAGGGACTTGCTGGGTACATCCCTGTCCTGCCTCCCAGGCAGGGAATTGGTACCCTAGTCTTACTTTACTAGGCAGAACATTGAGCACTTATCTGGGCTGCAGACACTGAGCTCTGCAAAGCATTCTGGGTTCACCCTCTGGTCCATGGACACACAGGCATGGTGGCCAAGATGCTACAAAGCAAGAGTCCCACAAGTTAAGGATTGTGAGCTGCACAGGCAATGTGAACACTCAGATTGCCAGGAGCCAGGAATTGAACAGGAAGTGATCATCAGCACATCATAACAAAGCCTGAAGATCACTCTTACTAGAAACCTCGCAAGTGAATAAAATGGCTTTGGATCCTGTGACCCCTCCTGGCTCCTAGGTGACTTCCTTGGAAAGTTCAGATGTGAGCTGGGGCCCAGATGCCCAGCAAAGGAGCCCAATATCCTGGTGTTCTATGTCTGAGGCATCAGCATCCAGGACAGCAGCTGTGGAGGGTGCCAGGGTCAGGAGAGACAGTGAAGAGCCTAGAGGGCATTCTTGAAGCATCTCCTATCACCCAGAGACTGCTTCAACTGGGGACAGCATGGAGGAGTTAGATTGATGTGGGATGTCTTTATGCTGTGAATAAAGGACTGTTTTGGCCCATGACGGGCACTGTAGCAGTAGGCAGGAAATCAGAGCATAGGTAGGAGGAGGGCAGAGACAGAGACCCAACCGCCCAAGATTCAAGCATGTAAAGTAACACAGGTGAACCACGGGTCACTTGGCAGACAGATTAATGGAAATGAGTTGAATTAAGATGAAAAAGCTAGCTACCAATGTGCCTGAGACCTAGGCCACAGAACATTAAGTTAATATAAGCGTCTGAGTCATTTTGGGGGGGAAAGGTGGCCACAGGCAGAAGTCAGGCCAGAAACTTCATGTTAGTTAGATGGCTGCTTGATAGTGAGCCGAGGGTGGGTGGGCTTCCCATAAGAAGGAAAAGGGAAGGTGTCCCAGAGGTGGGGCACAGGATTAGCCTTGGTACATGGGAGGGCTAATGAGGAAGGCTTAATGCAAAGGTGGGGGCTCTGATGCTAAGTTTCTTGTTCTAGGTATACTCAACATGAACCCTTAGGATCAGGGCTGTCACAGTGTGGCTTTACGGTCAGGCTTTCCAGAGAGCCACTGGATGCTCAGGGATACAAGTGTGGTTCCCATCACACCACTACCCTGTGCCCCATCCTGTAAATCTAAGAGATCTTGTTTCTTACAATACCCATAAATGTGACCACTGTCCAGACATGTGTGCTTACAGTTTTAACCATGGTTTCTGTTAGTGTGTGTGCAGCTAACAGAGATAACAAAAAAAAACAGAGGTACATATTTTCAGTTGTTGGGAGCGAACCTGGCCCAATGTGTCAGGACAGCCTACAGAAATCAAAAGCAGTCAGCAGCACACAAAACAAATCCCATGAGACACTTGATTCGGTTTAATTCACAATTTAATTTTTCAAAGCAGGTTACTGGGCTATCAGTTAAACATTAGTGTTGGAGAATGACATGTTTAATGTATTACTATATTTGATAATTTAAAATAAATCCCAGTACTTATGACAATGACAGCTACAGATAATCATTCATGTTAAATACATCTCTGATTCTCTCTTACTCATACATTACATCTAGATGGACACTTTAAGTGGGAATGCAGACACACATGATTTTAAGTCAGACAATATATGTATTTTAAAATTCTGTATCTCTTGATAAGGTAAAAAATAAAGCTATATAAATTGATATTTTTCTGCAAAATTAGAATCACACTTTCATAATGCTTCCAACATACACATTTTTATTAAAGCTTTGTTTTAGACACAGTATAAGAACCACTCTCATCTCTATTCACCTGCCATCTAGCTTCTAAGGTGAAAAGATTGCATTCGCCAAGTGACATTTTTTTCCTGTTTTTACAGTCATAAATGAAAAACTTCAAAAGAAATGTAGAACACAATATAGGCCTGCTGTTTTATGGCATTGCCAATAAATTACATTAAGATGAAATAAATGTGGATGGGTGAGTTCAGTACCAGTCAATGCAGATACACCTTGAACTTGGGGGTTGAGAGACCCAGGCTGAAGCTCAGTGACCTGGGTGACTGAGACATCAAGACATCCGGCAGCTGCTCCTAGGAAATGAGCTCAGTAAAGACATTCAAAGTCACCCCAGCGGTCCAGCCTTGGCTGTGCCATTCCCTCTTTTGCTATCTCAGCCCCTGGGTGGGGCCTTTGGTCTGCTCGTACTCAGGAATGGATTGCTGGAATTTAGGGACATGTTTTCCTAGCTAGTATGTGGCAAGGGACAGGCACCTGCGCTCAGGATGCCATGTGGCTTCAGTTAGCCTGGATCCTGTTTGCTGACTGAGGGAGCAAGGGAAAGGTCCTGACTGGGAGGTGGTGCACTTCCCTGGGAGGGGAAAGCTAGTTCAGCAATGTCACCCACACAGCCCACACCTGAGCACAGCCAAGCACCCTTTCCAGGTGTGTGTGAAAGGAGCCTGATAGTCCCAGAGAGCAAAACCTCTGCACAGGGCTATCAGAACAAAAGGAAAATGCACGTGTGTGTGTGTGTGTGTATGTGTGCGCGCGCGCACCTATGTGTACATGTTTACACAAGGTTGTAAACGGCCAGGAGTTAATGTAGAGCAAAAAGCAAGAGACCACATAAGAAGCCAGGGCTCCTGGTACACGTGAGATGAACTGTGTGCAGGGGACAGAACCATGAATTCGGGCCAATGTAGTATGTCACAGATGTTGACGTGTATAATACAATTAGGAAAATGCTTAATTTGAGTTAAAGTTACTTGCTGTAAGGAAAATAAAAAGCAGCCTCGTGTGAGACAGAAAACCTTATGCCCTCACATCTGGTTGCTTCTGCATTTCACCCATGCTCTTGTCTATTTCAAATTCTTAGGCACTTCCATTTGGTAATTTCCTAAGCACAACTTTAAAAGACATTGGGGTGTGCATAAAGTCTGGGGTAGTCCTATGTAAACTTAAGCTTTTGGAAGGGGTACAATAGAGTGACTCTGCACCTAGACTAGGTTGCAGAATGCAGAGCCTGCCGGAAGAATATTCTGTGTTTAAGGCTGAAGGATGGAAATAAAAAACAAAATAGAAAACATGAAAATGCAAAAGGATTTTAAGAAAACAAGAAGACAAGATGGTCATGCCCTCAGTACGCCCTTCAACTGGCCAGTCTCCAGAAACAGCAAGAAACAAAGAGGCACAGAGGAGTCAGAACGTTCACTCATCAGGTATGGAAACAGTTGGTGGAAATGCTCACCAGCACTGAAAGTGGCCAAAAATTCTTAAACTTAAAAAGTAAAAAGCTTTAAAAACATACTTAAAAATCAGAAGATACATCAACAAATGAATAAGAGATATAGAAATATCTCTATAAGAGATATAGAAATATCTCTATGAAACTATGAAAATACTTCAGTGCAAAGGCAATTTTAAGATCCCTAAAAAAATACATTACAAATAATTTGTTAACTAAACATACAGAGAATCTGCCCCTCCCGCAGGCATTATATTTGTACCTGGGTTCTTTAAAAGGGCTGTAAAAATGCACACACCACTATTTAAAGGAGGGCTAGTGTGGACTGGGGCTCTACCCTGGGCTGATACATGACGCAGGTGGGCAGACGGGCATGAGGGTGTGTGACATGAGGGTGTATGGAAGCCAGGGATAGCCCCCAGAGGAGCCATGCATTTTTCTGTCTGTCCACAGCTCAAGGCCATCTTCCCCCACCCCCATCTTTGGTTGGTGCTTATGTTCACCTGACCTCTTCCAGCTGCCAAGTCCAATAACTGCTCCGATTGTCAGCTGGCCCCCCAGTTCAAGTACACTGTTTATAGGAAAACTCTGTGTAATCATGTTACAAAACTTGTGCTTCCCAGGTTGTTGGCTCTCAAGTGCCTGTGACCTTCACTATGTCCCCAGTTCTACCACATGACTCCACAGGGATGAGGATGGCTTTCTCCTAAGCTCTGGCTGGCACTTTCTGAAAGGCTACATACATTACACTGAAGCATCTTCTCTGTTAGGCCTGTTATAGCTCTGCTGAATACTTCATTAGAAACAGAAACGCCGGTGCGGGGAGCAGCAGGGATTCACAGTACAACGGCCTTCTGATGGCCTGTCCACTCCGTAGAGGCCTGGATGGAATTTGTGTGGCACCAGTGGGAGGCAGGCTGAGCAGCAGGACTAAAATGGATGAGCCCACATCAGCCCAGACAGCTTTGGGTATGGGACTCAACTTACTTCTGGGTGAGATAAAATACCTGCTTGGGTGTCCCAAACCTCCACCTTTCCCAGCACCCCTGAAACAAATGTTTTCCAATAAGGTAAATAACATCATTCTGGGATGTGGTGGGTATCACTACATTCCTGAGAGACCCGGTTAACAGTGTGATTTATCCATATACATAAATATCGTCCACAGGGAGATGGTAGCAGAAAGGGGACACTGACACAGTGAACAGACTGACATTATCTAGGGAAATGGCTTGTGAGGGGACAGTGAACGTGAGCACAGCAAGGCCACAGGTCCAGAAGACGCACACCACTTAGTGTCTGATAGGGCCACTTCCCTAATGGGAAGTGTGAATGGTTTACACAGGAAACACATGGTCAGGAACATCAGGATAACATGAGCCAAGCCCATGTATGAGATGTACAAGGCTGCAGACAAAGGGACAGGGTCTTCTCCTCCAGTGACAGCAGAGAATGACAGCAGCAGGATGGATACTCAGGCCTGGCAAGGCCAGCTTCATAGCTACAAAGCTTAAGGTGAAGCCAAGCATAGTGTCCTCCTCCATAGCCCAACTGTCTGTGACCTAGGACAGTGATGCCTGTCACGCACAGTCCAGATTGCAGTGTGCTGTGCCTGTGCGGGTAATCTGTGATCTCACCCCCACCTTCTTGAGGATGAGGGATAGGGCATATGCAGGCACACATAGTCACCCAAGAGCATAGCTCTCAGAGGTTGGACAGAGGGCTGTCTGTCCATCAAGTGGGTGTTTCCAGGCTAGACCTGCAGCACCCATACCTCGTGTTGTGGGAAAGGCCTGAGTGGGGAGGGAGCACAGTGTACTCTTCACTCTCCCATGTCAAGCACACTACCCTCCCAGATGGAGAGCTGCATCGGACAGCCAAGGGTCTGCTGCCCTGAGAACCCCAGCTCTGCAAAGAGGCCAGAGGGGTGAATTCTGAAACGCTGTCCCGAAGTTGTATGCTCTGCCAAAAGAACAGAAGGCCCATCATCAGTCAGAGAATCTCTCTGAGGAAGCCCTAAAAGCAGATGCACCTGTAACTTTACTGGCCTACCTCAAACTACTATAGATAGCACCCTGAGGGGCAGACGAGAGGGCCCATCCCATGCAAACTGTGCCTTGAGGCAATTAGCCCCCAAGTCTGGCAACAAACCTGAGTACTAAGAGAGGGGCCATTCCACATGCCAGGACAACATAGGAGGGCCTGGGGGCAAAGTGCTGAGCACACTGAACTTCCCTGTCACCACCAGCATGAGTGGTAATCAAAGTCCCCAGACAGAAGACAGGACCCACTTAGGCAGGCTAGTATGTCCTAGCCTGAGAGGGGCTGGGATCAACATCATGCTGACATCAAGCCATTGTGCCCTCAGCCTACAGTTACCGGAGAGACGTGGCTGTTGCTGCCTCTCATCAAAGTCCACAGCATGCACAAAGAGCAGCAAGTAGCCAGGAGAGAGGGGCATGAGGCTACACAGCGCAGATCTCTCTCCTGGCTGATATCCCTGGATCACACTGCTTCCAGGTGTGTGCTCCGCTAACAGTTTCAGTGGATGTGGCCTTGGCTCGTTTGAGACGTTATTTCCGATTTCAAGACAGGATTATCCCAAGTAGCTTTTAGGTGAAGCTGAGTCTATCGCAAGGACAGGAGCCAGCTTGTTAGGCGACACTAGGCAGAGTATATTGGTTATGTCATTTGTATGTGTCTACACATTTCTATGTGCTGAGCTCACTCTCAGGTGTGCCACTTACCTGTGTGTGTGTGTATGTGTGTAAAAATGGCAGTTTATTTTCAGAACAAACCACTCTTAACAAAAAAAAAAAAAAAAAAAAAAAAGGAGGGGGACAACACAGCAAAACTTTGGAGGAAGAGCAGACAGTCTGAGAGTCACAGCACACTGGCCCATACTGTTACCTAGCGTTGGGCTAGACACGTCTTGGCTGTGGTAAGTATTCCTTCAGCAGGGGCCTGTCGCTGTTCGAAGCTGCATCGGCCAATGCTTTGAGTCGGGTGCTCTTCTGTAAGGGCGAGGAAAGACACTGAGCTGCTGCCTTCATGGAAGGAAGTGCAGGTGGACAGTAACTGTGCCCCGGCTACTGCAGACCCAAGGCCACATCTACACTGACCTATGCCAGCCCCACACTCTCAACCATGGTAGGCCATGATCTCTGCTTGCAGGGTCTGCACATTATCAGTTGTGATGCCATCAAGGCAACCAGAGTTGGCTCCAGGGGCTGCCTGTCCACAAGGGTACACAAAGCTTCCTCTAGGGGAACAGACGTCTCTAACATGTTCATTTGAAGTCTGCACCCAGAGAAGAAGTGGCAAGGTCAAAGGGCAAGTTGCAGCACCACGGGAGAGAGCCACCAGTTGGAAGGTCCTAACAAATTCCTTTGGTTGTGTACAGAGGTTGTGTCCAGAATCATAAAGCTCTGCATCCTGCCATGGGCACCTGTATGCTGCTTCCTTTGCAAAGCCACTGGAATGCGAGCAGTGGTTTCTGCACACCCTGCCTGGCAGACAGGACATTCATGGGCCATGTCCTGAAGGCTGTTGGCTCCTGGCCTGGCGTGGTACAGCTTCTCAGCACTCTCCAGTCATCATTCACCAGTTTCTCAGTGCCGAGGAATTAGGGATACAAGGCTGGATGGCAGAAGAGCAGGTGGAACTAGCAAGTATCCAGTAGGAGAAGTAGCCAGAGGATGGTGCTGTTGCCCACACAGGAACAGGGATGGGCAGGCAGGCTGCTGCAAGTGTGTGGACGCAGAGATTGGTGCGAAGACATGCACAATGTTATATATACAGGCTTGATATATAACATGCCCAGTGTCCATCACGCTTGCCTGGTATTAGGTACAGGTTGAAAGTGAACCCCAGATGTCTGAAGTCCAATCTGTCCCACCGAGACCTGTGAAACATTTATTCCTCCAAAGCTTTGCAGACCCGTGCTGTTGTGCCTGAAGTGTGGTGACAGGGCCTGTGTGCATGTGTGGTTTGCTATGATGCCTGGGGGCTGAGACTTGGGCCACTTTCCCAGAGGCCTGAGTCTATTTTTGCATAAGTCCAAGAAACTCCACGCTGAGAAGCCTCATCTATAGGGAGCAGTGTTTGCAGTACAAGTTGGTATATGTGATATTTTACAAAGTCCTTGTGACATTTTAGTCTTCCTAAAAATTCCCTTCAAAATGTTTCAAGAGTGTAAACAGCAGCTGAAATGATGTAATTTATTCTAACGGATCTTGTGACACCAAGTTAGAAACATTTTGGTTGCCATCATTTCAAAATGTCTGATTTTGTTAAACATGGTATTTAAGGTAAATAGAAGGTAACTGCTCTTTTCTGTTTTGGGTGTTTCTCAGGAATAAGCTCTGGTGAGGTTTGCAGGTAACCCTCCAAACCTCAGATGGGCACCTGCGTCTGTGATAGCACTGTGAAGTTGTTGTCCCCTCCTAACTGGCTATGAGGAGCAGGTACTGGCTACAGAAGCCACCTAGGGAAAGGGCTCTGGGGGAAAAGCTCTGTGCTGCCACAGTAGCCACTAAAAGCAGCATATCACAGGCTGGTTCTACAAACAGGTTTTTAATTTGAAAAGTAGACAGTAATCTGGTAAGTCGAGGTCAGTGGTAGCAGGGACGCCATCTCACAAAGTACTCTGGGGTCTTGAGCAGAACACTTTCTCCTGGCCTCCCTCAATTTCCACATTAAAGAGTGGGACCTCAGAGGTAGGTTTGCTGGAAGAAGTCTCCATATCTACCACCACAGTAGTGGAAAACAGAACCAAGCTAAGGTCACCTTGCTCAAGATGGGCTGACTGTGTATGTGACCTGCCTGACGGTCAGGTGCTTAGGGGCTGAGCTACCAGTGTCAAGCCATGGTGAAGGCTCTGGATCCCCTGATGGACACGGAGAGCTGCCATGAGCCTCTGTGGACAAAGACAAAGCCCATCATTAGTGTACCCCTTATGGGTGGTACCCTTCACCGTGTTACCTGATGAGGTAATTGTAATGAATGTCAGTATCAAGGAGTGCACTGAGTGGTCTTAACACTAACTTCTTCCCACCTGGTCCTGTGGCCATCATCCCAACATGCAAGAAGGCAGAGATGGTCACCTGTTGGTCAGAAACTCAGACCACTGGCGGTCTGGGAAAGCATAAAGACGGTAGGCTGCTCAACAGAAAGGCACTTGTTCCTGGCCTGCAGGCCGCAGTCCGGAGCCCACACACGCGGAGGGTTTGAACAAGGAGTGGTTATTTAGACAAAGCAGTAGAGGGGAAGGGAGGCAGGAGAGAGACAAGAGGTAAGTTGGTTATAGGCAAACATCCTAGCACAAAGTAACACCACTGCCCTAGCTGCTGGGAGCTACCAGGCCAGGCCCCCTCCCGACCCACGCCTACACCCACCTCCTGGCTCTGTGCCTCCTGTGCTGAAACTTGGGACAATTGGTAGTAAGGATGCTTCTTATAGGTTTCAGATCTCACAACAGCAATGGGGACTTCACTGGTGGAGGGGATGGGAAAGCTCCTCAGCCCTTTTCACCCACCTTCCAAGGTTATTCCAGAAGATTAAAGCAGAGTCCCACAGCCCCAACTACTACCTGCCACAGCAAATGTCAGGAGTCCTGTAGGAGATGCCCTTATTACCCTGCAGAGCTAAACTCTGCTCAAATATATTTGGCCAAAGACCTGAACAGTCCATCAACATGTGGCCATCAGGTAGAATGTGCTTTTGTGATGGTAGCTATGCTATAGCCAGGGGACCCTGGAGACATCCTGAGCCACAGTTTGGACGGGTCTATGCTCAGTACTGTCATAAGCAGTGCATGAATGTTCATTTACCCTGTCCGATACAATAGGGTGCTGTCATGCATACAACATCCTAAAGAACACACACACCCAGTGTCCCTGGTATTGTGAACACAATGTCCATTGTATCCCTGGGTACAGGGAATCTTTATAATCATGTGTCCACTGTATCTCTGTATCAGGAAGCTGAATGTTTACTGTGACCCTGAACATGGTGATGTTAGGAAAAAATACATGTCAACCATGTAGCTGTACTTCACATGGAACTGTACTTCTGAATAGCAAAGACTTAGGCTTGTGTGGAAGACAGCCACTGAACAGCCTCCCAGGAACAATGAATGTTATTTCCATGGAAACCTGAGCAGTTGAGCCCTGGCACCTCCAGGACCAACTGTTCTGTGTGTGTGTGGGTTTGGAGGACGGAGTGAGGGTTCTCAGTGGCAAGAGGATATCCTTTCCTGTTGTCTCTCATGCTGTGCACTTAGGGGTCCCCGAGTCCTACAGTGAGCACTGCCTGGCATCCTTCTGTTGAGAGGCACTAACGTGGACTTCTCCGACTGAACATGCCCACTCTCATGAGCAGAGGCACAGTAAGAGTTCCAATAACAGCTTTTATAACGGTGCAGAGGGCAGAAAGAACAAGTGGTGAAGTGGTGGTCCTGAGGAGGACAACCAACCTGAAAGGGGGACAGGCAGAGGCTCAGCAGCCCCTGCGTAGGATATCTGCTTCCCAGCCCAAACATGGCCAGCTGCCTCTACTCTGGACCCAGGTTCACCATAGGTGGTAGGTGGAGCCAGGTAATGAGGGCCCTACGCCTCCGCCTGTCCGGGCTCTGGACTGGCTCTGTCATCTGCAGGAGCCATGTAGCTCTGTCCCTCTGTGTAGTCTCGTGTAGTCAGGCTGTACAAAAGCAACCCCTGTGGTGGGGTCATACTGAAGATTCAGCTTGCCGGCCAGTTTGGGGTGGGAAACAGAGCTCCTCCCCCCACCACTTACTTTCTCTTGTAAAGGTGACTTTGGGCCAAAATCACTTTATCCCTCTAAAGTTAGGGAATGAACAGTTAGGCTTTGTAACATGCTAAGTAGGTGCCATATCGCTGGGCAGTAGCCTAGCCCATAATTCAATGATCAAAGTAACAAGTAATTCATTTTTTGTGGATCTATAATAATTTTTTAAATTAATCTTTGTTCTCATTTCTTTTTCTTTCAGCTGACTGTTTAGGTCTAAAGATCAAATTAAACCTGCTCATCTTAAATTTTACCTAACACTTAAAGCATGTGTCATTGCAGAATTAGTCAGTAAGGTGTGGACGGCTCAGTTTTATGATGCCCAGACCTGCACTCTCACTAACTTCCCAATCATACAAGATGGAGGGGAAAGTGGCTGGCCGAGCTAGGCAGCCTCCATACCTGAGTTCTCTCTGTTGCTGTGGGCCACAGCTGCCTGCACAAGACCTTCTTGAGGACGTCAGGGAGGAGGCTGACGGTGACAAGCAGTGTGATGCCTAGCCAGGCAGGCCCGCTGGATAGCATGTGTATGAATACATAGTACATCCGCTGATAACTGAGGAATGGCCTGTGTGGGAACAGATGACAGGTTAGATGCTGCCTGGCCAGGAGGGAGACCACAGCTCATGCTGCTTCCCAGCTCTACCCAGACACACTCAGAGCTCTCAGTGCCTGACCATGCCACCCTGTGACTGTGTTCTGTGACTCTGCCTCTTGGACTCTTATAAAGGAGAAAGGAAGGAAGGAACTGAAGTCTGTCATCTCAAAAGGAAATGGGAACAGAGATCTAGCATCTGGGTGTTTTTCACAGCACCATCAGTATTCACATGGGGTGCTGGAGCACTGACCAGCAGGCCCAGTAGTCACCAAATGCTTTGAACACATGCCTCCTTCCCAAGGAGACAGAGAACAGAGATGGTTCCTGGTATACTGACCATGGCTTTCTTGGCTCCATGCTCCCTGTTTCCACCCAAGACCTGGGAATTACCATCTACCTCTGAGCACCATGACAGCCCAGGGATAGAGTAAATCCCCACCTCCAAGAATACACAAACTGCATGTGGACACAAAGTGACAATCAGAATGAAGTGTGGGGAGGGGTGAAGATGCTCAGAGACAGGGTGCCTGAGCTGCTGGGAAGGCCCCTGATGCTTACACTGACAACTCAGAAGAGAGGGTGCAGCAGTTATGAGCCACACAGGCCCATGGTCCCACCCCCTCAAAATAGCCTCCCTTCCCAACACACTTAGAGCCTGTTAGGACCTCAGTTCTGGCTTTCTGGTTTAGAGCAAGGGAGCTGGAGGATACCCAAAGTTGTTCCTGACTCTGCAGGGGGCTCCAGGAGCCCTCATAAAGGTCCTCCGGTTGAGTGTCAGGAAGGAAGGAGGTCTTGTCTAAGGGGCTGTGATGCAGAGTGAGGAAACTTTGCTCTGGCCAGGGTTAGGGCAAGGTCAATTTATCCAGGGAAGGCTGATGCAGACAGGCCATACTGTGTGTCTGCTCCTCCCACAACTCTCTAGCCTAGGCTCTCAGATCACAGGGTTGCCCTCCCCAGGGCCTTTGGCCATGGAGCTAACTCAGCTGAAGGGAACACTGTGTCGCTAGTCAGGATTTCATGTGAGGGTGGGCTGCTGATATCCTTTGGGAATGTCACAGTAAAATGGGCCATGGTATCCTGCCCCACACTGTACTTGTGTCCCTAAGGAACACAGGTGGAAAGTAAATCTTTTGAATGGCATTCTGAGGTGATGAGTATGGGTCCATGTAGTAGTATTAGAGATGAGGCTGAGTGGGGCTGGTACCAAACCTTTCACAATCTGTCACAAAGCATATGACTGTCACTATGCTATTGCCATGTTCTGTCTTCCAGACTTCAGAATCAAATGTTCACCCAGGTCACTATGGACCACTTGTCTGTTAGAGCTCCAAACATGCTTCGAAATGTGACAGCAGGGACACAGAGGTTCTAATAGGAACTTGTACCCTATGCAGGAGGCTGTAGGTTGTGTAGAATGTGCATCTTGGTCCTCCAGAACACAGGTGTGGGACAGTTGGCCACATGGGTATAAGGGCTCTTACCAGATAACCCCTCCCCAGAGCAGGGAGAAGACAACGTAGAAGAGCAACGATCCCCAGATGACAAAGTGGTTTATCCACGTCCAGTAATGTGTGTCCAGCGCAAGCTGCAAGAGGAGGAGGTGTCAACGATGGCAGGGTCCAGGCATGTAGGAGGGAAGGCCAGAAAAGCGTGGAAAATGAGGCAAAACTGGGACAGAATGACAGAGTCCTACAGAAGCTCACAAGAAAAACCACAGCAACCCAAAGCCATGATTCCATAGGACAAAACAAGTCACCTGGGGCTCAGGGGTGGTGGTGGCGGTGGTGGTGGTGGTGTGTGTGTGTGTGTATGTGTGTGTGTGTGTGTGTGTATATGACAGACCCTCCATGCTGACTCTGTTCCCTGAGAAGATGGTTTGAGAAGTTGGTTTGCACACTTTTAAAGACCCAATATGATGAGTTCAAGGATTATCATAGTAAATTCTTCATCGAATCTGAGTTGACTTTAAAAAGCTGAATTTGCGGGGCTGGAGAGATGGCTCAAAGGTTAAGAGGTTAAGAGATGGCTACTCTTCCAGAGGTTCTGAGTTTGATTCCCAGGATCCATGTCAGTTCAAAACCATTTGTAACTGTATTCCCAGGAGATCCAAGGGTACTAGGCACACACATGCAGACAAACATTCATATGCATAAATAAAAAATAGATCTTTGAAATTTTTCTGAAATAATTGATTAAGCAGAGCTGTTTTAATTATACTGAGTATTTCAACTTCCATCCTTTTCTAAACACTCAGCTCTTCATTTCATTTTGAGCAACTCTGGAAGTTCATGTACCAGGCAGTACACATTTGCTGAGGCCTGGATATGAACTGTAAAAAGATGGCTTGGGACATCTGGCACGAGGGTGTCATCATCAGCATGGATCTAGGATCCCAAGTGTTCAGGAAGAGCTGCAGGCAGGCTGGCCATGGCTGGAGGGTGACTGCACACCGACTCACCTTCAGTGTGACGGTGAACACCATCACAGTGAACACCAGTGTCCCAAAGGTCCAATTCCCAAACATCTGTGGAGACAAGAGTCCAAATGAGTGACTGTGGCCATTCACCTCTCCTCCCTCATCCCGAACAAGGATGCTGAAGAGCATCACCTATGGCCTCTGCACCCCTTAGCCCAAAGATACAGGGTCTACAGAGCAAGAAAAGGCAAGAGTTCAGGTGTCATTAGGCCAGTACAGTGTCCATGCCTAGCTCAGGAATGACTCATGTTAGTGTCCTGCTGGCCCTTGATACTGGCCCTGCTGGGCGCTAGCACATGACTGTGAAGACTCCTAAGGTTTCAGATTCAGCAGGGAGAGACCTCATGGTTGATGTTGATATGCACAGTGCTTTTTATAGAAAGGCTGTCCACCTTACTGCCTAGGTCTGCTCTGTCTTTCTCAAGAACAAATTTGGGAAACCTGCATCTGGTGATGGGGCACAGCTTCTAGAACACTGCAGGAGACAGCCAGAGGAGACACCAGAACACAGAGGTGACAGCATCAGGGATGGCTTCTCTGGGAAGACCTCATGACAAGGAGGAGGTGGGTAGGTGGCACACGCTGGACAAAGGCTACTCCCTCAAAAGCCAGACCCCTGTCCACAGCCATGGCTAACAACTCAGCAAAGAGGGGGAAGCTCAGGCACATGTGGACTTCCCTCTCTCTAGCTGGAACGCAGGCAGGATGGGGAGAGGCACATACAGGAGTCACTCTAAGAACCAACACATTTCTCAACTACAGACAGTCACACGTGAGGTCAGTGGCTGAAGCCCTTTCTCTTAGGAAAGCCAGTCTGTACAAGCTTCTGCAAGAACAGTTTTCTACACACCAAACGAGGTGGACACTGTTGGGGTCTTTGAACTATCCCGTTCAGACAACGTTCACAGAACTTAAAAGTTTTACTTCACAACCAATCAAAAGTCCAAGGAGGCCGTACTTCTGACTGCCTAGTTCTCAATGAAAGAAACATACTCTGAAGCTAGACTTCTGTGAAAATCCACAGCCTGCAGGAATTCTGGGAGTTGGTAGAGGGACTTGAAGAGTTCTAGAACAGAAACACAAGGGTTTTGTGGAAACACTGACTGCTTAGGGACTGTTGCCTTCCTCCTTTGGCTTAGAAACAGCACCAATAGATGCCCTCAGACCTGCATGTGGGGGGCCTCCAGCCAGGGGCCGTTTGGTCACACCAGAGTGGGTGCTGCTGCAAGAAGCAGGGGATAAACCAGAGATGCTGCATGGTATCTGGGGCAGGTCCCCATGGTGTTGGCTCTTAACACCAATGCCCAGAGTTTGTGACTGATGGAGGAGTGTCACATGCTCTCTGCCACATGCTCTACCTCTGAGGCAAGAATGTCTTTACAACCCAGGGGCAGGAGAGTGGTAGCAACCTACCAAGGTAATTACCTAACAGGATAGATGGTGAAGACTGAGCAGATGTTGGTTTGTTTAGTGGAGAGCTATAGGTATTGGCCAAATGGTGACTGGAAGTGAAGAGAGGGGAAGCTCTCCCCTGCGGAATGGAGCCCTACTCCATCCCAGCCTTGTGTGCCATCACTTGGAACAGAATGGGTTAAAAGAATAGGTGACAGCATGTCATGGGTATGGGTATAAACCATGGGACATGTGGATCCCAGGAGCACTCACAGCAGGCCGAAGTAAGCTTATAGCTTGCTCTTCCCACACCTGTCACAGGTATGCCTCCCCAACAGCCAGGTTTCCTCAGGTTTGGTGGGTTTATGGTAGACCTGGGGTGTCATGGTGGGACATCAGGCATTGAAGACATACAATCACTACTTTCAGAGGCAGATAAAATGTAATAATCTCAAGTGTGAGAAGTTGGGTCATCTACCTCCCTGTGCCCATGGCTCTTGGTGAGTGCCAGCGCAGTGGGATGGATAGATGGCTACAGAGCCATTTTTGTATAATCTCCATTTTCTCATTTGTTTCCAGGAGGAGCCTTCTGGTCACCTACCAAAAGTCACTTAGTATCTTCTAGAATCTTTAAGGATCTATGGGGTGGGAATACCAGCTTCTAGGCTGGATGGTCACTTTTAAGCATGCCCCAGTGAGGTCCTGCTTCTGACTTCCTCAGGACTTGAAAGCACATCTCTACTGATGTCTAATTAACTCACAGCTCCACAGCAGAGCAACACTGATGGAATGACTCCCACCTTAATAATCCACTTTCACTGATGACTCATACTTCAACAATACTCCTAAATGGGTAGTGTGAGCGATCACCACCTTAGTGATAACCTTTACTGTTTGACTGACTGACATATACCTCATCTGTGGTCTGACTGACAGTCTTGGCCCTGTAGGAATGTACTCAGGCCAGTCCCCACCTGGTGTCAATTCATACCTATCTTCTTTATTCTTCTTCCCTGAGGATGGACACTCTCATAAGCTATTTTCTGTTACCTAAAGCCTTTAAAGTGAAGCCAATTTAACTTTTATGTGCGGTAATATTCTGATATAGACATGGCTTTTGCTTCTTAGGATCATGGTCTTGACACCTCTGTACCCCTTCAGGCCAACTCCAGACACCATCTGTCAGCTGTATGCTATCTCAGCTGTCCTCTAGTTATGTCCCGAGCACCGTAACATTCCAATTTGAATACCAGGCTAGGAACATCCCAAGGGTCAGTGAGATTATTGCCTCCCTAGCATCAAAAAGAAATATTTATGGCCTTTGATGTCAGTAAAAAAAATGATCTATAAGCAAATTGTAAGAAAAATAATCGCTGTTCTCACATTACAAGTTACCTATGAATGTTCCTATGGAAGACCTTTATAGAAAGGTCTTTAAGAGCAATCAATAGAATGAACTTCTAAACCCAAGAATCTAGAAGATGCATCCTGGATCCATGAGGAGCATCAGGCATTATGATCACTAACCTGTAAACCCAGACTGGGGTGGGAGGGGTCACCGTCTGGTCACCCTCGCACTCGATCTTTGCATCTCCAATATTCTCACATCCCCAAACACCAGCTGAACACGGGCTGAGAAGGGCTAGCTAGAGGCCTGGGGCTAGGGTGGAAGGCGAGGGTGGTTGTATATGACTGGAAACCACATCTCTTCTTGGTCTCCCTGGCCTGCAGGGTGGCCTTGGTCATTCCAATTCTGCCATTCCCACCTCACAGATAGGTGTCAGTCTCTACCCTGAAATATGTGTCAGGGATATCTGATTTCCTCAAACTGATCAAAGCACACTCCCCCACTATGCCTCAGTCTGAATATACATCTTATGAATTGGTGTCACTGGTCCTGATGAGCACTGGTTTGGGTCCATCCTGTCTGCCTCTTTTGGGAATTCTTTTGTGCCAAGACATGTAACATACATGCTGAACCTCTACCTCCGAGCCTGTGTGTGCAGCAAAGGCCTTCTCAGTGGCAGGGTCCTAAGGAGGCTCAGGAGAGTCCACCTCTGCCTGTGACACTAGCTAGTCTCATTTCTAGTTCCAGAGAACACTTCAACAGTGGCTAATGGCAGCACTGTGGATGACAGGACCACTAGAAGCATCTTTCCAGGAGCCCAAACAAAGTCTAATGAGACCAAAAGGATTGTCTGAGGAGTGTAGGCAAGGGTCCACAGGAATCCTGAGCTCCCATGACAGGCAGCAGAGATGTCACTATATATACCAGCCCGCATGGCCTGGCAGGAGGCACTACAGAGTGAGCTCCTTGCTGTGTCCTTCTAAAACAGATATTAAGTCCTTTCCTGGCACTCTATCTCCAGGGCAGCCCCAGGGAAGGTCTGTCATTGTTCTCTGAAACTCTGAGCTGGCATGAGCTGAGGTGGAAGCCACAGTGCTGGCACAGGTCAGGGTCTGTTCTGGCTTTGCCTCTCACAATCACCGGGCCTCATACCAGTTCCCAGCCTGGATATGCCCCTTTCTCAGCCTCTCCCACCAGCGACCACCAGATAAATGGTGCTTGAGCCACAGGATGTGGTTTCAGAACAAAGAGAAAGCCGAGTGCTGAGATCTGAGGATGCTTCTCAAAGGCTGACATATGGGAAACAGTATCCTAGTGTCAACTAAGACTCAGACAATCCCTGCTGCCAAGTTTATGGGCTGGTGGCTTTGTAGGCACTGTTTGATTTAAATAAGACACAACAGTAAGCGACAGAAAGGCTTAAAATTCTTAAAACAGTGAAATAAATTTTAGCAAGTCTTCAGGGTTAAATTTAGTAAACGCTGGTTTGTGTTTGAGAACCTTTTGTTAGGAGGCAACAGGAAACAAATATATAGGTGAACAAAGGGCCGACAGGGCCAGATTTGGCATTTCAATCTAACAGTCTGAGGGAGCAAGACAGGGAAGATAACAGGGGAGGAGAGGGGAGTTGGCTGACAGAGAAATGGAAAGCATTTCTGTCTAGAGCTCCTGAAGGGATGGCTAGGGAGTTTTATCTGATGTCAATTGCAGTGTTTGAACAGCCATCTCAAACCTGTGATCTCAACTGGCCTTAATGCTAGGTTCGGCATCTGCATCTAGATCTAAGGTCTACCTGATGCCTCTCGTTCTTCACAGGTGGCACAGGTATGCCACCAAAGCCAAGTCCTACCAGGACTCCTGTCCTTAATTTACAGTGACATGCAGACCTACGGAGCCAGTCTGTGACAGAGGGCCAGGGAGAAGACAACCTGCAGGGCCAGGTGGCTCTGAGGACAGCAGAAGGCAGGAATGGCTGATAGCTTTTCTACCAACGTAGCACACAGAAGAAGTCACATTTGAAAATATTTTCAAGAAATATTTTATTTGTAATGCACTGCAGACCACAGAGAGGACGGACCCACGGAATCTTACCGTGCTTGCGTTGCTGGTCACTATCTGAGGTGGGAAGGGAAGCAAGTGGTAAAAAGAAAAAAGCAAGAGACGAGTAAAGCAAACCCCAGAGAGTAAGCAAACAAGCCGCTGTCCACAGAGCTCCTTACGGTAAGGGGCCACGCTCGCTTGCACACTGCAGGACCGTGCTTGCACACACACCACACACTGCGGGGCCACACTCGAACACTCACACACTGCGGGGCTACACTCGCATGCTTGCACACACACCACACACTGTGGGGCCACACTTTCACACCCTGGGGCCACGCTCACACAACTTAACTCCCACAAGGAAGTACAGTGGCTGCCTGGAACCACGGAGCCCTAGGATTAGCTCATGGTGGGATGCATGTGTGACCCTGTCAGAAAAACCTCAGGGCCAACTTCTCCCCTGCAGCTGGTGAATGTGACACGGCCCTTCCTCTAAGCTGCACCATAGATCCACAACTCTTGGTGCTCACCTCACCACAGGCTGAGCTGTTCCCACACAACTGCTCTACACAATGACTGCACAGGATGGGGCTTATAACTAAGCAGTGAAGCCACAGGGTGTCCAGTACTAACCTGTCCGTTGCTGGTCACAGTTGTGTTTTCAAACATGAAATAAGCACCAAAGAAAAATACCAAAGCGTCAAATACGCCCAGAAACGTCCAGTAAATGAACACCCGCCAACGGAGCAGCGCGTTCTTGGCAATGTCTCTGTTTGGGAAAAGGGGAAAACTGTGACCGCTCTGCAGCATCATTTCTGTCCATGTGTTCTGAAACCGATAAACATGGCAAGACACACATGTTCTTCAGACTTTACACTAGCTATACATCAATGTTCTCCATTAGCTTTTGAATATTTCTCTCTCGTATTCGACTGGCATGCTTTTGTCTTCTGGACGGAATTAACACACAACAGATCACACTATCAGACACGCTGATTAGCAGACTGAGGACTTGCTACCAATCCACATGGGATTCTAGGCCTGTTCACTGCACTGGAGTTTGTCTGCAGCATTCCCTCTGTGCATGGTTGGAACAGCGCACGCACACATACTTCCTCAAGCCTCAAGGTCTCTTAAAGGGCCGAACGTTGTATTAAAGGCCCCAATGCCTGTGACATGGGGTCCTGTGGAAGTGGACAGGGGAAGGTTGTCTAATGTTATGTGGCTTCTGAAACTAAAGAGGTGAAAAGGCTTCTCACAAGTGGCACACACGTGTGTGTACAAACATGAATAAGACAAAAGACCCTGGGGAACATGACTGAGGGAAGGGAAGGAGGACAATGTGGCCACTGGCTGGCTGGCGCACTGCAGTATCCAACTCATTACTGAGAGAAACTGGACAAGAGCATGGAGATCTCCTTGTCATGTCTGAGGAGAGAAAAAAGTCTACAAAGAAACACTGTATTTGTCAGAAAGCCTGGGCAGTCCTGAAACGAATCTATTGAGGCCAGAGCAGATGATGGCTCCTCTCCTGGCTTTCTCAACTCTACTAAGCAGTAGACTGCAGAAGGGGTTCACATGTACATCCAAGCCTGGTATAGACCCCATCACCTGTGGAGCATCTTCCAGGACACTGCCATCCTAGGGGCAAGTGTACCCCAGCTTTGAAACAGTGTCACCAAGAACTGACAGGCAAATTCAACACTGCTCCCTCTGTCCCCTATGGTGCACACAAGAGTTGTAGGGGCTCACACCTGTACTGGCAGGGGCTCACACCTGTACAGAGAAAGGCACACACCTGTATAGGGACGGGTCTCTCTTGAGCACTTCAATGCCCACGTGCTGCTCCATGAGGCTGTACAGGAGAATTGGGAGGGAAGTGAAGCTGATGTTGTAGAGAGTCAGATACGCAGTATCGTACAAAGTCTGCAAGAAGGAGAAACAATCTGAGTGGTGCTCTGATGTGGCTTTAACAGACTGATGCTATGATTTAACATATTGCTATGTGTGTGGGGGTGCATGAACATGTATGTGCATGTGTGTGTGGAAGCCAGGTCAGCATCAGGTGACTGAAGAACTGATTCGGTTATAGTTAGCCAATGAGCCCCAGGTGTCCTTCTGCCTCTGTCTTCTTATTGCTGGCTTATGCTGCTGTACCTAGGCTGGTATAGGTGCTGGGCGTCTGAACTCAGGTCCTCTTGTTTGTAAAGCAAGAACTTTACCAATTGATATTTCCCTAGGCCATGAGTATGCCACTCTTCAATTTGTAAAGAAGCTTAAATATATAGAAAGTGCACCTAAAATGCCTAAAAGCCACTAACCAACTGAGAAAGGCAACTGGGGCAGATTTCAAACTTCAGGGAGTAAATTCCTCAGGTTTAAAATTCGTCAGGACCAGGCAGAGCTTGGATCCACAATTTTTGCAATTCTGTTCACTTTTACATTTTCTAGCTTCAAGTATCCTGGCCCTGGTGACTCTAGATACGCAATGTGTGGGGACAGAAAAGTGTCTATTTCTGCCTAGGCAGCAAGTACTGAGGCCCTTCTCCCACACTACATCTGTCTCATCCTGCACACTTCAATGTCAGACTCCAAGATGACCCCCAACACACACACACTCATGAAGGGTCAGGTGTGGGTGTAACCCTTTCAATGTCATCATACAGCCCAACTCAGATGCCCATCAGCCATGTCATTAAAGGCTTGTTTTTTGGAACACCGAGCCTCATGATATCTGGTCTTGGGACTGGCAAAGCCTCAGCTCCATAGCCTGCCACTTCACCTTTGTCTGTTGACAGGCCCTGCGGGCAGCAGGATGGATACACCTGAACCCCTACCAGCTCTCCATAGGGGTCTGTCTTCATGTTCCTGCTGAAGAGAGCTCCCTTATTACAGCTACCCATTGGAAAGGAACATAAGACGATGATAAGCTTCCAACTTATGACATCAGACTGACCTGCTGTGAAAATCCGCAGAAGAACTGGTACAAAAACTGAGGGAAAATGAAGCAGACATTCTGAAAGGCAAGTTGTGGCCATTAGTTCAAAGGTATTTTTCTACAGAGATGCACAGGCTTGCCTAGAGTTCACAAACCACTGCCAACACTATGCTTCATATGGGAGATTATTCCAGGTGAGCCCAACATCCTACAAGTCAGCCTAGTGGACTTGGAAATACTTCTCTTCCCTGTGTGGCAACTGAAATGAACATGTCTGTAGTGTGGCCCTGGTGATCAAAGGCAGCAAAAGGGAGGCACATCGGCTTAAGAGGGAAGACAGCAGCAACAGAGAGGTCAGCAGCAAGGACTTGCCTGCATGGAAAGGACTGTTTAAAGGAACATTTGCCCCAAACGTCATACAACTCTTCCTTCTGGATCTATGCTAAACTCGGAGAATCCTGTTACAGGAGCAATCTACTTCCTGATGGTCACTTCTTTTTGCAGATAAATGACTCTGGAGACATTACGTCATCTGACGAAAGTCTCATACCATTGAAATGGAGAGGGAACTTCCTACCTTATAAAAGAAGTATTGCACAAGCTCAGATATCCTGATATAATAAAAATGCCCGTGAACAAGAAGCATCTTCTTCAAGTGCTTAAACCTGGGTATTGCATAATCGCTGTTCCTTGCGGCTTGGCGACCCTCTTTCCCAATGACGCCTAGAATGAAGGGTGATCATGCTGGTAACCAGAGCCAGCTAAGCCCAGGCGACCACTGTCCTGTGTGTCCCCTTGCAAAAGCACAAGTCATAGGTGGAGACCTAGGGTCCCTCTGCATGCTATGACATAGCCTTTGCCTATCTAAAGTGTAGCTCCTGATGAGAGCAGCAATGGCTTACCTATGCCCACGTGGGCCTCCAGGATCATACTGACGTCATTTGCACCATCACCAATTGCTAAGGTAATAGGGTGCTCCTTTGAAAATTTGATTAATTTAACAATCTGGAAAAGAAAGAATTGTGAAGTTTATCTTCTCCATCTGTTTGGATTTCATTAGGGTTATTAACTGGCCAGAACCAACAAAGACACAAGACTGGTGTATGTCAGAGGGAAATTATCTGCTTACAGCTCATTTACAGCTCTCAAGACTGTTTCCTTGATAGAGGACCAAACTGTCTCATAAAACTAAGATATGATCAATGACCTGACTTCACAAAAACAGGAAGACAAAATTAGAGTAATGTTCAGGTATTGGAAAAACCCGGGACCAATGCCAGCACTACAGAAGGTGCTCCAACTCCATGATACTTGGTATAAATACTTTTAAAAAGCTGTTTCTAATGCTATTTTAATTTTTAAATTTGTCATGTGTAAAAAAAAAATCAAATATATCAACTTGATATAGTACACTTCATGACTCCTTAATAGACCCTCCCACGTATGCACCTTGCTTAAGTACAATGCACTTCTTCATGTACCTTTCTTTCCCCATGCACTATTCTTAAGTATAATACACTTGAAGGGAAACTACAGATTGCTTTTTTGTTTCATGACTAGAAAAGGAAATATATGCATTTGTATCAGTCAAGAACCCAAGAATAGCACTGGAAATTCCAGGCTGGGAGCAAGGAAATAATTACAGAAGGTTTACATGGAGTCAATATCAGAAGAGGCTAGCAAAAACATCCCGTCTTCTCTGGGAACTTCCCAGGGACATTCTGGTTGTATCTAGTGACAGAGGCTAATTGGAGCATTGAGCTTGCATTCGAAAGAGTGCCCCCCCCCCCCCGAACCTGATTCTTTGTATAATGTTCTTTTATGGCTGGGTCACCTGAGAGGACCCCATTTCTTCATAAGCAGTTCAAGGAAGCATTCTGCACCTGAAGCATGCTACAGTGAAGCTGGGTCGCATCTAGGCTTATGGACACTGGAAAGACCATGTTCACGTATGCATTCCACAATACATTTGATGTATTATAGAAGATAATTTGGGTATGTTCCCCCAAAAAAAGGAGAATGCAGAGGACCTGTCTGGAGTACAAAGAGGAGAGTCACATCCTGACTGCCACTGGCACACAGAAGGTGCTCAGTAAATGCAAACTCCTTTCCCCACACCCTTGAGGTAGATTCCCTCTCTAGGAGGTGCCATCACGCCTGACCCTCAAGGAGAATCTGTTTAGCAATCAGAGACAGAAAGATTCCCCACACCAAACGCCCACGGCCCGCTACTGGGCCAGTTCCTGACCTGGGCCTTCTGCAAGGGCGCCATTCGGCAGCACAGCACAGCACTGCAGTTTCTGCAGATTTCCAGGAAGAGCTCTCTGTAGTTACCCGAGGAGCTGCCATCCTCTCGCGGCTTCATTATCAAGGACAGTGCAGCTCCGTCGATGATGAGCCCATAGTCATGCATGTCAGCTGACAGTCTGTCAGAGCACAGAAGGGAAGGATCACTCAGTCACCACTCTTGCAGTTAGGATGCCATACACACGACCCCAATCCACGGGGTGAGGATGCTTATAGGTCTCCTTTTGTCACTATAGTGTTCACAGAACTGGAACCAACACTGTAAAAATCACTTTTTAATTAAAATTCCTTGTGGCAGCAGCCACAGCCTCCTGTAAGTTTGTGTGTAAATCTCATACCCAGACTCCACAAAGTGAGTTGAGGAGGACAGATCTTCTCTGGTGTCAATGCCATCCTCCTACCTGTGTGGCTAATATCTTCTGGGCTTTCTGCCCGGTGGCGTCACTGTTTGAACGTGGTCAAAGTCTCCTTTGGTTGCATTATGAAGATTTAATTGTTATTTTATATTATGTATAATCTGTGTGTGAGTTTGGGCGCACACCTACCAAGACCAGTAGAATCTGACCTCCCAGGAGCTGGAGTTACAGGCAGTGGGGAGCCACCTGATGTTGGTGCTGGGAATTAAACTTGGGCCCTCTGGAATAGCAGTACACATTTTTAATCACTGAGAGTTATCTCTCCAGGCCCCTTTGCTAAGCTTTAAAATACCAAACAAACAAACAAAACAAAACAAAACAAAACAAAACAAAACAAAACAACAAAACAAACAAAACTCAACTTTAGCAATGCTACTGTCTTGGACAAACGGCCTCTGTTATTGCTAACTACCTTCTGGCTTCTCTGGCACATTCTGAGGCATCTACATCCAGAATAGACCCACAAGGCACAACAGCAGATAAAAATATTACAAGAAAAACACCTTTCTACATTATCTACCCATCAGCTTGAAATTGCCTGCCTGGGCACATCCAGCCTTGTCTCATCCAGAGCATCTAAGTGACCAACAGGAATGGAGCCTAGTGACCCAGAGAAACCCAGGGTCCCATGAGGTGGGAGGAGCTGCCTACCCTGAGAAGGTGTCTCTGGTCAGGCTCCCACTGCAGTGCAGCACTGTCTTGCTGAGCTCAAAGAGGACGTCATGCAGGCTCTGCTCCTCTAGCCTCTTGGTGGTCAGCTCTAGCAGTTGTGTGCTCCTGCGAAACAGCTTGCACGCATAGCAGGTGGCTGAGGCTGTTTCCATCTTGTCCCCAGTGAGCACCCAGACCTTGATGCCTGCCTTCTGCAGTGCCTCAATTGTGTCAGCGGCTTTCTCCTGGAGCCTGGGAGAACAGAGCCCAAATAATGGGAGTCAGCATCCAAAGGCCACCAAAAAGAACCCCAAGAGCACGAATGTGGCGGAAATCCTAACTGGCCTTAATAAAAACCCAGAGCCAGTTATCAGAGTAAATGCTGAAAGATCAGAGAAGCCAGCCACAGCCACCAGAGAGACCTCTTACCTCTACCGAATCCTCAGGATGAAGAGACTGAGCTCCTGTCTCCTCCCACTCTATGTTCCTTTCTCCGCCCAGCCATATCACCCTATCACTTCCTGCCTCAATCTCCCTAGATCTGGGATTAAAGGCATGTGCTTCCAAGGCCTGGCTTCTCCGGCTAATTAGTGGCTGGCTTTGCCCTCTGCTCTTTAGGCAAGCTTTATTTGTTTGAGTGTCACCACACATGAAGTCATCAAAATATTCAGCTCTATAAAACAGCACATGGTGAGGGTTTATGTAAAGGACCCGAATCTGCTCACACCTTACAACGATGTGCTACAAGGCTCCTCCAAACAAACATGGATGAGCCTCTTAAGGAGGCTGTTCTGTGTCATGTCCTTTTGCTGAGCCTCACCTCCTTCCACAATCCAATATCATTAACCCCCCCCCCAAAAAAAACCCCAGAAAAATGGAATTGGGAAATAAATTATCTTTTCATTTTTCCTATGTTCCTACTTATATATCAGGTACCGAGAATAATGTTGGTAGCCCCACAGTTAGCTAACAATTATCACTGGCTTAGTATGTATTAGCACTGTGTGAAATCCGGTATGACCTTTCAGTTGTCCACAATCCTGCAAAGTCAGAGGAAGCTCCTGGCCTGAGGTATGGAGATGTCATTGTTACTTAGAGCAGCACAATTTCATAATTTTTCTGAAACAATAAGAAGGGACCTGAGACCTAGAGAGGTAAGTCTACCAATGTGCTGGCTCTGGGAATTAAAGAAGTAACTTGTGATCAAACATCACTCCAATAGGACATCATATCTGTAATCCCAGGAAGATGCATCTCTATGTCACCCGGGCTACAGAGCAAAACTCCGTCTAGAAAAGAAATTGTTTTTCCGCCATTCATGCTCATGTCAGCCGCCCACAAGGGCTTTATGAGAATCCACTCACAAGGCCCCTCCCTGAACAGTGCCAGCATCCCTTTCTGTGACACCAATCTCAGGCTACTGCAACTGATGCTTGGCCTTCACCCTATAACTGAGAATTTCACAGTGTTCTCATTTACAACAGTCCACTCCATTATGTTAATTTTCTTCAACAAACAATGACAAAGATGTTGAAGATATTAAAATCTAGAAAGTCAAGCTGTGTTTAGAAGACCCAGTAGCTGTTAGCAATTCCTTTATAAAGTGTGAAAAAACTGAATCTTCTAGGTGTAAAGTCACGTAAAGTCCTATGTGGAGGGAAAAATGTCCCTTAGGCATCCTATTTGTGGTTGGTAATGTACAACCTAGCTATGGTGCCCTGGGTTGTCACTCTATGTGAAGGAAAACAGGTGAACCTTGTCCTCAGGAAGCACACTAGCACTGGACACATGTGCTATCCACCCACTCTCAGGGCCTGCTCCCATTTCTAGCAGACATATGTGGCAGCATTACCGGTCCTCAACAGCCGTAGCACCAAGCAGAATCAGGTCCTTCTCGATCTGCTCGTAGGCCTCTGCTAACTTCTTCTCCCGATCCTGAAGAGCCACTTTGGCAGCCTGCAGAACTTTGCAAACATCTTCATATTCTTCCTGCTTGAGACGCTTGTAGGCGACGCACAGGGTTCGCAATCCCTCCTGTGACACACGAGTCAGTTTCAATGTGAACCCTGTTACCTGCTGAATGTATTCTCAGGCCTTCCTCATACCCATCTCCGAACAGAATGAGTCATAACCTGGCTACCCTCAAGGGATTACTGAATTACATTAAATATGGACAATCACATGCATTTAGATCTGTAAGCAATAATATCAAAGCCAGGCCACTACACCAGAATACAGACTTTTTTCCTTCATGTAAGCAGAGTTCAATTTAAACTTTTGGGGGATAATTTGTAATGTTGAGAGCTGGGAGTTTGTCAGAATCTGACGTAATGAATGCCAAGGAAGACTGCTCACTTATTCATCCACATGCTGGGTACAGGAGAAACTAAAACAGGCCTTAAGGGTGAGGGGCTCTGTCATGTGGGGACGGTGCAATGCAGCTGTTGAGGCCGCGTGGCCTGCCATTATGGATCACTCCTGCAAAGACACATCGAACTGTCCGGGTGATCACTCTTGGTGTGGCCCTCAGGTGTCTCTTCTCTTTCACCTAAAGATCATCAGTGTGACAGGCCTCCTCCTCAACAAGCAACGCAAACTCCACATTTGGATTTTTAAAAGCATTTCCTGTTATGTGTTGTCAACCCCCTCATGAGGAAGGGGAGAGCACAGGGACAAAGCACTCTGAAAGTTGGAAGATCACCAGGCAAGGAAGTCTCAAAGACATTATCTAGAGCTGTCTATGATGGAGGTGCTGTGAGTGATGAACAAAACTTTCAGCAATGAATAGGCCTTTGCTTGCAAAGGAAGACTGACTTTCTACTGTGGCAACATGAGATGGAGGTGCCTTTCCCCAAGCCTCTCGCTAAGAATGACAAAAGTCCTTTGTGAAACACTTCCAAGTTGTATAAAAGTCACACGTGAAGACCACTGTAGAGCACAATCCCTTATAAATACACATAAGTAATCCTTGAGAGCACACTAACCAACTGAATCCCACAGCTATGAAAGTGACTGCATGCCATGATGGAATGGGCCTCGTCCCTCAAGGCCTAATGGGCTAATGTAACATGTGACATTGCCAGGTTGACGGGCCCATGAGATGATCTGAACTGGTGGTGAGAAAATATCTGAAAACTGCAGGAGCATCGCACAGAGCTGCCCTCACAGTGCCTTCCCAGGAACTGTGCCAGGGTAAGGGGAGCATAGGAGTTCCTGCCTTTGCACTTCTGCTGAACAACTCAGCATCACGAATTCTATCAGAGTAATCTGGTAAGAGAGAGGGGCACCCAAATCAGGAAGAATACCTTTCTAAAGACTGCACATACAGCCAGAAAATCATAAAGAATGCAACCCACCTCTCATAGTCTGTAGGCCTTTGCTTGGTGAAGCTCACTCAGGTGACACTGGTGTCACACACAGTGAGTAAATACTGACTCCAGTCAGGTTTGTTGACCGCAACACACTTCCTTCTCTTGGGCTGGTTCTACTACTTGTTAGCAGTTCTCCTTAGTAGGTATCTCATGACTCTGGCATCTCCACCATCCTGGGGTCTCCAAGGCAATGGCCTCTCTATTAGGCTTCCATTTGAGGACACCTCTGACATGTCTGGCCTTAGCAGCTTTATTCCATAACTCCTTTCTTCTATCCTTAGCTAAATCCAGAACAGCGTGGCCAAAGTTACCAAGTTCTGCTGCTTGCTGGGGCTGGAATATGGTCCCCTTGTTCAATTACATCTTTACCACCTTTCTGTTCTTCATTGCCTAAGCTTGGTTGTCCTGAAACTGGAACTGTACACCAGGCTGGCCTCAGACTCAACAGATCTGCCCGCTTCTGTCTTCCTAGTGCTGGCATTAAGGATGTGCCCCACCACACCTGGCTCTAAGCTTTTCTTTAGTTTCTTTTCACAAGTTGGAAACTTAGCTGGATGGGATCTTGCCGAGGTCACAACTCCCTTTACTCCATGTCCTAATGCACTTAAGTCTTTGAGCACAGGACTTGGCTCCACTACACACACTTCCTGCTGCTCTTTTTGTCCTCGGAATTCACATTGTATAATCTATTCTGCTCAGCTCGCTCCTCTTCATTATAAATCTTCATGAGAGCTACCACTAATAACCACATGACAGTCTATACTAGGCTATTTTGAGATTTCTTCTACCAACAAATTTAATCCAAAACTCTTCACTTTAGCCTAAGTAAGATTCTTTGGACAAAGACAAAAGGCAGCCACTTTTTTCGCCAAAATATATCATAAGAACATTTTCTAAGCAATATACTAAAATTCTTCTCAAGTGAGCTCAACAATTCAAATAACTTAGCAATTCTGTCTTCCATGCTTCTACTAGTGTGGCCCATTAAGCAGCGCTTAAAGTATTGCACTGCTTTCATAACCCAAAGCACCACAGTCCATTCATATTACTCTAAATAAAAACATGGTCAGGCTTCTCACCCACTCCTGATACCAATTTGTCTTAGTTATGGTTCCTACTTTTGTGATGAACACCATGACCATGAAGCAAGCTGGGGTGGCTTCCTTACAATTTCAGAAGTTTGTTCCATTACTATCATGATAGAAGGCTCGGCTGTGTGCAGGTAGACGTGGTGGTGTAGTAGTAGCTCAGAGCGCTACATCTTGCAGACAGTAGGAAATGGTCTGAAACACTGGGCAGTATTCTGAGCCGAGACAACCTCAAAACCCTCCCCCACAGTGATATACTTGGCCATATCCACTCCAATAAAGCCACACCTCCTAATAGTGCCACTTGCTATATTATTGGGGCCAATTACATTCAAACTACCAGGCACAGAAATAGACATTCTAACTATGATGGACACTGACTGTAACAAACAGTGTCCCTGAAATACATGCAAGAGAACAAGGGGGGTCAGGCCCAGAGGCCAGACACACGTTATCAAGGACAGTGTATTCTCAGCATTCCCAAAGGCACCAGACAGAACATGGTCCCAAATTCAGCAAACAATACAAAGCCATAGCTTGATAGGATGAGCAGTTTCTGAGGAGCTTGACTACTTCTCTGAATAGAGCTGCAGGAAGTGAGAAAGATTCAACAACCCATAGGACAAAGATGGAAATTGTGACCTAAGTGCATGACGGAGTCCACATCCACAGAGGTGTCAACTAGCCAGCTATGGTAGACTAAGTGAGGAGGCTGGTGCATGGACACATGTCGTTAAAAATGCACCACTGGAAAATTTCCAATCTTGGTAAAAGCCTACAGACCACACTTCAGACTCCCTAAATAGAAAAAGTGTGAGAAATGTGAGAATTAGCACACGCAGGCTCACAACCAGAAACCATCCATGGAAAAACAGGAAAAAAAAAAAACAAAAAAACAGTTAATACGGAGAGCAAGCACAGCCACAGTATGGAGCTTCCCAAGAAAACAAGGTGACTAGACAGTTCACACTGGTGATCAGTCTCAAATGAGTAAGCTGGGCACCAGCACAAATGGGATGCTCAGCTAGAAGGGGAACATCGTGCTGTAACATACACATGTGTAGATGAATCTCAGGCCTGTTATGTGTAGTAAGAGAAGCCTGGTAAGACAACAGACTGTGATTCTCCTGATAAGAACACTCTGGAAGGTAAGAATTCATCTACAGTGATGGCACACAGTGGTCCTTGACAGGGAGGGTACAAAAGTTCTGAGGACACTGAGGCCAATGCTTTTAGAAGTGTAAATCTAAATTTTGACATAAACCCGTTAATGTTCATTGGCTATGGCTCAATAAAGCCTAAAAAAAAAAAAAAAGATGTACTTTAACCATAATCAACATACCACTTCCCTTAAGGAAATGATTCTCAAGTGGGGGAGAACTCTCCAGAGCAATGAAGTATAGACCATGTCAGTGTGCTAATTAAAACAGTGACTCTCCTGGAGGTGACTCTTGGCAGAAGGAGTCAGAATCTCCAATGTGTCCACTTAAAATGAAAGTTAACACCAGGGCTTCAATAAGTTTGTCCTAATAAGTTCAATGTAACCAGCACATGCTTTCGGTAGCACCAGATGGGGACTTTCTTTGACCATGTGTGACAGTGCTGTACCTAGAATGTCTATCTAAGGAAGTGTTTACAGACTGCAGCAGAAAGCCATCTAATTCCAGGCATGGGAGGAGTAGCTCAGAGGATGTGAGCGGCCTCCGCAGGAGAGCAGTTGGTGGGTCAGCGGGAGGATGACCTCTCATTATCAGTAGCAGCAGACAGGAAAATGAAGAGACCTTTAATATCAGAGAGCACAGTGGTTGAATGAAGCCTGCGGGAGGGAGAGGAGACAGAAAGGAGCAGCATCTTACCACTGCATTGCGCTCAACTCTGGACCGGACCTGATCCACTTTGCCTTCTATCACTCGAGGAAATATTGAAGAATCTGCTCCTTTGCAAAACAGATAAATTTCTCCTGGAAGAAGAGGGGGAACATAGGGAGACCAATTTACTTTTCAGTTTGTTATTAGTAATTACAGGAGACACCAGTATAGAGACTATTTTAAAGTACATCTTAAGGGACCAGTTAGCACATTGAGATCAGAAAGAAGTGAAATCCATGGAATATGTCAGGGTCCCATTTTTTTTTCTACAACCTGGCACTCGCAAGACAGTCAGGAGCCTTGAACAATGAGAACCCTGGGTGCTCACACTCCTTCCTGGGCCTGGGGTTGGTAGGCAGGGTAAGTATCACAAAGGGTGTACTGCTGACCTAAAAGAAGTGTTCAAACTTCATGAAATACCAGAAGATGAGTGTATAATTCCTCCTGAAAGTGGGTCTTCCATGGACAGACTATCCTTTGTATCACAAAGCCCCATGGGAAACTCTATCTTCCACATCACTAGCCTGGTTCTTAGAACTTTGACCACCTTTGTGATATGTATGCTCCTTTTCTCAACATGAAAGAACTTTCTTCCAGGTAAGAGACACTAACAGACAACAAATAAGCAGCCAAGGTAAAGAAACCAGCTCTGATGCAACTTGCTCAGCTCAGCCACTCTATAATCAGTCTCAGCCGACCAACCCTCAGCTGCCCTACTCTGGGAAACACTGCCTGAGGCCCTACTCAACCACCCTGCTCAGCAATAATGCAATCTCAGGCCTGCAGTGCTATGCTGAATAGAACATTTGGGTATAGCTACAGAAACATTGAAGAAAGCCTGGTGTGGCAGTACATGCCTTTAATCCCAGTAGACAGAGACAGTTGAGGCTAGCCTTGTCTACAGAGTGAGTTCCATGACAGACTGGGCTATACAGAGAAACCCTGTCTCAAAAATAAAACAACAGTAACTATTTTTTAAAAAAGGAAAAAAAAAATACCACTGTGCACCTCGGTAGCAGGAGGACTGCAGAAGGGATGCCATGATTTATGTTCGCAGGAAGGTGGACAGGCTCCTACACTCTAACACTGAGGGTGCTTGGAAGTATGTGTGCAGTATATCCAAAGGGCTCAAGAAGCTGCTGGTGACTGGTTTAGTCACCTGTACAAGGTGGGAGGGAGGGGGCACACTTTACACTTCTGGTCTGGGGACTAAGATCAAATCCCAAGGCACAGCTATTTGATCGGTACACACAACCTATTTCAGACTGTGGAAAGTGTGTGTGTGTGTGTGTGTGTGTGTGTGTGTGTGTGTGTGTATGTGTGTGCGCGCGTGCGTGTGTGTTGCTTAAACTGGGAAACACTGGCAACAGACATGCCGGCTGTTCAGTCAGTGTCCTGAAGATACAGAAGAGTGATGGGACTTCTCAGGAGGGGCAGTCCACACTCGGCCAGATGCTGTGGATGCCTGAGGGCATCCAGGAAGGCATTCCAGTGCCTCAGTAAGGGACCTGGGAGAGGCTACCATTCACAGCATGATCCAGGAAGTGCAGGAAGACACAGCCTGGTGTTACAGCCACATTATGTGCTAGTCAAAGGCCAGGAGACCAGGGGTAAATGAACCTTCAAAACCAGAGCTACATGGCTGTAAGAAGAGCCCTGTGAGTGCTGGGGGGCACCCAGCCCAGTGTGAGGGCTAGGGGTTGGATGAGGCACATATCTACTTTTGTTGAGATTCTCTGGAGAGAATGACAGGGACTAACTCATAAGGCCTTCAAGACAAGCTGCTGACAGGGAAACCGCAGTTATATGGTAAGGAGGCAGCAAGCACCAATCCACATGAAGATCACTTGTCAAGGACAGATAGAATCACCTGGTCAAGGGGTCCCTTGTACTCACTCATTCACCACCTTACACTCTAACCACAAACCACAATGTGCCACTCCCAAATAAAAAGCCATTGTCATAGCAACCAGCCAACCAAGAAATCCAGTGTAATTAGTATTCTGAATTCTAGTACAGAAATATCTACAAACATATTATATAGCCTTAAATACAGTTAAAAATATGTGCTGTGTTTTAGATGTATGTGGAACATAGTAGTAGGACATTCACAGATGAGATGAAGTATCTGCAGGAGGCTTGGTTAGTACTCATTTCTTTCCAAGGTTGTAATTATAGGCTTTTAGCTATATCTATAAAAACGGAATAAAGAACGGGAGATAATTCAGGTGGTAAAGAATCTGCCTTGCAAAAATGATAACCTGGGTTCAATCCCAGAACCCACGCAAAACGCTAGGCACAGTAGCACACATCAGCAATGTCAGTGCTAAGGAGGCAGGGACAGGTCTTGTAGGGCTGTCAGTCTGTCCTACTCAGTGAAACCCAAGCCAGCGAGAGACCCTAAGATCAAAAAAGGAGGAGACAATGCCTGAGGAATGACACCCTAGGCTGTCCTATGGCCACACACACACTTACACACACATCATACATACACACACACATCATACACACATGCATGGACGCACACATGCACGCACATACACAAATGTGGAATAAATAGTTATATCCTAAACCCTAAAGATGCTAAAGAATTATCTATCAGAATATGTAACATTGGAAATACGTAAAATTTTACCTGTAGCAGATTTTACAATCACACTCATTCTTCTCCGCACGGAGTCAAAACTCAGAACTTCTAGTAATTCAAATCTGAAACAGAAAAATGGGATATATTATATTCTTTGCTGCCAAGTAGGTGCTGAGTTTGAATGATTGCCAAATAACTGCCACAGCAGGAAGGGGGCATCCTCACCTCTCCCTGTGCCCTGTCTATGCTGTGTGGATGCCCCCTTAGATGTTCTGGGCCTCATAGGATGCCCAGCCCCAGCCTTGTGCTACAATCAGTGTTTAGGGGGGTGATGACAGGTCAGTCAAGGCTCTGGCTCCTCCCAGAAGAGTCAGAAGATCTATGTCTCATTTGGAACTATTGAAAGAGCACAACTCTCATGCTAAGTCTGAAAACCTCTAGGAGATCTGCCGGGACTCCAGAGCTGCAGCTGCCCCTGAGGACATCTGCAGCATGGCAGTTTGCAGACCTGGGCATCTCACTCCTACAGAAGGGCTTAGTCCATTCCCAGTGGCACAACATCATGCAGACAGCTCACCTCTCGATGTCATTCTCCCTGTTCAGTATTTCCATGTAATTGTCCTTTAGCCTCAGGTATGTGAATCCAAGCCTGTAGCAGGAAGAGAAGGCAAACCCAGTGCTCAATCTGACATCCAGACAGGCCTCTTCCATGGAGTCTGCATTTTACACTGAGGCCATATTTCTGGCAGAGGAAGCATTTTCAGTAAGACAGGTTGTTCAGTGGATTATAAAGCCAGGACACAGGGGTTCAGATTTATTTACCAACTTAGAAAATGACTCAAGAGTTTGTAACCCTACAGTGGAGGGTGCCCGCCCTCTGTGGATGCTGGTGGCTTGTGGAGAGCTGGCACCACGTGTCTGGGCTGTGCTTCTTGCTTTTAACCACATTTCACTAACCCATTATACTGGACTTCAGTAGAAAGAGACACATCAGAGGCTAGCTGCCACAGTGTGAACAGTCACCAAGGTCCCTGGTTGGAAACTGAACCTTAGTGCAAGTGTCAATAGTGGTTGCCAGGGAGACTTCGCCCTTCATGAAATGATTACTATGGACACCACACAATACTCTACCCTCTCCCCCTCTCTCCATAATGCTGCCATTCTGGGCACAACAAGAAACCCTCTGAGATGCTGATGCCTTGACCCTGGACCTCCCAGCCCCCAAACTGTGGGAATACATTCTGGGCTTGATTTTCTGTTTTATAAATTATAAATTATGCAGCCCAAGGTCAACCTAGTTATCAGACAAGATGAAGGCCCTCTGTGGCTATTTGAAGTGGTTCTGCCCCACCCTCCCTGTTACAAAAACAAACACCCAGCCATAGGAAACCGGGCTGGGGGGGGTGTGTGCAGAAGGTCTGGCCTTGAACAGATTACCAAAAGATGGGACAGAACACAGCATCCCATTCAGTATCAGCTGTCATAGCAGGCAGGTCGTGGGCATATGGGTGATGGCAGCCACCTGCTCCAGTGGGAGATGACTTCAGCTGAGAGAAAGAGCCCTGGGAAGAGGAGCTACAGGGATGGGTGACAGCCTGACTTGACTTTCCTATCTGTAGTAGGCATGGTTTCAGCCATAAATCAATGGTTCTCAACCTTCTATAATATAGTTCTTCATGTTGTGGTAACCCAAACCATAAAATAACCTCATTGCTACTTCAAAACTGTAATTTTGCTATTGTTATAAATCATAATGTAAATATCTGACATGCAGGATATCTGATATGTGACTCTGTGGGGATTCAATAAAAGGTCCAGAAGATCCAGAGATCTAACCACAGTCAGTGTAGGAGAATCAGAGAGTGGGTGGTGATTCACACCTTTAATCCCAGCACAGGGAGTATCCTGGGAGTGGTGACCTACACCCTTAATCCCAACTGAGTCAGGTCATTTTAGATTATAGATGGTTTTTCCAGGCTCCCAAGCAGGCAGTGGTGGGGCCACGCCTTAATTTACCAAAAGAGTATTTAAGGCAGGGATAGAAAGACAGAGGAGAGGAAGCCAAGGGAAGCCAGGCTGAGGAAGCTGGAAGACAGCTGGGTAACATCTGACTGTGGTGTTTACTCTCTCTAATATCTCCGACTTTCTCAGAGATCTCTCCCTGAGTCTCATTTATTCGTGTGACAATTGGCGTCCAACTTTGGGGCACGAATTCCCCCCCCCTCCAACCCAAAAAAACCACACTTGCCAGCCAGAACAACCCGTGGCCAGAAGAGTAATTACTAGCTGGCTAGACTTTCTGTTCCTGGTTAGCCTCCAGCCTTAGGCAGACCGGTCACACGTGTTTCTGTTTCATTATCATCTGGGTAAGTCTTTCAGACAGTGGCCTCTTTCTCCTGGTGGGTTGTTTCTTTATCCTTTTTAGACCCCTCCTTGGATTGCTATCACACTAGGTAGCTGCCCCACTTCACAATCAATTGAATCATCAACAGATAACAATTGGTAAGTAAATCAATTTTTTTTTAAAAAAAAGAGGGAATTTGTTTAAAGCAATAGAGGGTGATTGGTCATACTGTAACCTCTCGTTAGATGATTTGATATTAAAACCAGTGAAGTAAAACATAAATAAGGCAGATGGAAATATCATAATGTTTATCATACTGTTTACTATGAATACATTTTGTTTGATAATAATTTAAAAGTCGACTAATATAAATCCAAAGAAAAAGGTCTTTAAAAAGCCTGTCGAGAGAGAACACAAAGATGCTCAAATTCAAACAGAGGAATATGAAGAACCAATTTCAACAAGGTCATCTAAAATTAGACAAAAACAGGCAACATTAATATACCCAGTAACCTTTAAAAAAATGAAGGATGATAGAGATGAAAGAGAAGATAGCTGGGCTCTAGTACAAATGTTAGAATTACGGAGAGTAAAGGAAGCAATTGTAACATATGGGATGTATCTACCATTTGTCAAACAAATGCTGAACTCCTGGTCATGCTGTAACCGGGTCACCCCTAAAGATTGGTTAGATATGGTTACAGCTGTGCTACAGGCAGAGCCTCTTATACAATGGAAATCACAGTGGAGGGAGGAGGCTAAAACAATAGAACAAAGAAGCAGGGCCAGGGGCATAGAAGTCTCCCAAGACCAACTTCTTGGGGAGAGAGATTATGCTGATATTGAAAGGCAATCACTATACAGTAACCATCTTCTGGATTTATGTCACATGGCAACTTTAAATGCCTGGAACCAGATTGAAGAAATAGGGGAAAAAAGTGAAACATTCACTAAAGTAATTCAAAGTCCCAAAGAAACTTTTACAGACTGTTTGCACAGATTAACTGCAGCAGTAAATAGAATGGTACTGGACTCAGAAGCCAGGTGAATAATCATTGAATCATTGGCTTTTGAGAATGCCAAAGTACAATGTAGAAAAATACTTAGACCTTTAAAAGCAAGGTCAGCACCTTTGGAGGATTGGAATCATGAGACAATTAATATGGAGTCTTATGACAGTGATGATAACTGGGTAGGTGAGCTTATTTCAAGTGGTATAGAAAAAAAATCAAAATGTCAAATGTTATAATTGTGGAAGGGAAAGTCACATAAAAAGAGACGGTAAACAAGGCCTTCCCAGAAACAATGCTTTTGATAGGAATAATCCCAAGAGAACACCCCTCCCTTCGGGGATATGCAGAAGGTGTGGAAAAGGAAGACATTGGACTAATGAATGCAGGTCAACAAGAGACAGACAAGGGAATTTTCTCCCCTTGGGAAATGCCCCAAGGGGGCTTTCAAAAGCCCCCATATCAAATCCAATCCAGTCTTACCCTGCCATTGTGGAGGAAACATCTTCCCAGAACAATTAAAAAGGTTAAAACCTATCTTAAAAAGACATACTACATGGAATGATAGAAAATTTACAGAAAAAGAAAAAAATTCAGGAAAAATTATAAAGCAAATATTTTAGTAAACTTCTATCAATGAACAAAGGCCAAAATTAAAAGTACAAACAAATGATGTTATTATTGAAGGCTTACTGGAAACAGGCACGGATGTATCAATAATTTCATCAGAGTCATGGCATCCAAGTTGGCCCCTTCAGGAGGTAAATGTCCAGTTTTTGGGTATTAGGTCGATATCCCAGGTAAAACAGAGTGTAAGATGGCTTGAGTGTATAGGACCAGAAGGACAGAGAGGAATATTAAAGCCATATGTGGCTGATATGGCAATAAATTTATGGGGATGAGATTTACTACAACAGTGGAACACACAGATTAATATTCCTCCAAATACAGAAATAAGCTATAAACTAGCACATGGTTCCAGAAAAAATATCAGAAGGTATTATGAGAAACAGTCACAGACCATTCAAGTTATAGAGAAACAAGGCAAAACAGCTGCTGATCTTTCAAAAACACCCACAGCACTACCTCTAAAATGGTTAACAGAGAAGCCTATATGGGTTCATCAATGGCCTCTAACAAAAGAGAAAATGCAGGCCTTAGAGCAGCTGGTACAGGAGCAGTTAAATGCTCAGCATATAGAAGAATCAACCAGCCCTTGGAATTCTCCTGTATTTGTTATTAAGAAGAAATTTGGAAAGTGGAGAATGGTAACAGACCTAAGGGCGATAAACAAGGTGATTCAGCCAATGAATTGTAGAGTCTCTCTACAATGTGGGATTCCTTTGCCTTCTGTTACCTAAAGAATGGCCTATTATAGTTATTGATTTAAAAGACTGTTTTTTTTTTTAAACAATACCTTTACAAGAACAAGACAAAGAAAATTTCGACTTTACAGTGCCCACTTATAATAATTTGCAGCCTGTAAAGAGATTCCAGTGGAGGGTCCTCCCTCAAGGAATGCTGAATAGCCCTACTCTGTGCCAGTATTTTGTACAAAAGCCAACAGAACAAATATGCAACAAATTCCCACAACCTATTTTATCATTACATGTTGGTCGATTCAAATATTGGTACTTATGAAATAATAAAAATTTCCATTTGACTCTTTTTCCATCTGAAGTCCCGGAAACTAGCCCAGGCTGACTGGGTTTTGGTATGGTAATTGATCAGATGGATGTTTGGTCAAGACTCAGGTTCTTAGCTCCTAGACTCCCTGTGTGGCTAGTGATTAACTAAGATGGCTGTTTGCTTAAAGACTTAGGCCCTCAGAACTCATGGGAAAGCTTTGTCCACAAGGTTTTATGGTTGCTTACCTAGCTGCCCACGAGATGTGCTTCCTGCCTCCCCCTTGGGATACGCCTGACTTTCTGAACCCATCTCCACACAGAATTGTTTGAGTAGGACCACCCGAGATAACAGCAAACATTCCTTTGCAATCCCCCTATCTCACAAACCCAGATGTACACCCCCCCCTTACCCAGAGTGTGGTATAAAAACTCTACCCTAAAAGCATTCAAGGCTCTTGGCTTTTCACAGTGCCTTGAGTCCACTAATAAGTGATTTCATTAAACTTTCTCTTTTCATCTTATAAGAATTCTGGGTCCGAGGTCTTTTCTTTAATTCCGCCAGTAACACTTAAAAAAAATTTTTTTTTTGAAGAAGTGAAAAGAATTTTGCCTGCTTGGGGATTACAGATTGCCCCAGAAAAAATACAAAGAGGGGATTCCATTAATTATTTAGGCTATAAAATAGGCCAACAAAAAATTAGACCCCAAAAGGTACAAATCAGGAGAGATAGATTGAAGACACTTAATGATTTTCAAAGACTACTAAGAGACATTGCCAACTTACGACCCACTATTGGAATTAAATGATGAACTGGATAATTTGTTCAAAACCTTAAATGGTGACAAGGACTTAAATAGTCCCAGAGAATTGTCACCTGAAGCTGAGAAAGAACTGGCGTTGGTGGAAAAGAAATTACAGGAGGCACATGTGGATTCAGTGAATCCAGACCTTAATTGCATTCTAGTTATCTTGCCCTCTAAGCATTCTTCTACAGGAATTTTAATGCAAAGGGAAAATGTTATATTGGAATGGATATTTCTTCCACATAAACCAAATAAGAAGTTAAAGACATATGTGGAAAAGATTTCTGAGCTTATTTTTAAAGGAAAATTAAGACTGTGTCAATCGTCAGGAATGGAGTACCTTTAACTAATGAAGAAATTGACCAATTATGGGTAGAAAGTGAACCCTGGCAAAGAGCCTGCAGTAATTTTTTGGGAGATATTAACAACAAATATCCTAAAAGCAAAAGGATTGAATTTCTAAAGAAAACTAACTGGATTCTCCCTCGTATTGTACAAAATAAACCAATTTTTAGAGCCCCTACATTTTATACTGATGCAAACAAATCAGGAAAGGCTGGTTACAAATCAGAATATATAAGTAAAGTGGCTCAAAGCCCTTATAATTCTGTTCAAAAGTCAGAATTATATGCTATCTGTAAGGCCCCCTCCCTTTTGCTTGTTTTAGCAAATTTCTCTTACCCAAGAAGTAGTGCTAGCAACAGCACGTTGCAAGGACAGTAAGCAAACTCACCTAATAAGACATATTAACAGGACAGTAAAGATTAGCTTCACTGATAAAAGAAGAACTGCAGTTAGGACTAAGACCAGGTGCCTGGGGTGGAGACAAAGGAATGTGGTCAGGAGCCGTGGTCAGGAAACAGCCCCCAACCAAGGATAAACTGATTCCCCTGTGGGCTGTACATCTGCTCTTAATACCTGCTCTTAAAACATATATCCTGGTGCTGGAGACACCAGCATCCCTGTAATAAAAACTTTCACAGTGTATGTCAGCAGGGCAGAGGGGGAAGGGAGGGGAAGCAGTTACTTGGCTAAGTGATCAGGGAAGGAATTCCAGGAAGAGATAAGGAACAGAAGAAGAACAAACAGCAGGCCTGGGGGCAGGTGATAACCAGGACCTTTGGTCAGGCCAGATGGCAGCCTGGGGGCCCTCACCCCTCAAGGGGTGATTTCATTCAAACAGCCAATGAAAACCTTGTAACTACGCTTCTGCTTCTGTGCGCACGCTTTTGCTCCCTAACCCTACAAAAAGGCCCTGAACAGAGGGCTGGGCCCTCGAGCCGTCCCAAGTGGCTCGCAGGTACCTGCGTTATTCAATAAACCTCGTGCTGTTTGCAGCTGATCTGTGGCTCGGTCCTCCTTGGGTCATGGGGTCTCCTCCTGAGGAAAGGTCCGTTTCGGGGGTCCTTAACCCCCGGGGGTCTTTCACTATCGTGATGGTATTAATGGTCTTTACTAAACCTCTTAACATATTCACTGGCTCTCAGTATGCAGAGTTGTTTTACACATTGAAACCGCTGATTTTTTTAAAATTATGAATCAGAATTAACTTCATTATTTATTCAGTTATAAGAAATAATCAGGACTAGAAATCATCCCTTTTATATAACATACACTCGATCCCATATGGGTCTGCCAGGTCCTTTAGCACAAGATAATGATGAAACTGATAAATTAATAGGAAACGTGTTAGAGGCCTCAGAATTTCATAAAAAGCATCACGTCAATAGCAAAGGATTAAAAAAAGATTTCTCTATCACTTGGCAACAAGCTAAAGAAATTGTAAAAAGGTGTCCCACCTGTTCTTTCTATAACCAAACTCCATTGCCAACAGGAAGTAATCATAAAGATGTGGGGATTCAATAAAAGTTTTAGAAGTTTTGGAGATATCAGAGGGAATCTACCCACAGTCTATGTGGGGAGTTAGTAAAACCTCCAGAAGTCCCAGAGCTCTAACCACAGTCAGTCTAGGAAAATCAGACTGGCGATTCAAACTTTAATCCCAGCACAGGGAGTATCCTGGGAGTGGTGACCTACACCCTTAATCCTGAGTCAAGGTCACTTCAGATTATAGAAGGAATTCCAGGCTCTTAAGCAGGTGTGGTGGGGCCACACCTTAATTACCTTAAGAGTACTTCAGACAGGAGAGAAACACAGAGGGAGCCATTCCAAGGGAAGCGAGGCTGAGGAAGCTTGAAGACAGCTGGGTAAGATCTGACTGTGGTGTTTATTCCCTCTAGTATCTCCAACTTCTTCTGAGATCTATCCCTGAGTCTCATTCATTCGTGCGACATAAAGGCATATGTAGAAATGAAATCTGGCAGATGGATGTATTTCATTTTACAGAATTTGGGAAGTTAAGATATGTCTACCATATAATAGATACATTTTCAGGATTTCAATGGGCAACGGCTTTGAATTCAGAAAAGGCTGATTTTGTAATCACACATTTGTTAGAAGTTATGGCCATCATGGGATACCTGTACAAATAAAGACTGGCAATGCTCTGGCATATGTTTCTAGTAAAATGAAACAATTTTTTGCTTATTATAATATAAAGCATATTACAGGATTACCACACACACCTACAGGGCAGTCATAGAGAGATCAAACTGAACTCTAAAGGATATGTTGAATAAACAGAAAGGAATAACAAAGACCCCCAGAGATAGACTACGTAATGCTTTATTAACTTTGAATTTTCTCAATGCTAATGAGAAAGGAACAACAGCTGCTGAAAGGCATTGGATCATAGAAAAAACAGCTGAACTAAATCAGCCTGTTTACTTCAAAGATGTACTAACCTCTGAATGGAAGCCAGGGTATGTACTACGTTGGGGAAGGAGTTTTGCTTTTGTTTCCACAGGTGAAGAAAAGTTATGGATACCAACAAAATTAATAAAGACTCGATTTGAACCAGAGAAACTTCATGAAACTAGAAATTGAGAGTTTATCAATCCATATTACAATTCTTTCAGTTGTAAGAAAAAACAAAGGGTCGGGGCAGGTTTCTGTTTCTGTCTTTATTGGAAACTGGAAACACCCATCTTGAAGAAGTTAAAAGACCTTGGACATCTAGACATCTAAAGCAAAAGGGAGGCTATCCAAGAAAATTTGCAAGCAAAATAATATTGTAACTACTGGTACCAGTATACTTCATAGGATAAAATCTCACTGCTTAACCTCTACACATATTTGTTAGTTGAAGTTCCAGTTTAATTATAAATTAAGACTGACTTTAGAGTTGGAGTGTGGCTCTCTCCTTCTCTAAACTCAAACATGCTTGTTAAAGGAAAATACAAGATCTTTGTATCATATCATAAGAGCCACCTGATATGGGACAGGAGAATAATAAAAAATAAGAGACTATTCTATTGTTACTAATCCTATGCTCAATAAATTGTTATATATTTAGTTTCCTGTACATTATGTTGGGTTTTAGTCTATCATCAGTTTTCTGCAGTGATCCAGGACAAGGCCTAATTGCACACTTGAAGTATCCAAAAGGAAGATGGGGCCCCACAACGATGGTTTCACATGAACTCTGACAAAGCCACTAGGCTGACAAACACCAATCAAAGATCAGATTTGGACTACAAACTGCAGGACAATTTTGAGGCAGTTTGCTGAGATGAACCAGCTTCACAGACTACTATAGCCAGGACTTGAGACAAACCATGCGCTTTCCTGTTATGCAGAGACTGGACAACAAATGACACAGCTACTTATTTCAGGACTTGACATTTAACAAATCTTTTCCTTTCAGGATCCCCAAAAGATGCCATCGCCCCCCAGACAGCAGAAAGTAAATTTAAGAACATGGTGCCCACATTCCCAAGTGGTGGGGTGGGGTGGGTTGGTTTTGGTTGTTCAATGGGTTATGGATGATTGTCATTGTTTAGGTTAATTGGTTAAAAATTGTTCATAGTTATGGTTAGAAAAAAGTTAAACAAGAACGATTAGACTCAAGATTTGTGTTTAAAAACACAGAAAGAAAAAGGGGATACAGATATATAGGCTATAAGGATAGATTATTGAATCTTCTTTTAAAAGGATTTACTAACTTCAAATATTTTACATTGCATTGGAATTTTGTAGATTGTATACAAATTGTGTATACTGAGATTAATTGTGTCTTTGTACAAGTATCTCTATGCTTGTTTAAGGTAGTATACTTATTCAGTTCATCTAACATTGTAATACAAGTTGCTAGTCCATGAAAGTTTTTATTTCCAATTAATTAGAATATAAAGCAATGCAAGTTAGTAGTTAGGCATTACATTCAGACACAGTCATGTTAGATATGTTTTCAAGATCAAACAAATATATTTTAGATGATCAGGTCTTCTTCAAACACTTCCCAGATCCATAGAATATGACACTCAAAATATTTTTAGAACTTAGACTTTTCTGGACAGTGAGGCAGGTCTGCTCCTAGCAACACCAATCTACTTCAAGAGAAAAATGGGCATTGAAGAAACTCCATATGGAGTCTACTCTCTTTGTGGCAACAGTTAGCCATTGGACAAGAACCTGTCCCTGTATTGACTGCTTGACAATATGCTGTTTAAACTGGACAGGCAGGTTCCCTCAGAAAGTGACCTTTGAACTTTGACAGAACAAGCTGGGACCCGTGGATGGTGTGAGGCTGTCAATTGTTAATGGACTGGACATTACTCATTTATTATTTTCTACCCACAGTCTATGTGGGGATTTAATAAAAGCCCCAGAAGTTCTGGAGCTCTAACCATAGTCAGTTTAGGAGAATCAGAGAGTGGTGATTCACACCTTTAATCCCAGCATAGGGAGTATCCTGGGAGTGGTGACCTACACCCTTAATCCCAACTGAGTCAAGGTTACTTTAGATTATAGAAGGAATTCCAGGCTCCCAAGCAGGCAGTGGTGGGGCCACGCCTTAATTTACCAAAAGAGTATTTAAGGCAGGGATAGAAAGCTGAGGAGAGGAAGCCAAGGGAAGCCAGGCTGAGGAAGCTGGAAGACAGCTGGGTAACATCTGACTGTGGTGTTTATTTTCTCTAATATCTCCGACTTTCTCAGAGATCTATCCCTGAGTCTCATTTATTTGTGCAACATGACTCCCAAAGAGAGTGCAACCCAGAGGCCAAGAACCACTGTTATAAATGCTTCAAATCTTAACCTCAAGGTTTTTGTTTTGTTCTGTTGCTTTTGTGTATATGTATTGGGCAAGGTGGACACTTAGCAAGGGCAATGCCTTTCACACAACTTTGCCTCTACCTAAACTGTACAGGAAAAGCAGATTTGCTTAGTCATGACAGCACTACTCTGAGAGGTGAGGTGCCCAAGTAACCCTGCCGTTCCCAGTGTTTGAAGGCTGCATACATTTGTTAGTGGCAGCAGAGGGGGTTTACTGTCCTAAGAATTGTAAGTTGAGAGTCTTCGAGACATCCCTGACCAGAAACCATGTCACACATCAGGAGAGTTTTTCTGCATGTCTGTGTAAAAAGCCACAACTCCCATAGAATTCCAGGAAGACCCTTGGTCAGTGTAAACATCCCAGATGGAAAGACTCAACACAAAGAAACAACAGTGGCAGGCAGAGCCTGGCACCCAACTACTGGCTCTCCAGGTCAGGTGACAGGGAGAGCTGCAGACAGTTGGTCCTGGTGTTCTAGAATCAAAGGGAAGGCCTGGGGATAGGGCTCTGTCCAGACAGCTATAGATACAGAAAACACAGCACCAAGGGCTTGTGTTGCTGGCCAGGAAAGCTACCTCCACAAAGGCCTCAAAGGACCAGAGGTCACAGAGGTCAAGATACAGGGTTTACTGACTATTGCAGACCTATTACCTGAATGCTCTGTGACCGATGGCCTGACTCACCTCTGCACACCTTCAACCAGGGCGATTTCATCGGGTGAGGACGAAATATACACACAGGACTTGGAGTCTGGAGACTTCTGGGGACCATCTATGTCATCCCCAGGATCGTCATCCTTGACCTGGACGGTGTGGCACAGGCAGATAGCTCTGAAAAACAGCTCCTCCCGCTCCTGTGGAGACAGTCAGGGGACTGTAACACTTCTGCCTGAGACGGGAAGGATGTAAACGGCACAGCTGACTGGACAAGCTCAAAAGCAGACGTTAAAACCTCCCAGGGTGAACTGTCATTAGCTTGTCTCAGTGGTTACAAAAGAGAAGCATGTGTGACTCCTTCATGCTCCAAAGCTGCCATGGCAACTCATGTAAGTATTAACAGGCAGTGAAGATTGAAAGAAGGGGTTTTGCTCATAGTGACACTCTTAGAACCAGGAAGGCATGACTATAAGCACACTCAGGAATGGCCATGTCCTGGTGGGGAAAATGACACCCATGTAGCTGGCACACACATTCCTACACACTCTAACTCTCCAGTTCCTGGTCACAGTGTCTGTGTGGCAGTGGCAGTCTGCTACAGGCAAAGGACACTACAATCTGCATGACTTAACCTCCAGCTTTGTGCCTGCAGCCTGAAGCTCAACCATAACATAGCTGTGGAAGCAGAAGCTAGGAGGCCCATGCTGAGCCGAAGAGATGTGCATGAGGTCACAGTAGGCTGCTGACCCAGATCTGACCTCAGCTTCCTCAGTGCCAGCTACACCCTGTAGTCAGTTAAAAGATTCCTAAGGTTCTCAGTAGCTGGGCAGCATGGTGACCAATGACAGGCTTCCCTGACAATCAATGTGGCTGTAGGATTTGGGGTGGATTCAGGAGGGTGTAGAGCTGCTGTGGCAGGTCTCAGGATGGCTACAGGGCATCTACTCCTTCCTCATTGTGAGAAAATGGTACCAATCAGAACTCATATTGAAGAAGGCAGATTCTGATTGTGAACTGCCCATCTATCATTAATAGGCCACTTCTGACTCTCAGGAGGCTGTGTGTGTGTGTGGGGGCGTATGCACACATGTATCTATGTGCATGTAAATACATATGTGTATGTGTCTCGGTGTATGTAAACACATCTTTATGTCTTTATGAACATGCAGCTTTGTACACATGCAAACTGTGTATACTCACACTATACACAGCATACTGCCTGTCCCTTGTCTCCGCTTGTCGCGTGTCGCCGCCCCCCCCCCGCCCCCCCCCGCCCCCCCCCCCCCCCCCCCCCCCCCCCCGTCAATTCTATCAGAAGAATCACTGTCAAGACGCCCTGTTCCCTGAGGACAAACCACCACAGTAGAGTTTCACTAAAGCCCCACAAAGGATTCCTGATTTTGTGGTATTGCTCAAATGAATAGGGCAGTTTCTGTGAGTGAGAGCATCTCACCTCCTCACATCCTTGATCATGTGCTAAAAACACACCCTCCACCTCCAGGAGATGCGACCTACCCTTCCACTGACCCCTGGGGAGGAATCGATCATGTCAATGCCAGAAGAGTCGGGAAGGACCTGCCCGTTGCAGATGACGTGGGGCACATAGACGTGGCCCTCAATGCAGCACTCCTTGAAGGCCATGTTGTTCTCTGTAAGCGTGCCCGTCTTGTCTGTGAAGATGTACTCCACCTGAGGGGACCACACTCAGGGTAAGCCATATTTAGGCAGGTGACAATGCTTAGCCTAAGCCTATTACAATCCTAGTGGGACAGAAACTTCTGAGAGTTTGTCCAAACAGATGGAGTCATGTGGGGTACCCATGGTACCTCCTTCATCCATACAAGTGCAATTTGGGGGTAAGAAGACCTACCATCCTCACACTGGTAACAACTATGAAACAGAATATGATGTGGCCTTGTAGAACTTGGCCTCCAGGGTCTGTGAAGAACAGGATGAGGGGAAGCCCTGACTCTCCTTAAATATGAAGAACCTTCTCTAGAGTATGAGAGGTTGAGAATCCCAGGATGACAAGAGGTTTAGAAGACACAGAGGAAAGGGGAAAAACAGACTTCAGAGAGAGAACCACAATGTGCTGGAGATACCTCCAGCTCTAAACTGCAAATGAAAATGAATCCAGGCTACACACCCATCATGGACAGCTGAGGTTCCAGGCCATTCACAAAGCTCTGAGTGAGCGGAATGAAGCACATTGGGGGTCGGGGTGAGGGTGCAGAGGGAGAGCCAGACCATAAGGGTTGGCCCAGGAATACGTTCTTATAAACCTGAGATGTCCCTCTACCTGTGCTTGTCTTTATCAAATACAAGCACAGAGCAATGCTGTACCAAGACTGTATTTAAAAATAACCCCATTGTTTAAATACCAGTTTTGCCCATGGAGGCCTCTTCCAGGGTCACCAAGCCAGGGAAAGTATGCTGGCTACATCTCTAAGAACCCAGGAGGTAGCCAATTGCTGTGACTATGATAACAATTTATGAATTGCAATGGATGTTCATTGGCTCTAAGACTATGCTAGGCACTAGATATTACCTTAGTTGAACTTTCTATCAACTATGTTATACAGTTTTATGAACAAAGGTTTAAATTTTCAAGATTAAAAATAATTGCTAGGCAGTGGTAGTCCACACCTTTAATCCCAGTACTCAGGAGGCAGAGGAAGGTGGATCTCTGTGAATTTGAGGTCAGCCTGGTCTACAGAGCTAGTTTAAGGATAGTCAGAGCTGTTATACAGAGAACCCTCTCTCAAGAAACAAAATAAAACAAAACTGTGTGTATGTTTGCATTGTCTGTCTGGGTGTGCACACAGGCTGGGAGCTGGAATTACACGTGCTGTTTGGAAACCAAACTCTGGGCTCCTGAAAAAGCAGTAAGTGCTCTCTAACTGCTGAGCTGTTTCTCCAGCCTAACTGATGATGCTGATGTAACTGTCTCTGTTGGCTGGAGACACCAGGGAAATGTGGTTATCATTATTTCTGACAGCTCTGTGAGTGTCTTTCATCAGGAGTTGACACTCTTAGACCCTGGTCTTATGTGTTTGAAGTCACGTCCTTCAAGTTAATTTATTGTTCTAAGAGTTTCTTGTTGGTCTTCAGGGTTTATACAGTTGTCTGCAAACAGGAACTCCGTAACTTCTTCCTGTCTCTTCTCTTCTCTCCTGCAGCACCTTAGTGAATAGCTGAGGAAGAGGAGTCCTCTGCTGCTCCTGATCTTATAACATTTCTCCATGGAGTGTGACACTGGCCTGTGGTGTCCTAGGCTATACCTTCTACCCCTGACTTGCCACAGAACTCATCAACATCCTCTCTGCATCTGTGGATACTGACCTGGCTTCTATAGTCCTGCAATGTGGTGCAGACACTATCTACTGATGTGTCCACTGGTCCACCCCGGCATGCCAGGGGATAAGCCCCACTGGATGATGTCATTCTGTGGTCATTCTGGTGCTGCTGCTAGTTTGTATCTGTACCCATTAAGGACACTGGTGATCAAAGGCATGAGCTGCCCAGATAGGCAGACTGCTCACTCTATCACCTGTGATACATGCCACAGGCAGGGACTACAATGTGTCTTTCATGACAGCAGTGGCTTTATACCTGACTCCTATGACACCTGGGAAACCATTTCCAGTCTCAGTTCCTCCTCCACATAACATGGAAGTGAGTGTTGACATCACAGGGATAAAGGGGTCATACAGGAAAAAGAATGAAGCCCCTGAATGAGGTCTATTTGAAAGGTAGTCATTTCTGCTTCAGACAAAGATGCTGGCTGGTAGGCAGTTCTTTCCCAGACACTGCCATTTTGCTCTGCTGTGTATACTGAGAGGCAATGCTCACCCACATTCATTGGGCAGCCAGGTGAAGTCATTGCTTTGTGGAGTCACTAACTGGTCGTGACCTCAGTGGCCCAGTTCACTGAACACAGGATGCAACCTGCCTCGCTCAGGATAGGACAGAGCTGAATTCTGTGATGGAGTCTAGGTTGGGAGAGATATCCTGTCCCAGGGTACCACTTGGCATTCCCCCGACTTCTAAAGAACAGACCACATGTGTTACACAGAAGTGGGGCATGAAATACCCCACAAGTTGGAACCTTGACAGACAATGTCCTCTTCAGTAACAAATTGTTCTCCAAGGTAGGAGGGTGATGTGGGAATGCGTTTATGTATGCTGTGAATCTCAATCTTTAAATAAAGGAGCTGTTTTGGGCCATGACAGGCACCATAGAAAAAGTAGGAGGAGAAATCAGAGCATAGGTAGGAAAGGAAGAGCGGAGTCAGGGGAGACCGAGCTGAAGCCCAAAAGAGCAACATGTAAGGAACACAGGTGAGCCATGGGCCACGTGGCAGACAGATTAATAGAAATGGCTTGATTTAAGATGTAAGGGCTAGCTAGCAATGTGCCTGAGCCACAGGCCAAAAAGCATAAAGTTAATATAAATGTCTGAGTCATTTCTGGGGACCTGAGCGGCTGGGTGGCTGAAGGGTCTGGTGTAGCAGGATCTGGACCTCTGGCCACCCGGGACTGAGAAACCCCACTACTACAGGAGGGGAACATGTTCCTGTCAGTCTATGGACTGTTTACATGGTATTGCTAGGCAACCACAGGGCAAGCTGCAGTGTCCAATTCAAATGGATTATTTATTTAATGACTTGCTATTTTCCAAACGGCCCTTTTGGTGACATAAGGCTAGGAAAAAGTCAGATGCTCCCCTTGAAACTGGGTGAGTTGGAACAAAACAGTCTTTCTAGGGCATTCTTTACTATGCAGAAACTGAGATCTGCGGTCAGCAGATGGGGGTACGTGTCAGCCCTCATTTACTCTGTGGGACCATGGTGGCCTCATACAGAACACAGGGCAGCAATTGTGGTGCACATCACAAGGTGCAGGTCCCAGATGACTGTCACAGATGCAGTGACTGTTGCCATCTGTTATCTCATTCTGCATTGCTCTGGAAAGGCAGATCTCTGCTACTCATTCACTGTACAGACCATAGCACCCTAATCCTGAGCCAAGGAACTATGGTTCTGCTGACCATGCACTCATTAACTCTGCAACACACACCCCAGAAAACTGCCTGGCGTTTGTTTATCTACCTTGCAGTGAGGTTAAATGTCACATATAAAAAGAAGAAAGCAATGTCTGCCAGAAAGTTCTGGGAGAGTGGCTTCCCACCATGCTCAACATTCTTTCAACTATAAGGCCCAGAATAAATAACAATGCCCTGGGATTTGAGCTTACTCCAATCAGCTAATGTAATCAAATTTTCAAACTGTAAAGTTTAAAGAATCATTTTGATTGTTATTATGTAAGTTAAGTTAAAAAAGATATACCCAGGAAAACAAACAAATGAAAAACTTGGAGTGTATTTCCACTGCTGCCCTTACTCCTGACTTTCACCCACTGCAGCTGATCTACATACTGAGTGCGTGACCTGGACAAACTACCAGTAATCCAGGAGAACCCAGACACTAGGACACAGTTGATTGTGTAGGGCTAAGAAGTCATGCAGAACTCTACAAGATACTGACCTGTCCCAACTCCTCATTTAGATCAGACGTGTTGACCAGAGGCCCTTCCCCCATTTCCTCATCAAACATGTCTTCATCCCAGGTGATGAAGTAGGAGCCAAGGAACTTCTGCATCTCCACTGTGACGTACATGGACACTGGGATGATGTAATTGAAGAGGACCATGAAGGCTAGGAAGTCCGTGAAAGCCCTGAGAAACTGAGAGCATTGGCTGCATAAGGAAGCTGCAGGTCACATGGTAAGGACAGGAAGCCTCAGACTGTCATCTCCTACCCCAGCCAGATTAGTAAACAGAAGTATTTCTACCCAAAGACAAAGACCCCTGGGGACCATTGCCTGTCATGTCTTGGTAAGGCTGAGAGTAGAATTAGAAGGCTGTGCTGGTAGAGAAATGGGGAGGGACAGGAAAAGGAGCTCACACTAACCACCCCATCAGGGATGTGAAGAGGACACAGTAAATAGGGCCCAATAGGAATGTCACTTTTGACTATTCATGATGCCCCTCTATAACTACTAACAATCCCCAAGCTTATGATGAGATGGGACCTTGCTGTATAGTGACTTCCTCTTCAAACTCATGATCCCTCTGTCACGGACTGCCTCTCAGCTCCAAGTGACTTCTCTGTATAGTTTATTCCACGGAAGCTATCAGGGAGAGGTGATCTGACAGATACAGCACACCAACGTGCAGGCTCTGTGCTGCACACAGGGCTGCATTTGCACACAACCCTGATGTGACGTCGGTGCACACAGGTCTAGGTTCGCACGTGACCCTGCTGTGCTCAGAGCCTTTTGAGCAGCATTTATCTTAATGATGTGCTAAGTTTGAGAATCATCAAAATTATTTTGGTTCTTTATACATTTTCTGTGGAAACAAATACTTTCCAGGTTTGTACATTCTAGTATCCAAGGACAGCAGGCAGCTCATACCTGCCACACACTGTGTGCCAGCGATGGCCTCCGTGCTACGCTTGGGCAAGGTTTCATCCTGCCTGAAGCAAATTCACCTTTGTTTCCTGGTACTATCATTATTTTTTGTGCCAACAGCCTAAGGGTCACCTCCTTCATACAAGGGAAGTGCTTCCATACCAGATTCCTCTGTCGCTCGGAATCAGTCTTCTGGTTGTACCATGGCTCATCTCGGAAGGGCTCGCTCTGCCACACGTACTTCAGCACTGTATTGATCAGAGCCTTGCTCACCAGGATGCAGAGGTACACAATCAGGAATGTATTCATTGACCTACAGCGAAACACCCCAGCCTTCAGACGCTGCTCCAGTCCTTCCTTACCATAAAGGGAGAGCACAGGTACTCAGCAATGCCCTGACCCACAAAGATGAAACTCTAGGTCATTCACAGCCACCTTTGCCAATGCTCAGGACACAGGACCATGGCCATGAGAAGAGGGAAAGAAAGGTACATGATACCACATGGATGATGAACCTCTCTGAACCATGGGAATCCTGCTTACAGAAAAGGGACAGCCAGAATTAGCTTCATTGACCATCAGGTGCCACCAAATGAGCTCCGGGCTTAGTGAATCTCATTCTAGAGTGAGTGACAAGTGAGTGTGAGAGAAGTGTGTGAGGTTGGAAAATGCTTATGCTGAACCGAGGTGAGGCAGATTTGGGGCAAGGTTGTGTTTTCACAGTTCACTTCTGAAGTCCATGTATCACACAAAGATGTCTGTCTGCAGGCAGAGCATCCTAGCTGATGAGAAGTCCATCTCTATTTCCCCACTTAACACAGCCACAGACAGGTCCAGGGGTGGCATCCCTAGGTCACCTGCCAGTGTCCTGTACATGGTAACTAATTAACTCCTGTTGCTTCACTCTGTGATATGGAGGCCATTCACAACAGCAGGATAATTCCAACAAGGGGCAGAGATGACAAACCCTCACACTTCACTATCTCTAGTTTAACCTTGGTCCTGATGGTTGTCAGCATTTCACTGTCTAATAGAAAAATACCCACTCTGCTCAGAGTGACCTTAGAAAAACTACATCAAGACACACTTGGTTCCTATCAAGTCCCCAGGTTGGGGCTGAATATGACCCCCATTTTGAGGTTTGCCAGGATCAGTGGCTGGGGATATAAGGTATCTGTGACTGCTTTAAAAATTAGAACTTTAGGCAGTAACTTACAAGTAGTGTGTGAGCAGAGACATGGGTGTGGTCATTTATCTCACCAAGAGAAAAAGCAAGCAAATCCCCCAGTAATGGGCTCTGGGGTTAGCAGCTCCAGTCTCTGGAGGAGTGGGCCACCAAGGACTCTGTGGAGCCTCCGAGGATGCTATGGGTCCCCTGAGGACACCGCTGCATCCACAGGGGCCAGGGCTGGCTAGAAGGCAGCAGCAAGGGAATGGCCTTACTTTTCTACAGCAGATCTCTTCTGGGACTTGGACTGATAGTTCAGGGCCATCTTGGTCTCCATGCCTGTATATATAGCCACACCTAGAAGCAAAAGAGTCTGTGAGATGCCCATACTTTGGAGAAAAGGATGCTCACACCAACTTATCCAGCAAGAGAGCTTCCTGAGGAAGCTGGAATCTTCACACTCAGGAATTTTCCTGTGTAGAAGCCAATGTGCACTGTATGCTCTTCAGTCCAAATGTAAAGGTATGAGCAATGTGGCATCAGGGCACAGTGTATTTTATAAAGTTATCTCAGTAAATTAAAACAGGAATAGCACACTGTCAATGGGAGGTACTAACAATGACAAACAGAATTAAAGAACTCTCTTGCATTACAATATGCTTTGTGAATATCTTCCTGGGTATAGCTTCATGTTCCTGAGTCATGAATTGAGGCCTTTCATAAGCAAGCCATGATCACCACTGTCATGGCTCTGTGGGCTCAGTGACACCTAAACACTCATCTCTTAGCAACTCGCCCTGTGCCAAGTCTGCAGTACTTTAAGGCAACTAGTGGCCTCTCAGGGCACTGTGGAGTTTAGTATGCTTAGTGTGTCCTAGATTTGAGAAATAATTACCTGTAGTTTGCAAATTAAAATATTTACCAAAGATCTTCTCTGTGTTTTTTAGTGTGGCTCCTCTGAGAAGCAGGTTTTCTGATCCTAATGGCCTAGAAGATAAGATGACCAGAAAAGTGAGATGCAAGATTGAAATCAATTCAATCACCCTAAAAAGTCCATCTGCATAAGTACTGGGTTTCTCTGAGGCGGAGACATGGCCTGCTGTCACTCACAGGGGCCTGGGGCTTTACAGGCATTTGAGAGGCCTCAAGGAAGTAGGATGCCCCACTTCCAAAAAGACCAGGAGCCTGAATGTTTCAGTAACTTTCCACCAGAAGCAACAGGCAGTCTTCAGATGGAGTTCCTATCTGCCCCACCTGCAACACCTGGGACATCAAAAGTGTCACCCAGACCAGTACAAAAGAGATCTGAAGGCAGGGCCAGCAATCCTTTCCTAGCACACCTCCAATGTGAGGATGGCTGTGCTAGGGAACCTCCTTGAGTTTCATTCATCACTCAGCTGTTTTTCTCCATCCTTAGGACTTAGACTCCTTAGTGTACGCACATTTCAAGTGTGAAGGGAGGCTGGGCCTCTGTAGTGAAAGCTCAGCATGCCAAGATTATCAGGCAGTAGCTGTAAGCCTTTCTTCTAAGCAATGAAGGAAATTCAAAGCAGGAGGACTAAATGTGTGAAACCTATTGCTGCATCCCAGTGACCCATGGCATGTCAGAGAGGAGTGCATTTGCCATTAATTCACTTGCTTACTTATATGTCCTACAGTACAGATGTGAACACAAAGAACATTACAGTCTTAGTGAGACCAGTGTCTGGTCAACATGGTTCACAAGAGGCCAGGGAGGCTGCCAGCTACTCAAGCCTCACTGAGTCGGTCAGCAGACAACAGCTCCCCGGCTGCCCAGAGCTGTCTTGCTGTTAACAACTTGCTTCTAATAATTCATGCCACAAACAATGATAATAAATGGCCTCACCTTAAACGGGTCTCTGAGAGCTCTAAACATAATGCATTTGACAAAATGCTTTGCTTCTAGAGTGGAAAGACTAAAGAAGAAATATAATTGAGTAAGATGGGGATTTGGATGAGGGAACTGATAAAAGCCAACGTTTCCCTCCTATTAATAGTACATCCAATACTTATAAATATCTTAAAAATCCAAGTGACAGTCTTGATGTTGAAAGGTCGAGCTAAAGCTAGTACCAAAATACAAAGTTTATTGGGACCATGGTCACCTCAGTGTAAAGCTCCCCCAGTTTCATCAACAGGCATGAGAACACCGACCTCATCTGCTCTTTCATCCTAAACAAATCAGCTCTCTACACCGTCTAGACTCCAGAGCAATGACTTCCTGTTTGATGCCTCCACACCTCCTCCAAGTTAAGGCCCTACTAACCTGCAGATAGTGACCACAGAGCCAGGACATGAGCTGCAATGGTGGCACCAGGCTGTGACTCAGCACTCAGGAGGCTGAGGTTGAAAGACACACAGTCAAGGCCTTCCTAGCTAATAGCAGGATAAAGTCTCAAAGCTAAGTGATATAAACAGGAAAGTAACCACTAAAAACGTGTACTAGGGAGCAGCTGCTGCTGAGTCCCATGAGAGATAGGCCAGACACTGACACTCCAGTGACTGCTTATTCTGTGCTACTCCCACAGGAGTGCCACCTCCACTTCCCAGCGAACGGTTCCTTCAGTATACAATGGTAATTAAGAAACTTCTTAAAACTCCAGGAAATTCAAGAAAAGATCAACTTCAAAACCTACCGAAAGCCAATTTCCTGCACAATAGATTCAAACATTTCTTCATCAAACACACCAGATATAACACAGCCTGAGGCAGATAGCTCTTTAATGGAACATCTGAGGTGGCCTGGGGGCGTGTGGAGCTTAGATGGGGGACATGTGAAGTGGTACGCAGGGCCAGTAGCAGGCTGCCTCCTGGACCTGGCAGTGCCCCTCTCAGCTGATATTGTGACTGCGGGAACTGAGGCAGCAGCTACGGAGCAGGAAGCCCACAGCACAAGTAGCAGGCTCTAAAAGAAACTCAAGCATCTCAACCCAGTGAAGGCATGAGCAAGCTGACCTCCTCTTAGGCCTTTGCATTGGAAACCTTTAATATCACAGCACATGAAGGTGCCTCTCACAGTTGGTTTGGGCCCTGCCCTCATTAAGATCCATCATGTGGGATTCTGACCTGGTCCAGCTGGAGAGGCTATCATTGGCAGTGTCATGGGCAAGGGTCCCAGGATCTTCATTACATCAACAAAGGTGAGTGGAACTTACTTCCAAGGCAGGGCCCCACCTTCTAAAGCGAGTGATATGGCAGAACCCATCGAAGAATGAACATTGAACATCTAGAACATCTAACACAACTAGGAACAGGATAAAGCCCTGGGTTCCCTAAGACTCACCTCACCACAGGGTCGTTCAGGTCGTTGTAAACATTGATGCGTCCCACAAACCTGGCAACAGAGAAGCTCACTTCGTTACTCACAGTACCAGTGCGGCTTCCAGCCTGCACACAGCTAACATCCCACTCTTCACATGATCACTGGTGGCCCAGATACCCAGCTCTTCCCCTCTCATCTTACTTCCTATGCTGCTTCACCCAGGGCTTAGGTGGCATTTCCTAACTCAGTTATAAATCACTTCTTCAAAACAAAGGACACTTAGGCTTCCTTCTGTGAGGCCACAGGTCTGCGAGGCCCTCATCTATGGCAACAGAAGGTGACCTTTACAGCAGCGCCCATCTTTCCTGGTCAGCGAGCTTGGCTTACTTGTAAAGGTCGGGCTGTGGCTGTTCACACTCGATGGTGGCATGCAAACCGTCAACATCTTCCTCTGTGTGGAAGCCTTTGGTGTCCTGTACTGCGTAGTGAGTCTGCAGATGGAGAGGAAGCATGTGCTACACCCCAAACCTCACGCCACCCGGCTTCTGGTACCCACTCCAGAATTTCGTCTTCATGTACATCCATAAGCCCTTACTAGGAGTCAGGGTGCAAAAAGGTTAAAGAGACCTTTAGAAACATAAGCAGAGATGCGGGGTCTGGTCTTGCTGTCTTTCCTCTCCTCCTCCCTTCTCTCCCTCCCCTTCCCTCCCCTCCCCTCCTCTGCTTTACCCAACATCCTCATCTTAAAGCCAGAGGACAAAGGGCAAGCCTGGGACCCCTTTATTCCTGACATTCGATCCTCCTCCTTTACACAAAGTACTATTGTTCATAGAGGTGCCAAAATAATCGGCTGGTTTCATTCCCCAGATTCTGCTACCCATTGTCCTCCTATCATTGCTTCTACGGGCTCTTCAGTGATTTGAACCAGAAGGCCCCTCGGCTCTGAACTAAGTGTGCATCAGAATCCCCAGGAGGCTGCCAGGCCATTGCTGTTGGCACATCCTTCAGAACTCAGTGTAGCGGTTTCAAGTAGGAGGCCAAAGAACTGCATTTCTTAGAAAATACCAGCTGGCACTCTGTTGCTGCCCAGGGCCACATGGCCCAGCCAGTACCTATGGGAACCACGGGCAGGTAAACACTCTGTATCCTTTATCTGGGGAGGAGAATGAAGGAGGAGAGAGGAGGGGAGGGGAGGGAGAGAAGGGAAGGGGAGAGGAAAGACAGCAAGACCAGACCCCGCATCTCTGCTTATATTTCTAATAAGAGGCACTGGAGTGAGTGCTATGACCTGGAGCAGGCGTGATTATACAGGGGATTACACATCACCATTTATGTCACCAAGCACTTGTTATGCATTGAGAATTTGGGAAGATTTTTTAATCATACATGTGGCTACCTTCCACAGATATAAAAAGTCCAGAGAGGGCAAAGAGCCAGGCCGAGACTTCCTGAGGTTGGTAGAAGCCTTCCCATAGTCTGCTCTTTCAAGGAAAGGGTCCTATAACTCCAGCTACCAGAGTCAAACCAAATCTACAGAAATGATGCCAGAAACACAATGAAATGCACTGTACAAACACATGAGGCTGCCATGACACAGCAACTCCAGCCATTTCCCAGACTGACAGCTGAGGCTACAGTGCACCTGCCCTGGGCCTGAGATCTGTCGAGACACTGGGTCATTCTGTCTGAGCCGTCACAGTCTCCACAGAATGGTGTCCTGCCCTCACATGAGCTCTACTGAACAGGTTTTATCCAATAGGGGTGGGTTGCTTACAAGGTCTTAGGATGGTTAGACCATGAGCCCTGTCCAGATACACTAACTCAAGTCATCCAGAAGCCCTTCTCCCAAAGGACTGTTGCTACTTAGTTCTTAAAAAAGAAAGCTCTGCCTAGAAAACACAAAACCATGCATGACCCCTACAGATTGGCACATCCTTTACTAATCACATCAATGTGCCTCATCTCTCAGTACAGGCTGCCTCGCCCACAGGAATCATTTACACAGGTTTAGAGCCTTAGAAGCTGACACTTCCCTAACTGTTCCTAAGAGCTACCAGAAGCATTGCTTGGCTTTATTATGTTAGATTTCACAATCTCATAGAAGTTCCTCCTTCCAGATTTGTGAGTTAAAAAACCAAACCTGTAAATTAACAGTACTATATTTTTTTGATCCCTATGATTATAAAGATTTTACATCCAGTGTAGAATTCCATATGGAGTTCAACCCATTAATTACAGTTCCAGAAGATTTCTTAAGATAGTTTAATAAGACAAAAATCTGTAAACTTCTGCTTGACTTTCACACAATTCTGGATTAGGAAAAACATGAATTTCTACTAACACAGTGGAAACGTTGATATCCTAACAATTTACTATGTCTCTCACCGGCTAACAGCAGGTTCCCACCTCAGATGGTGGATGTCACAAATATTAAGAGAGGAAAGAAAACGACTTCAAATTGGAAAAAGCAAGAGTAAGGTTAAAGGTTAGAGGGCGTGAACCCCATTACCCCCCAGAGCTCTGTGACTAGACATGCTTAGTCTGCACCCACAATGTTGGATCTGTTGCCAAAACCCAGTTTGACAAAGACCCTAGGCTGCTCCCCAAATCCAGGCACGTTACTTTATGGCTTGACTCTCCATCTAAACTGGCGGTGGTGACATGGCAGGTCCCATCTGCACGGTTGCTGGAGAGAAAGATCAGGTCACAGGGAAAGGTCTCATCTTCCTTCACCATGACAATGTCCCCAACCTGCAAGACACAGAATGGTCACTGAGAGGCCACCTTTCTGTGACAACTCACTCTGGGTGGGAAGTCACTCTCCTACTGTATCTAGAAGGCGCTAAGACACTACCATGGCGTCTTCTGGGATGCTGACATGATTCTAGGAAAGATTCATGCTGGGACTTTCTACTGGAACAAGAGCTCTCTGGGTTTCATGGATCACTAAAGATCAGAGCAGCTTCAGGCACATCAGGAAAGATGGTCACAATGAAAACACAGGACTCTCTAACAGAAGGGAAGGCTCTCTTGGAAGCAGTGACACATGAAAGGGCATTTATAAACCAAACATGTTTTAGATAAATATGGACAGAGCTGTATATCAACAGATCAATAAGTGGAATGTGTCTGCAATCCTTGAAGGGGGATACTGTTCCACTGTACGTGGCTGGGCACTATGGCCACATCCTGAGAGACACCCTCTGATCTCAAGCTCAACAGCTGGCTGGTGTCAGGCTAGGATGAGTACGGTTCGTCCTATAGCAGGGTTGGCTGAACTCCCTGGCTGGCAGAGACTGCTATCTGAGATGTGGTCAGGACAGAGAGTAGAGTTGTTTAAGAGGGAGGGAAGCCTGGGCATGGAAGGGGTACCAGGAAGAAGAGAATGAGTCCAAATTTACAGTCAGGTGATGATTAAAGTCAGAGCTGTGACCAGAGACATTTTCTGTCTGAACATACATAAGTACTTTCAAGTAGCCAGCACAGGCAGAAAGACAAGCTGCTCCAGCAATTTAAATCATTCAAACATTCAATGAAATGAGACAGGGCAGTGTGGCTGCCCAACAACATGTACATTAAAGGCCAAACCCCACTCTGAAAGGTTACTTTAAAACCAATTCTGAAAAACCCAGTGACTAAGCAGGCAGATGCAGGAGCCACTTACCCTGAGCTTCCGACTCTGCTTCCGGACCAGCTTGCCATGCTGAATAAAGTGCACGGGACACTGGTTCATGGCATTGTCTGCCTTGTGGCGAAGCCAGTCTTCATAACCCTAAAACCAGAAAGATAGGGAGAAAACATGTGTTTAAAGCAATTGTGGCTAAGCATGGTCTAACCTGGGGTTTTCTCACATCTTCCTGGTTCTTACAACTGGTCATTCTCACACTAACTTAGGGACAAAATCTTTGTAACTAGACTTTAATACAACCCAAGGATCTATCTTTGAGGAAAATTCCATTACAGGAAAATCTCAGTCGAAAGATAAGCAAAGCTTCCAGGTTCTAATGACATAAGGTCTCTACAGAGCTTGGCAGCCCCCAAGTACTCATTCTACCAACTACACCCACCTCACCTGCTCTGCAGACTTTCAAATGTGACCTAATGGGTCTGAAACAGGACAACTGTTTTCAAACCTGCATTTTCATATGACTGCCAAGTGAACAGTAAGACAAACTAACAACAAGTATTTGTACTTTTTAAAATTATTGTTTAAGACAAGATCTGTCCTGGTTGGTTTTGCTTTTGTTTTGTTTTGCCAACTTAACACATGCTATAGAGTCACTGAGAAAATTCTTCCATAGCATTGGGAATTCTGTGGGGCAGTTTCTTAATTACTGATGTAGAAGGGCCCAGCTCACTGTTGGGTGATACCACACCTGGGAAGGTGATCCTGAACTGTATAAGAAAGCAGATTGAGCAATATGGAGACTCCCACACCTGTCAGAATACTCATGAGTGAGTTCTGAGGCCAGCCACCTTCACACTTGCTGTTGGGTGGTTACACTTTCTTTCTGGGCAAAGAATTTACATATAAGCTGATATTCTGCAAATTATCCAAATACCTCAAATGAAAAATTCTAAATATTGAAATGCAAATTTACTCTTTCCAGTGCTTTGCAGCAGAAGAACCTAGAACATATGAAGCAGGCAAAGGACACTCCTCTAAACAGTTGCAATGACTTGTCAATCCATGGACAGATCTTCAACCTCACTGGCTATCAGGGAAATGTGGATAAGACACCACCAGGCACACACTGAGATAGCTGTGATGGGCCGAATACATCAAGCATCAGTGGCAGAGCCTGAAGACTGTGGGCAGGAAAGTGTTCCATAGTGCAGGGAAACATCTGGCCAGTTCCTCAGAGGCTTAGAGTTATTCTTCCTGTAGCCATACCAAGAATTAAAGATCTATGCCCACCCACAGACACAATATATAAAATTATTATTGTTAATTAAAAATAAATACATAGAGGCAGGGAAAGAGAAAATAAAAATAAATAAATATATAAAGAACCAGGAACAAAGATTGAATCAGTGTTCACACAAATGCTCTGAGCAGTATGCTTCCACAGCGTTGAGAAGAATCGAGTGTCAAATGCCCCTAGGCAGGCTGTGGGATAAACTAAAGAGGGATAACGCCCCCTGACTACTTCTCATTTATGCTCCGGCATGCTACAGTGTGGGTGAGTCTTGAGGACACTATACTACCTGGAAAAGGCCAGTTAGAAAGAACAGTGTGTCCCTGAGAAAGTGCTCCCTTCAAGGGTCAGCAGATGCGCATTCTAGAGTGAAGCAGAGCAAGGCCTGGGAGGCTGGCCAATACACTAGACTGTGCTAGTTGACTCAGAATACACAGACCTACTTTCTTCTCCCATTCAAATGTTCAAAACCAGTGACCGACAGATTCTAACTCATTTCAGCTTAAAGCAAAACCAACTTTCTATAGTCTTAACTTTCCTATGAATTTTCTGAAACAAACCAGAATGCTCACCTTTAATGGAGGTGATATCCCCCCCACCCACCCTGTGGCAGCATGGAACCTGTCTTCCTGCTTGTGAGATTTTAATTTAAAATATTGTACAAATATTTTAAAAATTGACAATTTAATCTTATAATTTACATGGAAATGAAAGTGTCAAAGCCCCAAATAATAGCTGTTCCATTTATACACTCAATTTCAAAGTTATACTACAGAAGACCTACAGCAATGAAGCTAGTGTATACAAAAACCCTAGTGATGGATTTATATCAGCTGAACAGATTCAGTATAGATATAAACCCTAAAATGGGAGAAAGATGGCCTTTTCATCAACTATTATTGAATACCTACATGCAGAACACATGTACAATTTAGCTTATATATATCATATTTATGGTTAACATAAAACATCTAAATTAATAACTAGTTATAAACCTTTTGTGGAAAGACTAATGTATTTAAATTATATCTTAGTCTTTACAGTGCTGTCTTATGGCTAATGTTAGCTCAGCAAGTGAGAAGGGAATGTGCCCTCCCCAACAAAATAAATAAATAACCCAATGGGAAGACATGTTAAAGGAATACAGACTTCAATTGAATAAATTAGCAATAACAATGTAAACATCGAAGCATTATTGGATTATAGCTCAAAGTTTAAGAAAGTATTTATAAATCCATACTGATATTAGAAAACCACTGAATAAAAGTAAATGGGCATTAGACAAATCCTTCCTTGAGTAAAAATCTACAATAATTTCCATCTGTGCTGATGACGGAGATGAAGCATGTCTTCACGCCTCAACTGCAATGTTGTGCTTGGTAACTTGCTTCCAAAGCATTGTGAGGGGGGCGGGCAAAAGGACTTCAGGGTAAGGCGGGGCAGGCAACTGTATCCCAGGTGGATAACAGAGTCTGACTGACATCAAATTGATGGCATATACTTTTTAAAAATGACATTACACATCTGTAGTCACCCTCTTAAAAACATCTAACACCAACCTAACTATGAAGAGCCAGAACATCATGCTGTACAGGACCTCAGAGCACAAAAAGGCACAAGTAAGTGAAAGTCTTACCTGCTTGATGGCTGTGACAGTGATGACAAAGAAGAGTGGGAGCCCGCTTGTTACTGGACTTGTGGGTGTGTCGATGATCAACTGTGGGAACAGGAGAGCCATGGAGTCGCCTTGACAACATTTGCTAGCAACCTCAGACACTGGGCTGGAGTGACAATGTGCCCTTTCCCAGGCCAGCTCCTACCTATCTAAAACACTTTGCCTTGCAACCTGAACAAGAGGGATGCCACCCTGTCCTAGTGACTACAATGCGGAGGGAGGCCCCTTAATTAAGGGGCGTGCTTAAGGAAAGCATGTCAGTATGTGGCGAGGACACGGGTCTGACGCTGGATACATCGGTTCATTTGGTCCATTCTGCAGGGCTCATACATGAGTTAGTTTTGACACAGTTCATGCTGGGAGAGCTTGAAATCGTTTACAGCCATACTTTGGGGTAATAGAATAATTTAGAAAAATGTAACAATACCGTTCACAAAGTGCAATCTGCCAGTTGCTTCTTGCCCACACCCTTGCTGTGTCCTCTGCCTCCCTGTCTCTCTGGATGCACATCTGCTTTGCATTTTATGAATTTCAAGAATGAGTAAATGGAGGTGTCAGGCATGGCTGAAGACCTTGCCCTGTCTCCTGTCAGGGCCAGTGTCAGAGAACCCAAAAATAAATGGCACATGAGGGGCATCACATCTTTGCTGATTTCAGTGACTGACTGATGTCACTTATGTGAGAATCAAATGACGTTTGCTGAGACCGACAACCAGGACCATCCTTACCTGCACCAGGAAGATGATGAGAAAATAAAAGTTGGCTATTCTTCTGAACTGTTCAAATAGGTTCTTGGGTATGAAGTTCCAAAATGTGTACTGTAAAAACAAAAGCCAAAGTAGGCCAGTGTATGTGGTGTTCTACTATATACGAGCAGGGAGGGGGTACAGAGCATAAAATGTTTAGTTCTAAATACAAACTCACCAGAATTCAGATTATTGACATTTTGTCAATGTTACACAATGCCCTAAGACAAGCTGCTAAGACAGTAATGCCCTCTGAAGAAATGCCGTCCAAACGTCCAGCCCACCGCGTCAGGACAGAGGAAGGCAGTTATTGTACATGAACAGAGCGTTTCATCACTGGGGGCCCAGCGGACTGGGTCCAGCTTTTGTTTAGAGCTGCTACTTCCAGTGTCTTCTCATCTCTCCTTTGCTGCCCAGCACAATGGAGAGAAGCAGCAGAAGGGACAGAGTCTGGGCTGCCTGGAGGCTGCTTCCAAGCAGGGCGTGTTGTCCGCTTCGCACACAAGATGTTGCATCTGTCTGGAGCCACATGTGAGGGCCCTTTGCTGTATTTCTAGGGTGAGGAAAGAGGGTGGTTCCCATAATAAATATTCTCCAGACTGACTACTCAGTGTTTGAACACTGAGAACAGTGGCCACCCTCTACATGCCCTTTATGTTGTGTTGATATCCAAGGTCACTTGCCATTTCGCATACATTTACAAGTATGAGGAGACACTCAAAGTCATTGGTGGGGACTCTGAAGGAGTTGTGGAGACTGCCTCCCAAAAACAAGAGATTAAAGGGAAATGGAATGATTTTTAAGGCCTACTCTATGAAGCCAACCTTATTTTCAAGCTAGGATTCATTATTTGCACATTAGTTAATCAAAATAATGTCAGCACTCACATCCAGTAGCTCACAACTGCCTGTAACTCCAGTTCCAGGGGCCTCCACAGGTATCTGTTCTCTCTCTCTCTCTCTCTCTCTCTCTCTCTCTCTCTCTCTCTCTCTCTCTCTCTCTCTCTCTCTCTCTCTCTCTCTCTCTCTCTCTCTTTTTCTCTCTCTCTCTCACCCAGGAGGCAGAAGTTGGTGGATAACTTTGAGTTCCAGGCCAGCTTGCTCTACAAAGTAAGTTCTAGGACAGCCAGGGCTAGGTAGAGAGACTCAGTTGTTTTTTATTTTTTTAAAAATCCCTTAGATTTCCTTAGTATGTTACTTAGTAAGTAACAAAGTCATATTGATGGAAACCCAGTGTTTTCTCTATTGAAATATTTACAGGTGACAATTGTTTGACATCAGGATTTTTTTCTGAATGATCTAAGAAAACAATAGGAGAGACGGGTGCAGCAGTTGCCGGAGTCCAATATGGGGACCAATCACTCACTGTATGGCAGGAAAGACCTTTATGTTTCTATTTTTATAAAATTTCAAAAAGAATGGAGGTGCGGTTGAAGACATGGTTCAGATGCAGAGCACTTGCCTAGCATGAACAAGGCCGTGCACTCAATGCTCAGTATTATGAGTAAGTAAGTAAGTAAGTAAGTAAGTAAGTAAGTAAGTAAGTAAGTAAGTAAATAAATAAATAAATAAATAAATAAATAAATAAATAATGACGCTGTCCTATAAGACAATGAGAAACAATATTTGGGGATAAAAAAAGGATCAAAATCTGAACAGAACACGGACCTCTGGTGTCCAGATAACAAAGGAGGGCTTGGGGTTTATGATGCAAGCCCTTATGGAGGAAAACTCCTGAGCTGCAGCGGTCACGAAGTACAGGTGGTTTTAAGGTCATAGGCAGAGGTTTTCCTGTAGCTGCTAAATGAAGCATTTCACTACTGACACTGTTTAACTGAACTGGCTCTGTGGGCTGTTCCTGGAGAAGGTGGATGGGACCACTCAGCTCCACTACAGCAGAGACAGCCAGTGACCCTGTGAGCGCAATGCTACACAGAGGAACATATGCATTACTGGATGTCACTGTCTAGGACCCAGAAACCCCACCATGTACTGAGAATGAGGACTGCTATGCAGCCCTACCAACCATGGCTGAGAACCATTAGCTGTGTAATCCCACAGTCTGCAAAATGTTAATCAGTTATCACTGCTGACTGCATAGAACAAAAGGCTAGTGAGATAATTTAAATGTCCATGAACATGCGACACCTCTGTAAACGATAAAACAGGGGTCTGAAGAGATGGCCCAGCCAATAAAATGCTCGCCATGCACACATAAGGATCAGAGTTCAGGTCCCCAACACACAACAAATAGCAGGATACCGAAGCCAGTCATAATTCCAGTGAGAAAGTGGAGACAGGGAGACCTGGGGCTCGCTGGCCAGCCAGCCTAATCAATTAGTAAGCTACAGGTTTGGGGAAACTGTCTGAAAAGAAAAAAAAAAAAATGAAGGAAGGAAGGGAGGGAAGGAGGAAGGGAGGGAAAAAAGAAAAGGTGGAGAGTCATTAGAAGGGCACCCAACTTTGACCTACGGATTTCACACGCATATGCATGCATGTGCACACTGCCCCCTTCTACATAACAGGGGCACATTATTATAGAGCTGGTACTGGCAATGTGATAGTGGCAGGTCAGCCACATACACACTTTATCTTTCTGGTCTATAAAGGTCTAAGTATTTGTGGAGACTTGTGACCAGCACAGATGTCTAACTGACATCCACAAGCAGGTATCAAGTCTACCTCTACTTTCCCCTCAGCAGCGGAAAGTATCCCAACCCGGGAAACTCTGCTATCGATGACAAAGGGGAGGAATAAAATGCCTGCTTCACCTGAAAGGGGCTTGGGAAAAACAAGGAAGTCACTGTATCTCTTTCTTTCATGTGAGCTCCAAGACAAGTTAATAAGCCCTGCTTCTTCACACTTGTGGAGACTTTGGGCTATCTGTCCTCATCCTGGGCAAGAGCAAGCCTGTTGGCCCCTCTGTGTTCACACTGAGCTGAGGGTGCCCACTGGCCCCTCTGTGTTCACACTGAGCCGAGGGTGCCCACTGGCCCCTCTGTGTTCACACTGAGCCGAGGGTGCCCACTGGCCCCTCTGTGTTCACACTGAGCCGAGGGTGCCCACTGGCCCCTCTGTGTTCACACTGAGCCGAGGGTGTGAACACAGACCCCTGACCCCTGGGGTGTGCCGTTCTTTGGCTTTGTATTCCTGTCCTGGAGGATGGCTCACAGAAGTCATACCTGTTCTACATGTTGTCACAAGTCAATGGAACATACTGGAACTAGACACTTTTCTGTTCTGCCAGCAGCCAGGAAATAAGAAGGTTCCAGAGCTTTAGCCATTATCTACTTAATCCAGCCCACAGGCCTAGTCCTGACTACTAGAACCAGATCCTGGCCAGTAATCAACCTGACTGGAGTCAAGGCATCACTTTCCTTTGTGATTGGGAAAGGGGCTGTCAAGAGCAGGAAGTCTCAATGCTGTGCAGCATTGCTGGTGTTGGAAATGAGGGTCTATCATGACAGGGTTAGGAGAGAGCATGGGAGATAATGGCCCTGCAGAAGAAACTCCATGCTCAGAGAACAGTATGATTGAAGGTCACTTACCTTCCCTGTGGCTATTGACACATTCCTGTCCCTAAGCTTTAGTTTCTTCATAAATAGGCTGTAGCCTCCAGAAAGTTGCTCAGTGTTTAAGCAACATGATAAATATGGAAGTCATTTGTACATTTGTATAAATGTCCATTAATAAAATACTATTCCAAGTAGCAGAGGTAATCAGTTTCTTAAATCAAAATGTCCAGCTTTCCTAACATATGGGGCATGGGCTGGGGGGGCGGGGCATGCAATGCCGGTGGAGCCAGTATTTACTTTGGCAACTTCCTGAAGGCAGAGAAGGGTCCTGTGAATTTCGTGCCCCAAGGACCATTCTGCACAAGGCAATGAGCAGCACCTCTCCCCCAAACACAGGCAATGGGGGAACTTGTATGTGGCCAGAGACCAGGAGAAGCCATGAAAACAGTCCATTTCATCTTTCTTCTTCCATGAGACTGAGTCCCCCTGATGACCTGGGACGCTTGGTCACTGGCTACCACTACAACAACCCTGACACACGGTGGGGCTTAGCGCAATGGTAGGCATGCTGAGGCCGTCCTTTGATTCTTCACTGGACAAACACTGCCACGGCTTCCTGGTTTAATCAAATTGCTAGGCTCTGAGGCATTCTTTGACATTTCTAAGGTAGAAACAAAAATTTCCTTGGACACACAAACACATTATTATAGACATATTCTACAAAACCTCTGTATCCCTGCTAAACAAATTAGTATGTACCACACACCTGAGCTGTTATTTAAGCAAAAACAGTTATAAATTTCCAATGCCTTATAGACTTGCACTTCAATTTGCATAATCCCAGTGACAGTTGAGGTACAGAGTCCTGCCTCCTGTCCAAGGGCCTACCTTTCCTTCCTGAGTTTGACTGGTACAGAGGCCAGGCTACATATATTTCCCCCTGAAACATCACTGGCTGCTTGTCACTGAGACAAGGCACTAATGTGCCACAGGTGCTCAATCAAACCTCATGTTGAGAGCCTGCTAGGCTGAGAGAAAGGTGCTCAGGTGCCTTTGCCAATTCCTGGCCTGTCCCCATCTGGTCATTCTCTGCCAAGAGTGTTGACTTAATTCTGTTGGTTCCTGCTCAAAAGATTCCTGGTATGAAAGAGACTCTCTAGGAGAAATTGCTTCTGAACACCCCTGGGACCTGCAATTCTCACACCACCTCCCTGTGGATTTCCTTTCCAGAAATCAAGGAGGCTGTGGCGGTTCCTTTTCTCCAGGGACAAAAACAGAAATAAAAACCTCTCAGAGTCACCGTGGGCAACAGGCCCCAAATGGCTAAAAGCAAAGGCGTGAGGGTGAGGATCCATAGCTCTCCAAACACTGCTGGGGCTCCTGTCAGCCTCTCAGAGAGCTCAGTCAGGCTGCTCTGCTCTTCACAGGCATCCTGTACGGTCTGATTAGAGCCTTGTCCACACACGGACAAACACTGCATGGGCCAACACATGCACACACACACACACACACACACACACACACACACACACACACACACACACACACACACACACACACACACACACACGTACATCCTGGTGGGTGGTAATGGGTCTGTTAACAGAGAAATCACCTTCCAAGAGAGCTGATGTGTGTCAGTCCAGTCTGTGAAACCCAGGGATGGGGAGGGTGTGTTTCTGGATGGAGTTTCTCTTCTGTTTGTTTCATTATCATCTCAGGGGATGTTCATGTGCTGGGTTTCACTTATGAATGTATTTCACTTGCTTCTGTTGTGCTTCTGAACAAAAGCTATTACAAATATTTTAATACTGCTGTTACAAAATAAATAACCCTATTAAAAAGTCCTTGAGAAGCTAAGCTTTTGGGTCATAAAATCTCAACAAATGTATGGCTCTGAGTTCAAAAGAGAACTTAGCAGATCTCACAACACAAACACAAAACCATCTGTGATGTAAGCAGCTCTTCCAAGGAGCTGTGCATGACAGAACACCCAGTTATCAATTACAAAGACCTTTGTGGGAGTCTTATGTGACTTAAATAGGCCTACCTGTGTCTTAGAACATTTGGCTGTGACTTACATATCTGCATCTTGGCCACACACACACAAACACACACTCCAAACACAGTATACATAAGCAACACATGCAGTGCAGACACAGTGTACAGACAAACGCTACACAAATGCATGTGTTCTCAGGTACATCTGTTCATGAGGAGAGGTGTTCTACATTCTCTCAAAAGCCATGCTCATCCATCCTCTTGTTTGAAGCCATAGATCCTCACTCCCACCCTCCATGTGGACTACATTGCCACATCACTCGAGTAAGGAGAGCCAGCTGCACTCCTCCTCTCTGACATGCACTTCAAGTCTGATCCTCTACTGGGGTGGGGGGAGGAGATTAAAGACAAGTGGAGCGGGTGAGGCCAGGCAATGTCCTCCTGACATCCTTGCAGAAGTGGACTGGTGCTTCTGTCACAGGCACAGCAGTGCAAGAGCACCGTGGCGGCTGAGAGAGCAGTGACACCCTAGGGACAGTTGCACAGGAGTACCGATGCTGCTCAGAAGGTGCTGTCCCTTGTGGCAGCTTCCTTCAGGCAGAAACTCAGAGCAGGAAGTGAGGCTACCTTGGAGGAGACGATTCTGTTGTCGGGATATCTCTGTGGAATGTAGGCCTCTGCACCCGGAGGGGGCTCCTTGTGTCCAACGTAGATGGTCCTACTGTCCACCCAGTTCTCCTCTCCGGCACACTGTGGAGAGAAGAGCATCATCAGCATGTACCAGGAGCCTGGAGTGCAGACTCTCCCCACAATGCTGTCACACTAAACAGAGACATCCTGCTGACATGATACCCCAGTCTCATCCCATACCTATTCAGCGCATTCTAATGATGTGAAGAGTCACATGGGGCTCCCAGGTTCCCTACCATAGCCTGGACACATGACTGGCTTAGCCCTACAGTGAGGGGCTTCAGCTCTGTAGCCAAGTTCCCAGGCAGACACTAACACAGTAAGTGGCTATCTGCTCAGGGAGAGGCCCAAAGCACTCTAACACTGGGTGCTGAGAGAAACTGCACAGGATTGTGTGTGGTCAGATGCCAGGTCCAGAAGACCAGGAATGCCTGGGATGCACTTCCCTCCTGGATGATCTTTACGGCTGGGGAAACTCCCAGTACATATCCATGAAAGGTATTGCCTAGCAGACTAGCACTTGTATATCTGTTCCAGTTACATATCCTACCTGGCTCATTCTCTAGACATTTTATATGACAAGTTTCTCTGTTCAGCTAACTGCTTGCTGAAGCCATGAAGCCCTTCCCATTTTTCCTCCAGTATATTATGCTGGAAGATGCATAAATGCACACACTCTGCAATGGTGTTTACTTTTGTCTCTGTGCAGGCCTCCATCTGTACTTTTTCCTCAATAGGGTCAAACTTTGTGCAGAAGTCTAAATAAACAGCTCAAACTGGGCCACATCCCCAGGAGCCAGGAATGAATAACACTGCCACAGGGGCCAACTTCCCAACTGCAACATGGCCACTCCCAGAGCAGAGCTCTAAATGACCCATAGCAGTCTCTCACCAGGAGCTCTGCATTTGGCTTCTCATTGCCTGAACCCACTGCCCTGAACCCTCTAAGGCACAGTGGCTGCTCAACAAGTACTACCTTAGTCAGAACAAAGGCCCAGCAGCCCCTCCCAGTTACAGATATTTCATGTGCCACCTCTCTATGAGCCTCTAGTTTTGTGGGAAAGCTAATCAGTGTAGGGAATGGTGACCAAGGCCCCATTAAGAGCCACACATCATTCCTCCTCTATCAGGAAAGCCTGGAGTGTGATGATATATTGTGTATTTAGTAAGATCAGTCTATGATATCAGAAGACAGAATCACCCACAGTCAAGCCTTAAAAGTCAGAGTTTTAACTCATGCCTTTGATCCCATCACTGGGAGACAGAGTTCCTTCTGGATCTCTGTGAGTTCAAGGACTAACAATCAAGCAGTGGTAGCTCACACCTTTAATCCTAACTCTAGGGTTATGATGCAGAGTTGAACCAGGAAGTATAACAGCTGGGTTGGTGAAAGATATAAGGTAGGAGAAGGAAGAAATTGAGCATGTGTAGAAGAGACCAGTTGGGCTGAGGACCTGTGAAGACGGCACTTACCCTGTTGGGCCTGAGAAGTTGGCTGGATGAGAATTAACTGTGGTGTTTCTTCTCTCTGATATTCCAGACTGATCTTATTAAATATACAACATATTACCACAGTGGAGGTCTCTCCCCTGCTCATAGAGAAGACAGCTCCTCTGGCCCTTCTCACCCTTCAGTGTCTAGACTCTGCACTGAGGAGAGAGTTGTAAACACACAGGGAAAGAAAAGGTACAAATACCTTTCTGTGCCTGCTGATGCTTCCAGAAACTAGTGCACTAAGCTTCGAAGGCAATAAGTAATAGCCATGATTCACCATCAAGACTCTGAAGGCCAAAGTCATGCCACGGCCTCAGGAGTATCCACTAAGAAAGGAGCTAACACTTTCTTCTCTACCCTTCAGAGAGAAGGTTTGGGGTGAAAACACCTCCAAGTCTATAAAACAGCCCTGGAGAAAATCCCTGTGACCCCCCAAATGCAGCTCCTGGGACATCTTGGCCCCTTCAGGCCTCTCATTGAGGCTTTTCTCACATCTTGGCTCACACAGTTCCTGAAGAGGTCTCATTTACAAGCCTGGCAGCTTGTGACAGATGCACTGTGCTCAGTGGCTGAGGACAGGTCTGAGCTGAGCTGTGGGGAGTTCTCCAGGGAAGGGTTAACCACAGGGCAGCATGAGCTGGGGCCGACACACTGAAGGCCAAGCTCTGTTCTGAGTATGCTAACACAGGCAGTTAAATATTAATTCCTGCTCTTCCTGACCCAGGCCAGAAGCAGGCGCTGCTCCTACGAATCATTTAACTGCCTGGGTTTTTAAAATAAAACCTGCAAGAACTTGTCTCTGACAGATGTCAAATCAGGTGGACTACCAGAGGCCCAGATCACAGTAAGTTTTAGATTAGCAAGAAGACTTTCAGCATGCAAAAAGGTTGTTAAGGTTTGGCCCGACAAGAACAAACAGGCACTTATTAGCAACAACAGAAGTCTAGACCAGCCACAGGATCTTATTCACATGACTAATTGATAAAGTACTAAAGAGAACAGATCAATAAATCTGAGAGGACAGTAGGCAGACTGCACTTCCATGAATAAGGCAAAAGATCAGGCTTTGTCACGTGCATCATGGGAGCAGATGGAGGGAGGGGACTGGCAAGTTGGCAGCAGGAAGACACTGACACATCACTGCAGACCCCGGGATAGGAGGAAGCAGACTGTAAGTACAGTGCCTGAGTCCACAAAGGCCAATAGGCACTTCCAGGGATCTCAGCAAGGGACCACCAAAGCTATAGCCCAGGAAGCCATAAACAGCCTGCAGCTATCCTGAGGAGTGCATCTTCTTAGATCTGAGGACCACATAGATGTCAGTGAGTCAACCCCAACTGCCTTTGCCCAGTGCAGCAGAGGCAAGGGGTTGGTGTCCTGCCCAGAGACCTGCCCATGTCACTGTCCCTAAGAACAGTCTGCATTTCTACTCAGACTGTAGGTGAGAAATGATATAAAACAACTTATACACACAGAACTCTGAAGTGCAGAAATAACCACATAGACAACATTTTTGCTATATTGGTGTCAGATAAATTTTTAAGAAAATACAATTAAAATACAGATTTTTAAAACAGCCATTTGTAGCTTTTCACTGTGGGCAATGGATGAGTAAACAGGAGACAACTGTGATCTAACATGCCTAAGGACCACAACATCCCTGGATGCTTTACTCCCAAATACACTGTGGCCAGAACAGTTAATGGTCAGGCACAGGTTCTCACTGTCCATTCTCTAACATCAATCACATCACTCCTGTTCGAAGCAAAGAGAGGATACAATAGGCACAGTCACGTGAACAGGACAAGGAATTTTCCAGAATACACTAAAGACAAGGCCATTCTAACAAGCCGCCATTCAAAGAAACTAGAAGGGACTTAACAAAATATAGTTACCATTTGTTATTTCCTGTACTTGATCATGTCACTGTGTCCCCGTCTTAATGGAACTCTGGTTTTAGCTGGACCCAGCCCACACTACATCCCTCTCAAAGGCCCTGGGATCTTCTCTCCACATGAGCTGCAATGTTCTCCTCCCCTGGTGTGCCTTCCAGCTAACTATGGGCTGGCTATATATCTCTGTCACAAAGTCACATCAAAGACCAAGAGCAGGACTGTTGGAGGGTGGAAAACTTAGCAGGTTTTTCCTAGACGGCTCCATGTTCTGGGCAGGGGTGGAGCTGTCTGCTGACTGTCCTTCAAAGGACAGCTCATCTACTTCTAGGTCTCCACACTGACCCTGGCAGGTCTGGTAAAGGCTGGACACAGTGGGTTTCCATAAGACTCAGCAGACTACCCCTGCTTGAAGAAAGATGTAAGTAGACTCTAAAGTGCATGTTCAGTCAACACCCCAAGGCTGAACTCCTACAGAGAGGGACTTAGAAAACCAATTTCTTGTCCATCTTTAATCTGCTGTGGGAGAACATTTGCCCATTCCCTTCTGCTGGCTTCAAGCCTGAGGCCACTCAGAACTTGAGTGTTCCCAGCACCAGGAGTGTCACTCAAGCAGCGCTGGAGAGGTTCCTGTCACTCCTCTTCTGCAGGACATAATGCTCTGGAGCACAGGGTGAGTTCTTTACACATAATCATGAACAGCAGCTATCCCGAAAGTGGGTGCAGTGACCCTGGCAAACCTGACTACATTTGCTTCTTCTGGGAGGGAAAGTTGAGGCTGGAGACTACCCTGCACTCACTCCCAGGTCAGGGGTCTGTAGGTAGAGCTTGTGGACCACAAAGGGCAGCTTTCCAGGGACAGAAATGGCCTTGGCACCACAGAGGCCTCTGCTTTGCGCACCAGATCCACACCTTCCTCCACCACAGGGCAAGTGTGTACTTGTAAATAGCCCAGGGATTGGGTCCTCTCCATTTCAAGATACATGGCATCTCAAGGCATCCCTTGGGGAAGATGGCTCATCACAGGATCTGCTCACTTGTGAGCCAAAAGACATGTGGACTTCAGTATGAAGAATCTGACTTCCAGTTTTCAGACCAATGAGACAGAACCAGTCATCAGCAGTTATGAAAAGAAAAGAAGGATCCAAGGTCCTCAGTCAAATGAAACTCACTTATGAGGTTCCCCTGGAAGCCTCTGACCCCCATCAGGGGGCCAGCAAACACTCGGAGGAGGCACAAACCAAAGGTGGGGACTGTGTGGCTCTACTTATAGGAAAACAGACAAAGCTTTACATGTGGGGATGGCGTGGGTGGGGAAGGGTGTAAAAGGGAGAGCTCCTCTGTGGAGATGAGAGTATTGTAAATTAGATTCTGGTTACAGCTGCATAACTTGATAAATACACAAAAATCACTAAATTGTACTCTCTAGAGAGGCACATTCATTCCATTTCAACAAAGCTTGCCATAGGGCCAATGGGTTCTAAACAAGATCATGATTTGAGATAGGGGTAGCTGATTTCTATGGGCTTCTGCTCTTTCCGTGAGGCCGCAGACACACCTTCCTCTTCTACCACTCCAGGTGAATAAAAGCTGGACTTCCTAAAAGACTGTCTTCTCTCAGTTTGATTTAGAAAAGCAACATTCTTAAGGTTTAGGGAGAGTTTTTGGTTAGTCATGTTTTTAAATTACTTTTTCATTCTGTGTTTCTGTAAGAGTTTGTGCATGCGCCTTCAGAAGAGCCCGCAGGGTCTCCTGGAGCTGGGAACTACCCAATGTGGTTGCTGGGAACTGAACTTAGGTCCTTCATAAGAGTGGTGCCAATGAGACACTGCTCAAGCCCTAACACCCAAGTCTAGTTTTAATGAAGCATTTCACTGAGTCTAGTGGGTCTCCAAAGGATTTGCCTGAAGCAGAGAGGGACAGTGAGACCAGGCAGAGGGTGGATGGCCCAGAAAGGACCCTCACAGGTGCCTCTGCAAGCAAATGAGATGACAGTCTTGATGCCCTAGGAGGAACAACACACACAGGAACTCAGTTCCAACCAGAGATGACCCGGTCACAAAGCCCCTATCTGCAGAGTAGCCCACCTTCACCAGTCAATCATCAGCTGCCCCAGTCCAGCTAGATAATTCAGCACAAGGGACAGGGGAAGCTTTAAACAATACACAGGAAGTCCACCTAATGGAAGCTTCGAATTTCAGCTGAAACAAGCAAAAGCCACTAACCAAATTAAACTGTGGCAACAGGACAAACATGTCACTGAACTCAACTGCTATTCGATTTAACAGAGGCAGTTCCTCCTGAGGATGATGCTCACATTTTAGGTATCCAATGTCTTTGCTGTGGTGTCTGTTTATGGCTGTAAATGGAAAAATCTCCTGCTCAGAGACAGCACATACTTATGTCAAAGAGGTGCCCTGCCAGCTCCTGTTCCCTCCAGTTACATTCCCTCCCCCCAATACACCCTCTGCCTCCCAGAGTGCAGGCCAGTGCACCTTTTCTTTCTATACCAGGAGAGCCCTAGGTCTGCCTCAGGTATGGTAAGCATAAATGCAGCATTCAGCAGTTTTCAGGAGGCCCACCCATCTCCTCCCAGCTTCTTCATGTCTAGACTTGTGGTCAAGGTCCAAAGTGCTCAGTGAAGGGGGAACCCCAACAAGCCTGTCCCTTCTGCTTCTCTGTCCCTCTGCATTGTGGAGATACAGGATAGAAATCCTGAAGCCATTCTGCTATGCTCATCAGCACCAACTTTCCCCTCCAGCCATGTGCATGGAGTAATCCTCTGCTGTGAACATGATTTCTAAACAGAAAATCATTTAGATCACATGAGTACATTGACTATCCACATGATCTGGAAATAGTCAATCTGAAAACCATTAAACACTCACTGCCTAAAACAAAACTTCCCGGATCCAGAACTAAAATAGAATAGAAATTGTAACCACAAATGACTTTGGCTTGCCCTGTGCTTATCTCACCATGCACAGCAGCAGCAAGAGGCACTGAGCTTCTGGAGTTTCTGATGGTGTCAGGGGTGAATAGGTGGGTGGGGAAGAGTCAGTAGGAACTGCACAGAAAGGCAAGCATGCTGGGATGGGGCTGGAGTGACACTACAGCTCGAGCAAAATGGCTCTGGGGCAAGGTAACCAGCCACTCCTAAGATTCACCTATGTGTGGACAGACTGAGATCCCCTGCGCTGCGTTGCTGCGCTGCATTGAGGCTTCTCTCTAACTTGGGACAGGAGTCTGATAAAGATGCAGGGAGTGGACAGGCTGCCCTGGGCACCATCACAACTTCCCACATTGCCCTTGAGTGACTCATAAGAATGCATTGAAAGCTTAATCACTGCTTCTACAGAACCATGACAGGATCACCATCATTGCTGACTGGAGAATTAACAGTAACTGCAGACCTAGTGTCAGGAAACTGGGAGCTGTTTCCTCCATGCAGATGAATCAATGTCTCTGGGCTATGTGTCTATGATAAGCATGTTACCAATAGTTTGTCCACAGAGATCCACTCTCCCATTTTACTTACATCATGTGGGTGGAGCAGAGAAAGGGTTCTGGAGAAATACGAACTCAGACGTCAGCTGAGGCCAGACTGGAGTGACACTCAGAAAAGGAGAAGGCATCATTCGCGGGCTACGATGCCCAACTGTAGGGGACCTGGATGCTGGTTCTGTTGCCACTTACCTGTGTCCTAGACCCTGGGTCCTGGCAGATCCTGCCTAAGCCTCTAGCCCTGCAACATGGTGCCAAGACCTTTGTCCTCCCAGACTCAGAACAGAGATGGGTTGGAGCCTGGATCAGTGCTGGCAGTGCCCTTGGCTGTAGCCAAGACATGGGCCAACACATTTCCTGCCAGGCATGTGTGGTGATGGTGCTTGATGTGGGAGGAAGGCCAAGGACACAAGAGGAGGTGTAGGGAAGGAGGAAGAGTTACCAGTGTCCCCACCTACAGACCTGCCACAAGCCACCTAACATGCTAGACACAGATCTTCATGTTCTTAGCTGCTAAACTTACAACGTAACTCCCATCACTTCCTGACAGGAAAAAAGGGATGGATAGTCAATGCCACAATACAGAGAGGCCTTGTCTGTGGGCTGGCAGGCAATGCAGCACTGAAAGCAACAAACCTGGTCAGGTGCGGGATAGAAAGGCCACACCAGGCATCCAGCCCCTTATCTCCCAAAGCCACACCAAACCTGTCACGAGTGGCCAGCATGAAAGCCAAGTGACTTCTATATTTACCTCCCACAACTGATACTCTCCTTCTAAAATGAATGAGCCAGAAAGCTCAGCCAACATATCCAAATTCAAAATCAAAAACATTGTAAGTACACATGTGAGCTTTAAGAAACTGAAATTATATACCTTTGAACTGCATCGTGGGCATATTTGCAAAATATTGAATATATATCTAATGAAGACAAATAAGGACTGAGTCAGTAATTATGAAACAACTGTTTAGTGAGAATACTGACAAATTGGGTAACAACAGCACACACAATTACTTCAGAAAGCACAGTTCAACTGGAGACATCTCAAAAATCACAAACAAAACCCTGAGAATGCAAAGCTAAGACTCTACCTTGGAGACAACACTGTATTGATTGGAACTGGGGCTGAGCCTCGGCTTTGAGGGTCCCCATCATGCAGGCATGACTGCTACATCACAGGCAGCAAGGCAGGCTATGCAGGAGGTTCTTGCCAGGTTCATGAAGCTCCCAACACTGGCCTGTGTCAGCTCTGGGGAAAGCTCCATGCTAGGACTGGAATAAAAAGATAAAGGACAGAAAGGAAGCTTCCCAAAGCATACTTGGAGAAGCCTTGGAGGAAAAAAAAACTGCAAAGCAGGTCTGAGCGTAGAAGGCACTGCCCCCAAAGAGCAAAGACCAGGGAGATGATAAGTCCCTGGCCAACTCCATCAACATTCACGCTCATGGTGTTGACCAAGCATGAGCCAGGGCCATGTGCTCATGTCTGAAGGACACCAACTAATGCCCTGTCCCAGTTCACTTCTGCAGAGGGAACTCTGTCCCTTTCCAGATCTAGTTCCTAGAGTCTTGACACCCAGTCCTGGCATACCCACATTTGTTCCTTAAGGCAGCATGTTACTAAGTTAGGTCTGGATACTTCATGCTCTTCTTCTAAGTCTGGCACATGGGAGACCAATGGTACCACAGCAGGGCTCTCTGAGTGCAGAAGCCACAGCACAAGTAAGCAGACACACACCTAAAATCGTCGTCCAAGCCTACACAGATGTGGTGTCTGATAACCAGGGAAGCCAGCGCTCTCACCAGGAGAAGCAGCACTCATTTGGTATCACCCATTAGACCCTAGTCTGGCAAGTGGACAGTGGTCTGCATGGAAGAACCATGCTGCACTTGGATTCTTTCCCAGAGAATAAGAACGCAAACTATCCCTGACAGTTACATACACTGGTAGCATGGTGTTGTAGCACTTGGGACATGTTAAAGTTTATCTACAATGACCACAGTACGAGGACACCCAGTAGCAGATTAGGCTGGATGTGGTTCTTCAACTGGGAAGGTATCTAGAGCTCCAAAAGTCCCACAGATCCCCGGCTGTGGGGGGCTAACAGTGTGGACTCCCTGGGCCCTCCTAAAGGACAGGCAGTTATGTATGGCCTGCATAAGGAACCCACCTTTGAAACATTTACTCATGGGACTTGTCTAAAAGGTAACTTTCCTTGCCCTGATTTGGGCCTCTGTAGCAACAGAATGCCAGTCCACATCCCCTTCATTATCAAGATACTGGCCGTACATGCATTCTTGGTCCATCTGTCTCGAGGTGCAGTGCACTGAAGTGAAGCCAAGAGGTAAAGGCCTGTGTGCTGGCTCCTCCCAACTCCCACAGCATCCTTATCAGAGAGAAGACAATAGGAAAAGCACATCTCCAAGTGTCTGCCCTCAAGGTACACTGCCAGGGTAGCCATATCCCTAGATGCTGAGGCAGCGTTTCAGGCTGCACCCTGTCCCGAGGGAGGGTAGGGCGGATACAAGAGGGTCCCACATGAGCTGCCAAGACAGCCTCATGGTAACAGTGCTCTCCCTCTAAAGAGGCAGAGGACACTTGTCAGGGTAGAAGGGACAGTCGTGCCTATACTGCCTTCCTAAGAACTTCACACTTCAAAAGTCCCCTGCCAGTGTCTATAAGCCCTATCAGTGCATCTCGAAAGCCCATGTCCATGCCTGAGGTGCTGTCCTGGGACAAACTGCTGTCATGGAAGGACTCTAAAAGCCACCGTTCAGCTGAGGCAGAGGCATTTCATACATACTCATGAACATGGTAAGTGCTACTCTTGAGCGGCTAAGCTTAGCACCAAGAAGAGAAAAATTATGCCCATGTCCACATGCTCTCTCAACTGGCCGGAATCTGGCAGCACCCAGTGAACTGGTCACATGCTCTGAAGAGAGTGCATGAATCAGGTAGAATGAGAGGTCTTCACTCTCAGAGACTATGATTCACCATGAAAACATTATGAAACAAATCTTTACTGTAAAAATGTAAAGCATCTCTTCCTGTGTTTGAAATTCACTTAAGAAATGCCAATATTTTCTCTTCATTCTCTGGACTATTTGTTAATCTTGACTCTACAAGCACACTCTGAGGAATGCCAATCAAACAAGGAAGAGGCCGAATGAGGTGCATGAAAGGAAATGAAAAGCGGTGTGCCAGGGGAAACCTTCCAGTGAGCCTGCAGTCCTGGGCCAGGATAAACACAGACCATGGAGACCAACAGTGTTCCCAGGTGATGTGGCACACACTTTCCCAAGCTGCCCCACCACCACCACCACCAAGGTGCTACCACTCCTGAGGCTGGTCTGGATCATGTGACTCTATGGCTAGTTCTTTGCCAGGTGAGTTCCAAGCTAATGGGAGGAGCAGACAACTCCAAGACACACAGGGCAGGCAACACTGACACCATACACAGACCTTCTCTATTCAGTGGCTTCATCCCTGAAGCAGGAAACCATGAGAGGTAAATGTGTCTACATAAACCTTCTCTGCCTTGGTTCTGCCTGGTCTCTCTGTTGACTGGCAAGGTGATGTTTAGGCTAAGACTTGCTTAATGGAAAACCAGCAAAGATGGTGACAGATCCATTCCTTCCAAAGAGGGTGCTGGAAGCCAGCTGCTCCCAGGTCTTAGCTGATGAATCCCCCAGTTTATGTGAACCTACCTGGACAGAGCACCCAGAAAATGGTGGGCTTGGAGAGACTGTCCTTCTAGGTGGCTGAGGGCATGAAGGCCTGAGGCCCACACAGCCAGAACACACAAAGCAATGCGATAAAGGCTAACTCCTCACTACTGTTGCCCCCCGCAGTATATGCTGAGAAGGGGGGGGGGCACTACCTCACAGATCCCACAGATACCCCACAGACCTAATCCCCTCCATTCACAGGTTAAAGTATATCAATCCCGATGCTGAGACAACCTTGCAGCCAGAAATCAGCAGCTATCCACCAGAGGCCCAGAGTGGACAAGGGACATGGCAGGAGATGTGCCTGCCTGAGCAGAGTGGAGACGGATGAAGCTGGAGCCACTAGAAGAGGCCAGCAAGTGTATCAGGAGAACGGGTGGTCAAGATGAGCCTCACCTCTCTAGGCTGGGTCACAAAAGACGTGCCATCCCTTACCTGCCCAACTCACACATATGACAGGCCAACTCTGAGAAAATGCTGCCCACAGGATACAGCTGATCCAGTCAGGGCTGTCAGTGGTCACGGATAAGGCTAGTGAAGGGCTGGAACCCAGAGAGACCTAGCCCTTGCTAGAACTTCTTTGAGGCTACACGTTGCTCCAGCACAGCAAGAAAACAGTGAGTCTGTGAGTTCTCCGTGCTCTAGATTTCATGTTCTAACAGTTTTCTAGTCAGGGCTCCTCTTGTCACAGACAGCCCCATACCACCTGTGGCATGCTTCTTTCTCCATGAATGGAGGCTGTGGCTTTGTCAGGCTCTTGCACAGAAGGTGCTGTAGCCTTCCACTGGGGAGTAGCTCCTTATCTGAAGGACAAACAGGTTCTGGGGATAGAAATGGGTGGCCCTCTGGGGAAACAGCTACACTAGGAGAAAGAACACATATACAGACATTCCTGGATCCCTTCAAAGGCAGCCTTCAACATGGACCTGAGGCTGTACATCTCACTTGTGCTGCAGACAGAAGCAGGAGGAAGCTGCGCTTTCTGGGTCGCTTAACGTACAACTTCAAGGGGCAGTGGCACACCCAGCTTCTAGGCCATCAGGTATATTCAGAGGAGAGTGGCTCAGTGTCACAGCCCAAGAGGGGCTTTCCTGAGTCTCAGTGACCCTCAGCAAACTCCAACAGCAACACCCAAAACTGGAACCATGTGACTCCATCAAAAATGGGAACCATATGTCTGCTACAGTGGTGTCCCTGGGAACATAGTACATGTGAAACTCAGCTCAATTTGACTTGTACTTTATGTGTGGACTTGGGATGATTCTCAGCATGTAAGCTGTTGCTAAGACTATGATGACAATGCCACAGTCCTGCCATTAAAATGCCAACTGCCACAATGCCCAAGGCACTTGAGCGTCAGAGCTCCCCATATCGGGGCAGGGCTGTCCTCACCCTGAGCAGGGTTTGGCTCATCAGCACTTGGCTCCTGACTCCCAATATAAACTCACAATTAGACAGTGAGCAGCCCCTGCTAGGTACATGAAGTACAGGATGCTCTGTGACTAGTTCCTGTTCCTGTCACTCTTTCCAGGACCCCATAATGAACAGGGGCAAGTGAATTGAGAAAATGGCTATTAGCCTTCCTTGGCAGGAAAGACAGGGGAGAGAAGGAGAAGAATGAGGAATAATTGATAAAATAGGTTTAAATTTGTCTGAACTGAAGGTTGCTTTCCCAAGAAGCTACCAGGGGTGGGTCGTCTTCACCCTCAGCTTCACCATGGGCTATAAGCAGCTCACAGCACAGCCTTGCCTTCAAGAAAAGCAACCATGACAGGGATGCTCCAGTGAGGGTACAGCAGAGGCACCAAAGCAGGAGTGGACAGTGACAGTCCTCATCATGCCTCGGGTCTCAGGGAGAGCCTAAGGAGAGGAGGCTGAGCACACAGTGAAAGAACCTGGACAGCAAGACAAGACTTCAAGACAGGGACAAACAGAAACACTGCCAATCTGCCATGATGGCACACAGTCAGGCTTGGGCCTTCCCATGGACCCAGTGTCTGAGGTAATCATTACACTTCCTTGTCAGCAAGGGGCAAATTCCCTCACCTTCCCTTGCAGAGCCACAAATGTTAACACCATCTCGGTACTGGCAGGGGACACTGGCCTAGGCTGGCAAACTCAATTCTTCTCAGCCTCCCAAGAGCTCGGATTACAGGCCTGTGCCTACTTGTCTTAATTTGGTGTTTTCTCTTTTTTTTTTCCTCCTCATTACAATATTTTTATTAATTATTTGGAAATTCCATTCAATGTGCCCCAATCACACTCACTTCTCATTCCCCCAGGCCCATTAAGAACTACTAAGACCGGCCGGTGAGATGGTGCAGTGGGTACGGTACCCACCACCAAGCCTGTCCAGTCGCCATATGGAGAGTGACTCTCCAAGTCGTCCTCTGACCTCCAAATACAATCAAATTTACAAACAGCAGAGTGGATGACGTCGGAGTTCTTAGGTCCTGTTTCCAATCCCCCTGCTTTCCCAGTCTTGAGTGTACATAGCATGCCGTTATGTCTGTGTCTAGCTACAGGGGGCTGGGTTGTACCTACACTCTTCTTCACCTGTGGATGTGGGTAAGTGGCTTACCTGGCACTATCTGTGCATTTAGTAGACAAGGTCAGTATCACATCTGTATCAACAGAAGCGAGATAATGGCTTATCTGCATTGATAAACACACAAGCCATTCCTTACAACCTCTGTCAAATATTCCCTAGAATCAATGGATGAACTTATTTACACAACCCTAAGAGACCTTTCCTGGTTTTTTTTTTTTCTCATCTCGTCCCACTTTACAAATAGTGCTACATACAGAGGCCTCTAGACTTCACCAGGTAACAGAATCCAGGCTTGTAACCTTAGGCATGGTTACAAGCAGGGCCAGAAAGCCTGGAACTCACCCTCACATGGGACTTGTCACTTTTACCCTTTGAACAAGGCAGCAAGCCTAACTGTTGTCCTGTGCAGTTTCTTTTACTTACTGGCTTGTTCAATTATTAATATGAGTTTAGCTCATATTAATGTGGGCTTTCTAACATTCACTCACATTTTGTACATATGTGTTCACATGCACGCATGTGGAGGTCAAGGGATCCACTATATAACTTTGAGACAGGGTCTCTCTGATCCCAGAGACCTTGCCTATTTGGCTATACTGGCTGGTCAGCATGCCTCAGGGATCCTCTTGTCTCTGCCTCTACAGTACTGGAGTCACAGATGCGACTTTAGGCCTGGCTTGTTACACATAGGGTCTGGGGGATGAGACTCACGTTCTTTTTCTTGTACAGCAGGCACTTCCAATGGAGCCATCTCCTCGGCCCTCACTTTCTATATGGTTTCCTTTCTCGCACAGTGGTATAGAAGTTTCTTTACAGATAATGATGCTAACAATTTACAGGAAGACAGGCAGTCTATAAGAACAGCACTTTGGAGCCTCGTCATATGGAGTTTCACATTTGATGACTTGGAATTACCACTGTTTCGGAAAATACTGCTGATACCTTGATGGTTCTAAAGGAGCATGATCAGCTTCCCATCCCTGGGGATATGGATTTAATGGTTGTCTGGTCAGCTGACTGCTCCATCACCGAGCTGGTCAATAAAGGAACCATGTAGTAAGCTGAAGTGACCCGTTAAAAGTAGGGCCTGGATCCTGATCCTGCTCTTCACCCTTGTCATGTGACCACATCAAGAGGCTGAAATCCAACTGTAAGAAGCCAAGGAGTGTTCACAGCCTCAATCAGATGAGACTGGGCAACAGGGCTCATATCTGCTAGACTCTCCAGTGCCTTCCAGGTCTTAGCCACCAAAGCATGACAGGTTCCCACAGAAAGAACAGGGTGGAGGGTAGGCTGAAGACCAAGCTGTCAGGAATGACCTCGGCTGCGGTAGGCCCACTGTGTCACATGGCTCCACAAAATCAGACCCAGAGCAGGCAACAGAATCCAGCTGTGGCCACATCCAGTGAGTACAAAAAAGCTGTTCCAAGTCTCATACCCAGCACTCTGTAGAGGAACAAATTAAAGTTTATATGGGAAAATTATCTCTCATTTCTTACAGGCCACCATATCTCAAACATCAAACTCAACTCAAAGCAACAGTTATTGTTAATGCTGATTCATAACCGTATCTCAACAAATGAGTGAATGGGACCCGAGCCTCCGAGCAGGAGACAACAGTATGGCTCATGCATGACTGTTGCTCAGCACCTGAGTGAGCTGGCTATAAACTGGCTATGAAGTTTGAGTTGAGACAGATCTTTCAGGTGTACTCAGAGAACCCCAAGATGCCAGCTGAACAGGTCCTGCTGGAGCATCTTGATGTGTTTCTGTCTTCCTCTTGCTGATCCCAGCTGAAGTTCCCCCTTACTGGGGCATCAGTGCATGGAACAGGGCCCCTCACAGGCCACATCCCTATAGCAGGCACTGTACCTGCACTGTGGAAAGATTAGAATCCTCATCTAAGGACCAGTCCCTGAACAATCCTCCCATGGGCTGGTGTTTGGGTTGTTTATGCAGATGAGACTGCGGTGTCCTGTGGTGCTGTCTGGGTCCTGTGCAGGCACACAGACCCTCAGCCTACCAGGCCTACATTCCTGCATCCATCTGTAAGGCATTCTGAAGAGCAGAGGGCTGACTGTAGTGCTTACCAGTAGTCAACAGTGCAGGAATTAGCACAGTGCACTGACTGGGCAGACGGAATTTTTCTTTTGCTTTTTTTTTCTTTCTTTTTTTACAACTTTCATACGGTTACAAACAAGCAAGCAACTACAAAAAAAGGCTTAGAAAAATTACTGTAAACTTTGCAGGTGATCTTGGAAACAAACATGTTTGACAGAACAAATAAAAGTGCTGGCCTCCAATTTCCCTTGGTGAATAAAAGTAAGCTTGCAGAGCTCCTTATGACAGTGGAAATGCCATTTCTGATTTTAAGAATTCTCAGCACAGGGTGAAGGGCAGGTCTCATCCCACTGGGGGCACTGTGCAAGGAGGATCATGTGAGGAACATGTGTAGGTGTCTGCTGGGGGAGGGCAGAGGCTCACAACTTCCTGCAGAATCACAAGGCATCAACAACAGTACACGATTGTCTTCTATGGACGATTGTCTTCCATGGACATAAATTTCTAAGTCTCCAGACACTGTCAAGTGCCTTAAAGGTGGGAGGGATGGGCAGAATTGCTCCCAGTTGTAAACCTCTACTTCAGAGCAAAATGGATTCAAGTTTAAAATGGCTGGACCTGAACTGAGAGGGAGGGGGTGAGGCACAGGGGAAGTGGGAGTGTCAGGTGGTGCAGGGAGGGGGGTTGGCTCCTCCTATTAACAGAATTGAGCTCCTGAAGATCTGTGTATGGAGTTGGAAGTGAACCCGCCTTCCATACCAAGGTGTGGCTCATAGTCTGCATGTGGGTATGGAGGAAAATATGGATGTTAAGTGTTTGAAGGATGAGGAGATGGTGGAGGCTTGCTCCTTTGTTAGGCTTGGAAATGGCAGTGTGGAATACAGTTGTTAAAGCAGGTGTACCCAAAGAAGCAAGCACAAATGCCCGCTGCTGAATTGTTCATTCAGAACAATTGCAGAAAGCAGAAGCCTTTAGAATGTTTGCAGACTGATGAGTGGATACAATATGGCATATCCCATGGTGGAGCAACTCAGCCTTACAAAGGAATGAAGCACCCATATCTACTATAACATGTATGAATCCTAAGGACACTGTGCCAATTGAAACAAGCCACAAACCAATATGTCTACTGAACCAGTCTATTTAAAGTCAAGAATAGGTGAATCCATAAAGGTAAAAGCACCAATCCGAGGTCACCAGGGGCTGAAGGGGCGAAGACTGGCTGCTTATGGGAGATAGAAATATTCCCTAACTAGGCAGGTAAAGGTGCCTCCTGCACAACTGTCAGTGTCTGGGAAACAACCACGTGATGCATGTACCTGGGAATGTGAAGCCATGAACATGCAGAATGGAGGGTTGACTTGGAGCAGGAATGGAAATTTCACTCTTATTTCTGTTGTTCACATAGACTCCCACATAGGAACACTTGAGGGAGCTGAAGTAGCCCTGTCCATGTCATGTCCCAGCCTCCTGAGGAGAAGACGGTCCCTAGGTCACCCAGCTGCAGGTATCCTCCCAAGGCTGCAAGCCTTAGCCCAGGCTTCATCTCTCTGAGAGAGACAGGAATATGCATCTCCTTTCTGATCATTTGTCTTGTCTGCACCCCCCCCCCATCCACTCAGCACTGAGCCACCTTTCAGCTCTCCTGTGGAACTTCATATGTGAGCAGTGCCTGAGCCCCACTCCTTCCAAAACAATCTTTTGTTCTGTCTTAAGGAAAAGAACTACGAAGTAATGCTAGCTCTCTAATCTCTGAACATCTTGCCATTGTCACAAAGAGAAGAAACATTTGGTAGTGTCTGCTACCTCAGCTGGCAAACCTCAGGACCACCCAGTATTTTGTACAAATGAATTTTTACAATTTAGTTCAAAGGGTAATCTACAAAACTAAGAGTTTCAGTGCCGATTTCATCCCCAAATGCTACATCTGAATCACTGTGCACTTATGAAAGCAGACACTCTGAGATAAGGAGTCTTTCTGTGCCCAGGGGAGGGGGCTGATTCCAGGAATGTCCAAAGTCACCAAATCCCCTGTGCTCACATCTCTTATGTAAGATGCTACATTGCACCTTCATCCTGCAGATGCTGACAGGGGATGTGAAAGTAGGCACTGCTGTCAAGTCATAATGGAGCTCTGGTTGTCAGAGAGGAGGCAGCCTAGCAGATCTCGGAAGTATGTGCAATATGCTCACTTTATTTCAAGTATCTTCAGGTGAAAAGAAAATGCTGGAATTGAATGAAAGCCAAGCAACATGGGCTACAATTGTTCAGCTCCAGTTAGAACCTGACATGTTCTGCGGGGCTTACTGGAAAACACAGCCCAGGCAATGCCAAAAGAGCGTCAAGGCACGTGATATGTGAACACCAAGGAGTGTGTCACAAACCACAAGGCTCAGAGAAGTACACCCACCAAAGCAGAAGTCACAGAGTCCAGTGACGGGGTTAGGAAGTATAAGTTCTTAGTCTTTATTACATTTGCTCTTAATATAACCTGCTTAATTATTCATTTATGTAATTTAACTTTCAGTAATAGAACTAAGACTACTGGACATCTGGCAACTAGCTATGGGTTCAACACAATGGCAAGTCTGTAAGAAAGAGCCCAAAGCAATGGGACCAAACAACTATGGACTTGAGATCATGAGCCAAAGTAAGCCACACCGTATCAGTACAATTATCTCAGGTGCTTCGTCACAAGGGTGGAATGTTCTTGAGGCAATAGGTAGAATTTCAAAAGGGAACCTGAGACTTCCTAATTCAGATCAATTCTCCTATGTGGGTTTTGAAAAATGCAGCTTGAGCTGGGAAAACATCAAACCTAAATAAATAAGACCCAGTTTGGATCTGAATACACCTCCAGTATTCACAAATATCCAAGCAGCCAGCTAAGACAGGCAAAAGGGGAAGCTGAAGACAAGATGGCTAGGCACTCAGAAAACACACCAGCAAAGCATCTGGGCGTTCTGTACCTTGTTTACCCTCAAAGTGACAGCCTCCTGAGTCTGTCACCAATGTGCAGGACACAGAGAACACAGAGCTGCTTTGTCCTGTACTACTTTCTGCCCCCACTTCTATGATGGACAGGGGCTCATTTCAAATGCTTTCAGTCAGTCATAATCTTGCATCCTCTGACCAAATATGCAGCCGGAGTTCCTTTGTTGAAGAATAAATTTACACAAAACTTAAGTTTTAAATTGTGGTTGTTGCTCTGGTGAGAAGGCTCAGGGGTAAAAATATCTGCTATCAAGCCTGACAAATTGAGTTCATGGTGGAGAGGACAGACTAACATTCACATACATGCTGTGGTATGTGTGCCTACACATAAACATGCACTCACTCACACAAACACACAAAATCATCAAATAATATGATAAATTTTATTCTTGTTTAAATTTATTTTATTTTACATGTATTGCACCACATGCACGCCTGGTGCCCAAGCAGGCCAGGAATAGGAATTAGAGATGGTTGTTCTCCACATGCCATGTGGGTGCTGGCAATTGATCCCACGTCCTCTGCAGCCACTCTCAACCACTGAGCTATCTCTCCAGCCTAAATAATTTTTAAAAATAATTTTTTTGAAGCATGCAATTAGCATGCAATAAATCAGGCCAGCAAACTGTTTAATGTGCTGCTGTGAAAACTAGCCATTAATATATTTTAATTTTCACTTTTCCTTTGAAGCTCTCTAATTCTCATTATAAGACTCACAAGAGAGGAATGGGCCCCCATCAGATAAATGTCTCCCTGCCACTTCATTCACAGGACCTGTAGAAGGAACCGAGAAGAGAAGCCAGTGCTCAATCACTAATTTGGGGGTGTCTTTCCACCTTCATCTTCCCCACTGTTTTGTCATCAAGCTGGGAACAGCCCCAGACCCACTTTCCTCTCTAAACACCAGTTGGAGTGCAGTAATGGAGTAGCTGCACATGGCCACTGGGCAACGCCAAGCTCAAGCTTGGGAGTAAAGACTGTGTCCCAATTACATGTGCTGAACAGCACACACAGGCAATGGACTAACGGGAACCAGCCATACACTGACTGCCCTGTTCACGCTCCTTCGATGGCTCGGTGAATGCCAACATCGTCTTTGCTCCAAGATAAACACGTGCACTTTAGCTAACTCTTGCTCACATCTTTCCCTAGGACATCCTCAGTGCACAAGGCTTTCTCATCAGTATCAGAGGACTGTCAGAGTCCATGACCCCAAAGTTAACACTCAGGGACTCAGACATAGCACAAGACCTAGTCAGTGAGGTCTGATAACACTGAGAGTCCTACATGGCAGTACGGATCTTGTACAGAGGGTTGACACTGTTAGCAAGACTGGAGTGTTCATCCACATTAAAACTTCAAAGGAGGCCACCAGATGACATAATCAGCATGCTCTTGGGAAAGTGTCAGAGTCACATTCCCTGGAAACAATGCCCTGAAAATTTGTGACCAAAAAAGGGCAGATGGTTTCTTAAGAGACCACCTCAAGCAAGGCATAGCGGCATAACCCGGTAATCCCAGCACTGATCAAAGCTAATTTGGAATAAGGAGTAATTTCCAGGTCAGCATGTTTCAGGGATACAAAATGAGCCTTCTCTGAAAAACCCACTGTAGAGAACACAGAGGATAAATAATTCAGCTATATAACTATCTTAATTCTCACATGCACACGCACACACATGGGTTGAATGTTCAAATGTCAAAAAGACAAATAAAAACCTGCAGAATTATTCATAGCACTGAAATTACTCCAGAGCCCAATTCTAGGCTGCATTTGTGTGGCTTCCCCATTTTGCAACAATTATCGTCTTTATCTGAGTCACATTCATAGAGCAGGTAGTTCTGTGCCACAGTGTCTGGTGTTTAATCTTCACAGCATCTCTCAGGAGAGAGCGGCACCGCCATCCCCATTCCTCAGGTGTGAATCAAGGTACAAGCAGTAGAATGTTTTAAACATAAAAACAAACTTCTCAACAATCAAGAGAACATGAAAACAACTCACAGACAGTTAGGTATTCAGAGCAGACAGAAAAGCCAGAGTCCCAATATACTCATAACCATGGACTTGCTCTGACGATGATGTGACACCACATGAGACCTACACCAGGAGAAGGAAGCACCAGCTGATATGCAGGGCTGTGAAGGATATGTGGTAACCCTGCCAGCAGTGCTGGGCAAACAAACCAACTCAAACAGCAACAGGTCCATACATAAGTGTCCTGGGCAAACACAGCCACAGAGGGAACTGAGATGTATAGGGCACTCAATTATTTTGCTGGAGGAAGGAGTGATTAAGTCAGAAACAGGAATAAGGAGTCTTGCTTAGTGAGGAGCTAGCCTTCACAGCAGGAAGTGGTGAGGCCACACTGCTAAGGTCTGGCACCTAGGCAATGGGCAACTTTCTACTGTTTCTACTGTGCCTTGATTTATACCTGAAAACCGGAAATGGTAGTGCTGCTCTATTCTGAGAGATGCTGTTAAGTATCAGAAACTCTGTAGTACAGAACTACCCACCCTCTGAACAAAAGTTAGATGAAGATTTTAATTGCTGTAAATTAGGGAAGCTGCACCAATGCAGCCTAGAGGCAAATCAGCTCTGCCACCCCCCCCCACTTTGGCCTCAGCATCCTCCCCGGGGGAACTGACCATAGATGGTCAGCAAGGAAGCAGCCTAACCACTGATGTCACAAGAGTGTGACATGCAGTCCCAGCTAGCAGGCTGTTACTCATGTTCCCCTGGACAGATACAAATGGCCCTTCCTCTTTGCCACTCCAGCACAGTCCCTACTTCCCAGACACCAACTCCTCTGCTAGCCTCTGCTATATCTAGTATCATGCTAGGGCTTTAAAAAAACAAAACCTGCAATTCCTTGTAAATATTAAGTAACTCTTTGGTCAATGCATTCGGTTAAATATATTTCCTGAGTACACTGTTAATCTAAGGAATAGTTCTTCAATAGTAAAAGGTTTGCAAACTTAATGTTAAAAAATAACACAAAAGCTTTCTTTAAAACAAAACAAACCTTGCCATGGCATCACAACAGAAGGCTGGGGTGGGATGCCATCCAGACTGCCTAGTCAATGCTGCTTTTAACACAGAGCGAAGACTTGGAAGTCTGAACAGGATCCACAGAAGTGCCACGGGCCTCTGTAAGAGCAGAAGGTGCCTGGGTGGCACGATCAGAGGGTCACAATCAGTGGGGTGATACAGCTACTCTTTAAGGGGGTCAACTGGGTCTATGCAGACTGCATGTCCTACCAGCCATTCACTGAGCACTCTGTGTGCTGGCAATCCCAATGTCTGCAATGTCAGTGGACCTACCAGCAGGAAGCATGGCAAGCCACCCTCAGAATGGCCAAGAACCCAACACCAGCTTATGCTGGAGGGTCCTCAGTGGGTGAGTGTGAAACTTTAATGATAACAAATCTGAAAGTGTAGGTCTACACAGTGTGCCCGACAGGGTGACATCATGGGGTGTTCCTCTGAAGGCCCAGGTCCTGCTCTTCCCTTTCCTGTAGATGAAGGACACACTCCCTTCTGTGAAGAGGGATGGCTAGAGTGGGAAGACATGGAAAGTACAAAGCAGGCACATCTGCAGCCGTGGAGCCCATGGACAGTGAGCTGGACCAGAGGGCACTGGAGGAAGAAGCAGGTGCCAACTCACTGGAGAGGAAGGGCCAGGAGCCAAGCAAGGTGTTGGGAACAGCGAGAGGGGAAGTGGGAAGCTCCCATGTCCGCTATGGAGTGGACAAGAGGCCAACCATGAAATCAACCAGGTCTTCAGACCACCCCTAATCATCCTGTCCTCACCGTGGCCAGATCTCTAACACTAACACACTGTGCCCAACAGGGAACCATTTTCAGCTGAAAGCAAGGTGGCAGGCATAGCACCCCCATGCTATTCTGCAGCCAAAGTGACCACTTTCCACTTGCAGATGTTTACCTTGGTAACTGCTTAGCCCATAACCAGGCCCACAGAAAGAATGACAACCAGACACCACAACATACTACCCCCCACCCCGCTCTACCCCACACACCTCAGCAGGGCATCAGTTGAACATTTTTTTCCCCCTTTCATCCATGAAAATTAGATTGAATGTACTTTCATGGAATTCTAGGCTAAAAGGAAACTGTAAGAGCATCAGGGAATCCCTCACACTGCACACCACCTGCTGCTGTACTAAAGTGATGTACTAAGTGGTGTATTAAGGTGATGAGCCTGCAGATCCATATCCGACTGTGCTACAGCGAGGGAAGGGTGGGTCTTCAACAACACCTCCATGCCCTGGATGTGTGTACAGTGGTGTGCTTGAACAGGGGATGAAGGCTGTCACTGCCCTTCAGCTCAGGCTCAGGAGGGCAAGTATGTGAGTGTACAGACAGCATGGGGCAGCAGTGGGCAGGAAGGGTGAGCCGTTCCTTCCCATGGAGTCTGTTCTGGAGCTCTGGCCCCTAGAATCTTAACTGACAGTGAAACAACCCAGCAGAGTCACAGCAAGTCTTGCTTGATATTACTAAAGTTAAATAATAATTTTAGGGTATTATATGTAAACTGTGGGGGAAATCCCAAAAGAATTACCCTTAGATAACAAACACTGGTGTGACATCAATACAGCCAGATGCCAGTGGCATGCAGGACAGAGCCAAGTATCTGACACAGTAATTGGTTAGTCCTTGAGATTTTGGTCAATAATTATATGATTATCGCCATCATTACTTCCATTTTACAGGTCAGGAAAATGGAGCCCAAAGAGGCAGAGCAACGCCTGACCTGGCCACCAAGCTCACAGAGGGAAGAACCTGAGCTAGCAGGCTCTGTCATGGCTGCAGCAGGATGTGGGTTGCCACCACCCTAAATCTCCAATAAGCTCTTCAGTGTGCTTCTTGACAACATGTGTGACATTTGAGCAGACTCCATGGCCAATGTGACTCACTGAATAATCTGACCTATTATTGCCACGATGGGTGAGGAGGTCAGCCACCCTGGTGACCCTGGGACCTTAAGGCTTGGTGGATTGTCACCTTTCATCATATCAGAACGGTGTGTGACTCAGGAACTGTGTCAGTATATACAGTGGACGGCAGTGGCTATAAGAGATCCTGATAGGTTGAATCTATATAACTCTTCCCTTCTCCACGAAGCATAAGGTGAGATCTGATGCCCAGTCTCCTGACTTAAATCTCAAGGTCACATGGTTCTGAATGGGTCTGAGGTTGATGGCAAAAGTCTCCAGAATGCAGTTATCTTGAGTTTCCACTGTCTGGAAAAAACTACTACAGGGTCAGAAATCTGACCCAAATGATGCCATTAATTCCTAAAATGTCTACAGTTCTCACAGTGATTCTTCTGCATGCCTTATCTTCTGCCATCTAAGAGTGTCAGGGACACTTTAACAATGTCACAATCCATGGGTATCTGCAACATAGAGGGTAAAAACCAGTGAAGTCCCATTATAACTAGCAGCTGGTGTTCAAAGGCTAAAAACAAACACCATCTCTTCCGTCTCAAAACCATGATAGTGACTTGTTTAGTCTTGTCCCAAAAATATCTTTCAGGAGTTGATGTAATGGTGCTCTGGTCACCATATAAGATGAGGAAGGGTGAAGAGTCAGCATTGGTGACCTCCATGGAGGGGCAGGCATCCTTGTGGGTGGCCACCTACACAGCATACCAGGATCCTGACCTCTTCTCCAGGCCCCTACACCTGTGTGAGTGCACATGCCAAAAACTTCAGCCCTCTCCCACTCAAAAGAATGTCACAGCCAAGCTGTGTGGGATGCCACACTTTCAGGAAATTCAGAAAAATCAACTTGCTATTTAAAGAAAAAGAAACTTATTCTGAACACTTCTAAAGCATTAGCAAAACCACAGCTTGTATGTAGTACTTGGATTTCCAGTGTCCTTTATAATTAATTCCCTCTTGAGTGAAAAAGTTTCCCCAGACAAAGGTATGGAAAGTCTTTCATTAGACAGTGAAGGGAATTTCCTTTTTTTCAATTTAACTAGCAGAAATAAGAAGCTAAGTTCATCTCAGACCTGCTGATCTTTGCTTGTTTGCTCTGTTTTTCATTTTGTTCTGCCCCCCTCCTTCCTTATGTTGCCTTTAATTACATAAGCAACTCCAAACCATTCCTGGAAAGAGGCAGGCCATGTTCCTAACTAGAATTTCTTTTCCCTGTTATCAGCTGGGTTCTCTAAGTCATGAACCATCTGTGGCTCATACTGCGTAACGCTGTATTTTATAGCCGAGGCATGCTCCCAACAGTGCTTAGCAGTCCAGGTTGCTGCCTCAGGACGATGCTCCATGAAGTCCCATGTTGGCTTTAGTGATGTTCTGATCAGAAGACAGAGAGTAGGTAGATTTTGGATGTGTTCTCTTCCCCCCTCCCCCACCTTACTGAACAAAAACATAAATTCTTATCACATGAGCCCTGTGTCTGGAAAATATGTACCTAGGTTCTGATGGCATCCAAATACAATTCTACCATAACAATTAGCCTTAAGTAAGTACTAGGTCCACTGGGCTGTGCCCTGAGATTCTGCATGGAGTTACAGAGACACAGAGGCACCTATGTTCTAAACCTCTTGCTATTATGTTGCAATAACCACAATACTCACAAAAACAAGCTATAAAAATGTTATCGGCTCACAGGAACCCAACTCCATTCACACTACCTAGCTTCCAAGCTTCCCTTAAAAATCTTGCTACCAGCCTCTATGAGTAGTAACTTTTGAGTCGCCCATGCCTAAACATCGACCACCCCATGGACAATGCTGTTCTTCTGTCACGGCAGAAAGGGCTAGATTGTGATTGCAGTAGTACTGAGGGGTGAATCAGAAAAGCACCTCAGGCAGCCCTTTTCCAGTAGAGGACCCCAACAGCACTCCTTTTTAAAAGGAAAATACTTGGGCTTGCATTCTCCCCCCTGGAACATCTGATGGGTGGGGTCTCACCCTCATATAGTCTCATCACAAAGTGCATGGCTTCCTGTTCATGGTGCTGGTCTTAACAACCACAGCTGTTTCCTCCATATTTACTTGTCCTACAACATGAATGCGCTCCTGCCAGTCAAACTACATATTTTTCTACATTGCTTCTCCCTCATGATTCTCACTGTAAATCTGACTAAATGTAGCTGGCAATGACATGCCACAGCTTGACTACTGTGCTGTTATAAATTAGTTCATTATCTTTGAACTCAGCCTCACCAAAAACTCTCAGGACATGGGCAGAGCATTGGTAAACTATGCCAGAATAAAGCATGAATGGCCTCCAGGACATCCTCAATTTGTAGGAGGGAGCCAGGCTGATCCAGAGCTTTCTCTGAGGCTCTGAAGCTAAGAAGAAACTTAGCTTCCTGCCTCAAACCAGGAACAAGCAAGGTCAGTAATGGTCTAAGGCCAGGGCCCCGAGAGAACTTCAGCTTTGAATCCTAAAATCTCAACTTTTCGCCCCAACTGAAGGGCTGTGGTTATCAGTCCCAAGGCTGCCGTGACCTTGGTCTGTGATATACTTGAGATAACCTGCATTTCCTTTGTGCAACATTGTATGATTATATGATTGGTGAGATCATCTCATTATAAGATGGATTCAACTGTCTGAATTGTTAACTAAGAAAAGATTTATTTATTTTTGGTATTCTACAGGAAAACAAACTCACCAACATGGGATAAGGCAAATTCTACAGTCCCTGGAAGGCTGTAGACCCATCAAACACTGCTCCATGTCACCTGACCCAGTCTTCACCATGGAAGAGAACCAAGTGCATGCTCTCCAGATTTTAGGTTGGCCAAGAGGCTATGCCCTAGGGCTGGTACCCAAGGCCATAGGTGGACTGAATACCCACTACATTATATAAAGTGCCCTGCTTCTTTCAAACTTGTTTAGCATGAGCCACTCACCTCTCTCATCTCTTCCTTCCCTGGACCTCCCCTCAGTAGAGCCTGCCAGTTCAAGTCACCCAAAAGCATCCTCATCGTCATCTTAAACCTCAAGAGCTGGACGTTCATTGTCTTCCATCATCAAGTAAGCTACACGAACAGCTAGGGTTTCTCTGGCTTTCAGCTCCCAATCATCAGGGGCTCCATCCACAGACCAGTTCCAAAGGTCCAGAAGCCACAGGCTCACGCACAGGAACTGTCTTAGATCAAGAGTCTGGGAAGCAGAGATGTTCCCAGACTGGCTCCTCTGCAAAGCACCTGTCATTTACTGCATGATCTCCTCCACTCCAAGGCAGCTGACCAAGGACCTGCATGGCCTATGATTTACAATTACTGCCATTAAAGTGTCCCACAGAGAAAGAGGCTACTACACAGTCTTCAGGAGACATTGATGAACACAGATGAAAAGTGATATAACCTCTAGCTTCTGAATTAGCAGTAAACCATGACCATTATGAAAGTATATACTAACATTTATTTTGTTGCAAAATCATTAAGAACTATTTAAAAATGGTCAGTTCACAAAGCCAGCTTCCAACTAGATTTGGTCATCACTGGCCAAGGTAGCCATGCATAAGCCCTCCAGCAGAGTCCTTGTCTCCCTGCTGGCTCTAGAAGGACCAAGGCCAGCACTGTCTTCCCCTAGACTCTTGTAAGAGTTGCTGGCCTTGTTGGGGAACATCAGCTAAAGATAGCAGAGCAGCTAAAAATAGCAGAGCACTGATGTGGCCCCTTCTGTCACTGTTCACATGTGGACACTCTAGCCATTCTGGGGCAATGCAGAAGGAAGGGCTGACTGGACTTGGGCACCTTCCACAAGCAGGAAAGAAACCTGTGGGGAGACCACAAAGAGGGAAACACAGCCTCAGGAGAGTCACAGAGATGGCATTGGACATTGTGTCCAAACAGAGATTGGAAGATTGTTCAGCAGATGCGCCAGAAGCAACAATTCTGTAATAACAGGTGTCTTGCAAACTTAAGGCATATTATCTGAGTCCTAATGACCCTTTGACCCCTATCCTGGATCAACCTAAGCAGGGGACAGAGCCATGGGCCATGCAGGAGCAGCTGACTAGAGCGAAGGGCAGAGGTGGAACTGTACATTCATTCCTCATTAGCCTGTGTCTGTATGCATTCATTAAACCTCATCATTCACTCAAACAAACAATGCAATGAGGTAGAGAAAGATGAAAGGACCACAGAGGCCAGCAAGGACAAGTGGGCAGTGACAACATGACCCAGGGTGACATGCAGCCCAGCCCCTCATTACCGTCCCTAAGAACCACACCTGCTTTCTATGCCAGTCAGTGGCTTTACACACAGGCTTTTGGCTTGGGGTTAGCACATTCTTCATACCTGGCCTGTGGATGCACCCTGATACAAATGGATGCCGAGACATGGTGTCTGGCTTTCAGAAGAGGGGAAAGGACTCTTAGGGCCTTCACCAAGCAGGAAAGCCCTGGCTGCAGAAGAACTCCTTCCCCCAGGAATGTGAGGACTGCAGGCACACCCTTTAACTACAGGCCCCACCCCCTGGTCACTTAAGCTCTGAATAGGACTTGCTAATGTGCCCTGATTTAGACTCAAGGCAGATAAGGGCAAGCTCAAGTCATGAGATGGTCTCCCAAAGTGGCCTTAAGCATCCTGGAGAGATGAGCAAGTCTCTTAGCATTCCAATATACAGATAAGCACACTCAGAGGCCCTCTCACCCATGGATGCCCCAGTCTGCCATGTGCAGTGACAGGGTTCTGTTGCTCATCAGCTGTTGAAGGCAGCTGTGTGATTTCCTTACTAGATTTTAAATTCTAGCAGGAAGAACCAATTTGCCAATCTTCCTGGTGCCCGGCATAACACTTGACCCCAGAGGATGCTCAGTCACTACTAAACCAAGTACAGTCAAGCTTGCCAAAAACAGAGCAGCGAACTGTCACCAGGGACAGTCAGGCTCAGCCACACCTAGCCTGAGTTACTGTTCCTAACAGACACGACATGTAAGAATTCTTGAGCAAAAGGCTTGTGTTCTGGGGGGTCTCCCTGTGCCCTGCCTGAGCAGGATGCCTGGAGAACTGAGTTCCAGAAGATCTAGGCCGAGCTCATCTGCCTCTGATTAGAATTAACTCTGTGAGTTTGGAATCTTCTCCAGATTCTCTGCTCCTCTTAGTCTCTCAGATACTTCTCCCATTTTGCAAGGCTAGGGCAGTGAGTTTTCTCTGTTCTCTGCAGTCCTTGCACAGGACGCTCGTGGGTTACTAGGGACACACAAACAGGGTAAGAGCTATGGCCAGGGGCCAGGCTTCTGTTCATTCACTGGGCGGAGCCAGGAATCTGCCTGAAAGAACTCTGCAGTTACTAACTATTGATGTGGTTCCCTCCAGCAGGACCCACCCCTCCCTGGAGAAGAGTGTCTCCAACTTTTCTGACAGGACTCCCAGCCTTCACTGCAGAGCCCACAAGCTTTCCCAGTAGACAAAGAAAGCTCCAGTCCAACTATGTGTAGCCGGAAATCCCTCACTACCACAGCTAGTAAGGAGGAAAGACGTTCTTGTCTCTACTTGCCCCTTCATTTCATGTCCACCTTCCTCACTTCAGAACTGCAAACAAACTCTCTCTAAGGCCTCAGACTCCAGCTGCCACAGCCTGCCATCAGGAATGCAGTTCCCCATCATTTACAAACAGTGACCCCTGTATCCTGGATAGTTTCCAGAGATAAGGACTTAATCTCCACAAGATGCCACTTGTATCCTTTACTCACTGGGCACAGGAGGTCTAATATGCTTCCTTGGTCTCACTAGGCTGTTATTCTATTAGGACCCTCCAAGGTCATATAGTGTTTCATAATCCACTACATACTGTAGTCCCGAGTCACTGAGCACACCTACTCCAAGCACTTTACCCTTTGAGGCACCCTATGTGGCCTCAGGCAGCTGGAAACAGCCTGTCGCTAGGCAGTGTAGGATGGCCAAAGGTGCTGGCGGTCACTGTAGCTGGGGTAGGATGAGAAGTCATGCACTAAGCAGGCCTGGGAAAGCAGTCTGTAGTCTGGATGAAGCCAAGGTGGTGCCTATTCTGCATGGGTTCCAGGACCATCAACAGGGGGGTTGCGCCCCCAATGGCAGTCCCGATCTTACATCAGCTAAACATCCTCTGACCTCACATTACTCCAGCTCCAGAGAGTGAGTGGCAGCTCCTCTGGTTCCACACAGATGCAGAGGAGAGAGGGAGGGACCTCACAGTCAATCTCTTCCTATTGGGTCGAGAAGACTTCACTCTGAAGACCTGACTCTCCAGGAAACTGGGGTGGCTGGGGTGGCTACTTCATCTCCAAGCTGAAAGCACAAAACATCAAAGCCAGGAAGGTGGCCCTGAACCCACGGTCTTCCTTTTCCTGCCCTTGCCCTGGCCAGGCTCTTCCTCTCTGAGCTTTTATTCTTAACAAAACAACGATGGGAACATTTCCTAATTACTTCAAGCCACATTTATAATACTGTACTGAGTGTTAAAGGCTAAATTTCAACAATAAAATTTTAGGTGGTCTTGGGGGGGACGATGACCCAGTGACCACTCTAACCTCTACCATGAAAGCCTTAGAGCCTTGGGTCAGGTACACGGTAGCTGTCCCTGGACCCAGGTGACACATATGGTCCCATCTGAACAGTCATAGAGATCTCTTTGGTCATGTAACCAGGCCCTTAGAGCCCTCCAGAGAGTCACACCACAGGAGAGCATTGTGTTACTCAGGGCAACAGCAGGGTATCTGAGAGGAGTTTCAGTGAAAGTCTGGTGATGCTAGCATGTCAGAGGCCCAGACCAGACCAATGCCTCCTTGCAATGAACCCTTGTGGGTGGGGCTGAGTGGGCAAAGGTGTGCTGTGTGACACACTAGTGGCTGCCAGTGATGAATGAAGAGGTGCTGGAGAGGAGCAATGTGTTTCACTATGCTTTAATTATTGGGGGGTGGGAGGTCCTGGGTGGATATGGAGGAACTGGGAGGTGAGTGGGATTGGGGTGCATGAGGTAAAATTCTCAAGAATCAATAAAGAATTACACACACACAAACAATCATTGAATCATTGTCAGTACTTAGCACAACGAGCCTTCTCCGAACAACCTCCCTCACCTTGGTTTACAAACTGAAGGAATCGGAGCCATGGCTTCCTGTGACCTCAGGACAGCTGACCTACAGCCCCCTCCCCCCACCAAGCCCTTTCTCTTCCCTCTGGATCTTTGGTGATTGCTAAAATTATAGCAATGAGCTGATTCGAAGTCCTGGAGTACTGTGGGAAGCTCCCACAGGCACAGAGGGGAGACAGGAAAATTCCAAGCAGTTATTTTCTAGGGAGTGGCTGCGCCTGCCTCATCCAGGATCATTACACCCTGTTGGAAAAAGCCAATTTTGCACCAACCAAATATCGGGGTGACTACTGTGTGTTATTAGGCTTGTGTTTGGACTGGGAATAAGATGGGCATAAAAGGGCAGGTGGCTGTACCAGACCAAAGTTAGAAACACACGTGAACAGAAACTAAAGACGGAGATGGACTCTACCAGTCACGCATGTATAGATACCTTCTTGGATGTTCATTCATCTGTCAGGACCATTTACTCTTACTGAGCAAGTGTCTTTCCAGGAGGGTCTACAAGGCCTGTAGTTGCTTAGTCTCCAGTATGTCTCCAAATAAAACCACAGAAAACACCTGCAGAGGTCTATCATGGTGCTGCTGCCAGCTGCCCACTCTATCTTGCCAGCCCCTTTTGCCAAGGGGCTGCTGTGAGCCATGTGAGTGCGCTTATCCAGGCCTCTATCTAGCCCTGATCTTGGTTCTAGAGAACTATGGTGACTGGCAGACAGAAGGGCCAGGCACCAGTAGCAACTATGGGCCACAGTGGCCACAGTCAGTACCTCCTATGGAGCAGGACAACACACAGGGCACCAGGCTCATCCTTGGGAACAGCCCCGTCCTGTGGAGTCAGGTGGAACTAGGTACACAGACCCTGTGCCTGGGAGGACTTGCTCCCCACAAGGCACACACTCCTGTGTACATATGTTTCCCCTGCCCTGTCCCACTTCCTGCCACCTTCCTTCTTAAACGGGATCCCTAATAAACACTTGGTCCTGCTTCTGCTATTGGCCTTTACAACCAATGTGAGCCAAATTCTCTCTCTCTTTTATCTCCACCTATTGATATGAAATAAAAGCAGACACAGGTCATGCTAAGTTCTCTACACGAACAGCCTTGAGGCACACAGCACACAGGCAGCAGCTACTCACCAAGCAAAGTCAGTCACAGACCAGCTGGACCCACACTGAGAAAGCCCCCAGCTGGACAGCTGGGTGATGGTGTCTCCCTGGCTACTATGCAAAGTTCCCATCCTACCCAACTCACTTTGGGACTACAAAGTGAGTATCTTAACCCACGGAAGTAACATTGTAGCCTCACTCTTCAGACTGCCATATGGCCTCCTGCCCTATTATTTAATGTTAGAATAAAGTTTCTTATACATAAACACACACACACCCCACTTACTAGGACCAAGAGGACTTAGACTTTTTAAAACACCTTCTTTTAAAAACAACAAAGTTATGAAAGAGAGAAAAATTTGTTCAATTACAGAGATAGGAAAAAACAAAACAGAAATCTCAAAACAGTCTGACATTGTTCTCATAGAACCAACAATTTTACTAGAAACTATAATTTTAAATGTATAAATCTATTTCTTACTGTTTTTTGTGTTTGACATCACAGATTAAAAGAAAAAAATGCCTTCAAGCCAAGAGAGACTAGAAAGGATTACCAGAGGATGTTAAGGCTCCAAGTGCTACAGTGAACTCAGGAAAATACAGGGACTTCCCTGGCAGCACAGTCACCGCCACCACTGCTCCTGGGCTGCCTAGGTTATCAGACAACCCTTCTGGAGCAATTTCCATTCACTAACCACAGCCTAGGCGGGTGTTAAGCAGTGTACAGGGCCTGGCCCAGGACACTGCCAACCTAAAGGGGAAACCCCACCCGGGCACACTTTCCATGAAAATTTAGTTGGTACTTAAGTTTCAGTCCATCGTGTTAGTTATTTTTTGGTTTTGTTTGTTTGGTTGGTTCTGTCTTGGTCTTTGAGACAGGATCTCACTGTATAACTGTGACTGCTGTAGAGCTCGATATACATTTGTAGATCAGGCTGGTCTTGAACTCACAGAGATCCACTGCCTCTACCTCTATGTCCAGCCATCTTTTTGGTTGTTATAAGTTTAAAAAAAAAAAAAAAAAGTGTTTCTTCAAAAAGCAAAGCACACAATATCAAATGTAGAATAAATTTCATATTTAAAACTGCCCACAAATCAGCTTCATTTGGAGTAAGTTCTGGAAATGGACTCTGTTGATTGTGGTAAAACAGTGTTGTCTGATACGACGGAAATTACAATTAAACATAAATTTAGTATCATGGGCACCAGTTTACTACAATAAAAACTGTTCATAATCAATTAATCAACACATCCATAGACTATTAAAAAATATCCCTTTAGGCTGACAAGATGGTTTATCAGGTGAGCACTTTTGTCATCAAGCCTGACGGTCCAAGTGTGACCACTCAGACCAACACAGTGGGAGAACTAAGTGACTTACAAAAGTTGGCCTCTGACCTCCACATGCGCGGTGTGGCACACGTGCAGATACACAGATAGACAGGCACCTTTGAAGAAAAACAGCTCCTTAAATGAACTAGGTCAGACACAAAGGAAAGGCACTGTGTGTTCCCACTTTTATGTGAAATCTGAACTTATCTCAAAGAAAGAAAACAGAACAGTGTCAGAGCCTGGAAGAGTTTAGGGACAGTGTAGGGAAAAACTCAGAGGCTAGGGACAGGAAGCACAGAGGTGACTGGAGTTGACAACAGTCAGGGAAATGTTTCAAAATAACCAGTAAAGTTAGTGTAGATGCTGTTCAATCCCAACATAAGGAGTAGTATACGTAGGCACGTCGGTCACTTGAGCTGACCAGGACTAAAATGTCATGCTGTGCCCCAAATACACACACTGTGTCATCTAAAATGTTAACAATGACTCAATTTTTAAAATTAGTCTAAGGTTTTTTTCTATTATGTAATTTTATTTCTTTGACCATATTATTCCCAGACAGAATTAAAGCTTTCATTAAAAAGCCGGGCATGGCATGTACCCTGGCAACCCCAGCACTCAGGGAGCTAAAACCTGCACTTGAAGACAACCTGGGCTACAAAGCCAGATTTAGGCTTTAAAAACAAATGAGCAAACAAGCAAACAACAAATAAACCTTTCTCAAAATGCAACACACCATTACCTATTTTAAGACATAAAACTCCAAAGCAGACAGTCAGGGGGGTCATTCTTGTGTCTGCCCAGCTCCATGGAACAGTACCTAGCCTCCTAAGTCTCAAGCTTCTGCTTGATGGTTCACAGGCTGGCTGCAAGGCCATGGGCCCAGACCCTTTTGGGACTCAGCTTGGTCCACCTCTCCACTCCCCACTTCTCTAATGCCAGCATGTCATGTGTTCACTCAGTTCTTATGTGCGTGGGAACCAGTCTCCAGTGTGCTCCACTGAATGCAAAGTGCACACAACACACACTTCTGGACTGTTGGAGGAACTTCGAATGTCAAGACTGACTTGTACAGGCAGGGTTCTGTGTGGGAAGTTCACAGCGTGCTTTCAGATACTCTCCAATGATGCTTTACTTGTATTCTGCATCCAAGAAATGGTGAGATTAATTAATCACCAATCTAGCAGTCTTCCTCATAACATATGATACTTCCTAATTTATACCAAAGTTGATCATGACTGGAAAAATGTGCAACTCTGAGAGTCATATTTTTCTGAATCAAAACAACAGTCTCGATATTTTCTAGAGACAAATGATGATTATAAATGTAAAGCATTTTATCTGAAAGTGACAAATGTAGGTGAGAGTTGACTTCAAGTCACAGACGTCCATACCAATGACCCTCCTATCATTTCATTTCCACCTTCAAGTTCAGGGAATCTCTAGACCTTGAAAAACTACACAAAAACCTAGATGAAATCCACACAGCAGAAATTTGCTCTCCCTAATCCCCTGCTGAAAATAGGCTGAGGAAATCCTCTTTTCCCTGAGCACAGAATATTTAACCATTAAAGGACTTCCTGCCTCCAAGCAGGGAGAGGGTCCATGGAGGGAGGAGGTCATAGATCTGGGTTGAGAGACAAGAAGCCCACTCATACCCTCCCCTGCTCCAGTGGGGCCTAATATCTGTGGAAAAAGGTTTTTTGCCTTGGCCTTAGTTCACACTTGGCATAAGCTCCAGATGCCTGAGGGCAGCATGCGACATCTTTAGGCCTGGAGCTCAGTGTTAAAGCTGGGTGGGATTTCTCCTTAAGACAGGCTCTCCTAAGTTGCCCATGCCTCTCACCAGCTGCAACACTAGGCAGAGCGGCCCCTACACCGTGTCTTGACAACACAGTAGAGCTGGCCCTGGTGGTGTAGGTGTAGGCGAGTCTAGCTGAGGGCATAAGAACAGGAGAACTGGCCCCACCCTTTGCTGCTTGCTCCATAGCATAAGCTTGCAGGGGCAGTCCTGGAGGGCTCACCCTGGTATTGAGGATGAAGGAGAGTTGGCAGGCTGAGCAGCTACCCAGACCCAGAACCTGAGCTATGAGTTGGCCTATCCCATCAACCACCCATCTATGACCTGCTGGAGCTCATGAAAGGGTTGGTCCAGGATCTCCACAACACAGGAAAACAACAGGATATCAAGAGGATCCCCACTGAGAGCCCAGTATTAATGATGCTGCAAAAACCAGAGACTTCAAACCAGACCAACGATTCAATACAAGGAACACTTCCAAGCAACAATATATGGGCTAAAGGACTGTGGCTTCACTGTGTCACACTACAGCTCCCACAACAAAAGTTTTCTTTTATTTTCATATTTTTCTCTTTGCTTTCAAATTTCATCTTGTTTTATCCTAAAGGTGGGAGGGGGCAGGAGTTAAAAAGGGTAGAGGGTGGATGAGTGGGATCGAGATGCAAGATGTAAAATCTATGAAGAAGCAATAAAAACTCAGTTGGGGGGGGGGGGGGAGGCGAACTCTCTTGCTTCATTTTCAGTCAAATAATTGAAAAGTCTCCAGAATTCACAACCACAGAGGCAACAACACCTGACATCAGGTGCTTCTGTTATAACCATCTCCAAATGACAGACCATGAGACTAGTTCTTTAAACACACTAGAGCCTAGCTTGGGGATTTAAAGCTGTTGGTGAAGAGCAGGGAGCCGTGGTGTGCAGGTGTGCTAAGATTCTGTTAAGAGAGATAGCTGGTCACAGCAGAGCCCCCAAGTTGACTCCTTCACTTCCTGACCACCTCCCAGCAACCAATCCTAAATTTGCTCCAGGAAAAAATGTCATCCTGAAGATGAGAGAGGTAGAAAGCTCAGTTACTGGAGCCATGTTTCCTACAGGTCTAGGGGCCGCTGCTCTCTCCTCACTAAGCAGGCAGGCCCAATCCACTTTGTGACGTAACAAGCAGCATCTGTCTGGTCAATAAGCCAGATGCTATGCAGCTGGACCAAAACAAGGTGTTCATCACTGCCTTAGTTTGCTCCCTCTGCCCTGCCAGACCCCTGGGAAGAGAGAGCAAGTCATCAGATCACCTGCAACAGTGGGAGAATCACAAATCACCTGCTTCACTATTAAAAACAACCAAACAAACATCACTTAAGTCTATTCTATGCTGTTTTCCCAGATTTTGTAGAAAGTGCTATAATTTATTTGCTAATGCAGAAAGGAAACAAAGTGTCTGCTTTGAAATTCACTGTCTGTCTGAACACTATCTAAGCAGAGCCTCCTAAACCATGTGCTGCTTTACGCTGAACTCTATCCCCAAGTTCAGGTGCTAACACCCTTGAAATATGTAACCATATGTGAAGATTAGGCTGGTGATAAAGCCCTGAGGATGACAGTCTCTCTTTTGATCAGATGGGGACATCAGAATCCAGCTCTGCTGACAGCCCAGCCTCTAGACCCAAGGAATGCTTCCTGCTAAGATGGGCTGTGCAAAGCCTAGCTCGCTGAGGTATGGATGAGATCCGCTCCAATGTAACATATAAATTGTCAGGGTAGCAACTGTGCAATTTACGCTGACAGACTTAGCAAGAGGCATCTCTCAGGGCAACCCTCTAGACACAGCTGGCTTCCCTCTCTTACCCATCCTTGGCATTGGCAGGCTTAGCCATCTAACTCAGATGCCCATCTACTGCAGTTTCAGAAACTCCAGTTGCTAACCTCACCTGAAGAGATACTATGAGAGCCTGAGAGACAGACATCCAGTACATAAACACCTCTGAGACCTCCGTGCAAATCTCCAGCCTGCCTGCTCTGACTTCAGAGAGAACAAATTTAGTTTCCTGACAAAAGTGTGGACAGACATCTGTAAAAACCGGTCAAACACTCAAAGGCCAAAGGGCTTTGTAGCTTGCTTGGCAGGGTATAGGGACAGAAGTTCCAGGCATAGAGTCCCCCTGAGTGAGCACTTCACAGGGACAACACTAGTGCAATAAAACAGGGCCAGAAGCAGAAGTGAGGGCTCTTCAGGCCTCATAGTCGTGTTTAATGCACTTGAGGGACAGGCAGCTTCCAAGGCTTGTCATCACAGACACAAAGTGTTGCCACATCAGCAGTTGGCCAGGCCCTAAACACAAATGGAGTGTAGGACGTGTGGAGGAATAGGCCCACCTCTGGCTGTTCAGCCTTAGGAATGCTATCCTGCACCTCAGCCATGAGGGACCAGCTCCACTGTGTCCTCAGCCCAAGCCAGTAGAGGCTTCCTTTAATCCCACTTGAGGTCTCAGCAGTTTGTCTGGAGTTTTTTCTTGTACTTTTCTCTCAAGTAGCACAAGGTAGGGTCCGTCTGCCTACCTTATGACTCTGTCTCTATGGTGTGTTCTGTAAACCAAATATCAACCAGGATGTTCCTCAGGCACTTGTGTACAGCACCCGGCGTGTGACCAGCACCTTAGGGTTCCCCAGATGAGGCAGGTCCCGTCAAGGGAAAGGGTGCAAGGAGGCAGGAACAGAAACCAGAGCCGTGACAAGGAGGGTCACCACCTGCCTACTTAGGACACACCCAGGATCCAGGACACCCAATCCCTCCTATACTACTGCTGGGGGCACATGGAGAGATGACTTCTCCAACAAGGTAATGGGATCTACCAAGAATCTGCAGCATGGCCAGGTCTCTGTGTGGTGACTGCACCTCTCAGCAAAGTTGGGGAAAGGGGAGCACAAGGCTCTGGGCCCACTCTTCACCTCAGACAGGGTCACCTAACTTAATCACCAAACTGAGGTACTTGTATGACAGGGGTGCTTTGGACGATTATTAACTATCCTAGGAGAACGGCCTGAGCCAGGGCTATGCTGGGCAAAGTAGGTGTATGACCTTATAGGCCATGCAGCTGTGACCACCCAATTACACAAGCCCAGTATTCTTGTGAAGAACACAATGCTCCTTCCTGCAGGTGTAAAAACCAATCTGAGGGGAGGGCCTGCCCATAAGAGAGCAGAGAATGGTCCCCTCCCCTAGTAGATACCTGCGGATCCAGATCCTCTCCCTGGGATTGATATGGTAGGACACTCAGGACAATGCCACCAACCACCCACAGACAGTGCTCTCTCACAGCATTGTGGACTTCTTAGCCCACAGTTTGCACAAAACAAACCTTTAAATAATAAAAAAAAAAAAAATCTTTTCTTTATTCTCCAACTATAAAATAAAAGTTACTTTCATTCTCTTTTCAAGTTGAAAAGTAAATTATGTGTGAGCCACTCTAGAGGCACTTTACAGTGAGTATGTGGTCCTCAGATCCATACCTGCAGGGAAGCAGCTGCATTTACCATCTGCCTCTTCACCACCCCCTCCATTCCTCCAGCTAGATCTCCTCAGGGAGATAAAGTGACTTCAGTGGCCACCTGGGTCACCTGAGACTCACGTACAGGGCTAGAGGGCTAGGACACTGACGCCATCTGTCAGGTGAGCGAGGGCAGGACTTGCAGAGGCAAACTACTTCTTGCCATTGCCAGTAACACCTTTCTTTGTGAAAATTTTCTGTTCCCAGAACACAAACTGGGCCAGGCACAGTGGCTCCCAGCACTCTGAGGAGGCTGAGGAAGGATTTAAAAGTCAGTCATAGGCCTGGCTACATGGGCCAACTATATCTTTAAAAAAAAAAACAAAAAAACCTTTTATCTGGAGAAGGCCGTATGTGGTGGCATATGTCTTTAACTCCAGCATTGGGGAGTGAGAGGCTGATGGATCTCTGAGTTTGAGGCTAGCTGGTCTACATCATAAATTCCAAGCCATCCAGGGATACATAGTGAGACCCTGTCTCAATAACAAGAAACACTTGGATTTGATCAGACTCTCAGTGGACATCAGCCTCAAATGCTAATGTTCCTTTGGATACTCTGAGCCACAACTAATACCAAACAAGATAGGTACTATGCCATCTTTTGGCAGCATGGGTCACTCTAGAAGTATACCCCTTTCCCCAACCTGGCTTGTATCCTCGGAACAGAGCTCATCCTCAAAAGCAACATGGCTCAGCCCCAGAAAGACAGCTCACATCCCAGGAGCATAAGTCACCTGCAGAATGCAGTTCACTTCAATGTCCAATGTGCATGAATCTCTCAACACACATCCCAAGAAGGGGTCTGGTTCTAACACCCACAAAAGTTAAAGTTAAAATACAGAAACAGAGGATGCACCATGAAGCGTCAGGAGGGTTGGAGGGTGGTTACTACAGGTTTTGGAATAGGAATTTGAAAATATAAACTTTCTTGAATTATCTGTGTCCTGGAGGGTGAATGGCTGGCTCAATGTGTTTTTGATTATGTGTGTGGGGGGGGGGGGGGTCCTGCCACTAACAATTCTTGCACATGGACTCAGAGGAAGAAGCAGTCAGTTGCTACCTATAAATGTCAACTGCTCCTTACTCCACTTTTAAAATGCTGAACAGCTAAGGGACTGACAGTGGAGAAGGCGACTAATGGGCACAATGCTCACATGCCAGGTTCACCAGAAGCCCAGGTCACTGAGGTCAAGTGCTGTCCACCACTTCCACACCACTTTCCTCTTCAAGAGATGCAGTGAGTGGACCTTCCCTGCTTCAGGCACAGCACTGAAGCTTGAGAGAAGGGAGGAAGGAGAGGAAGAAAAGGAGGGGAGGGGAGGGTGAGGGAGAGAATATCAGGCAAAGCACAATAAGAACCTGAAAAGCAGCATGCAAACTGCTTTACCCTCATTACATGGGGGCCCAAACCAGAAAGGCCTGAATCCTTATCAGTGGGTGAGAGACAGGACAGGCAGCTCAGCACAGTCCAAGCCAGGACTGGCAGTCCCTAAACAGCTATTCTTTCCAGCAGCAGGCTGAGAGAGAAAAGGATCCACCAGTATTCTAGAAAAGTTAGAAAATGTAGATGTTAGCGGGCATTTTACCTTTAAGTACTGGCAAGAAATTCAACTACTGTTCCAGTCACTGAGTAGCCAACCCAACCCAGGACCAATCAACTACCTGATCTAGGACCAGTTCCTACAAGAAAATGCAGAACTTGGAAATCCCTTCCATGGGGTCACAGAGTTAACTCTTAGGAATCAAGAGTTTTTAAACTTCTAGGAGACCTTCAGAGCTTTGCTCTTGAGACAGGTTTCTTTGTAGGGCACTGTTGCTGTTCCCCCAGGCCCTACGGTCCAATGAACTGACAGAGGAAAACCGGAACAAAGCCTCAGGAGCTCAGTTCTGCTGGTCAGTAGTCTAGCAGGAGCCCCGGGAAGGCACCTCAAGGCACAGGGACATCATCAGAGGCAGGAAGGCTTCAGAGTCCAGGAGCTAAAGAAACAATCTAGAAGTTTGCAGAAGTGCTTGGTGTTTGGTAATATTGTGGTGCTCCCTTCAGAACTGCCCTGAACACCTCCTCCAACCACAGCTGAGATGATGGTGAGTTGCCCACCAGAGGTCACAGAGTAGCAGCTGTGCACAGGACTAAGCATGGGATCCGTGGCACGCACAGGAAGGTTATCTCCCAAGATAAAGAAGTAACGGACAGAGGCCAGGATCCTAGCATGGGAGAAAAGTCCACAAGGGCCTCAAGTGTGCACAGAGAAGAAACAAGGCACTAAATGCTCAGGGTTCCCACACCCTCTGCAATGGCCTTTTCCTCCACTGGACACACTACCCAGTCCAGACCCAGTCGGTCCCTAAGGTCTCAGGATGCTGTCCAATGGGGTCTGTTAAACCAATGGTCTGGACACAAAACATCACCCTTCAAAAAGTCTCATGGCTTGGTCCCAGCTGCTAGTCAATCATCGAGAGGTAACCAGACTGTGAGGGATCTGACCTGATCAGTGGATTGATAAATACAGTGATGAATTCATAAATAGATGGGGCCACTGGAAGGTGCTTAACGGAATATTGGTGGGAAATTTGGTGACTGGGAGTTTGCCCTGGAAAGACAAAGACACACCTTGTCTCTGGGACACCGTTTTCTCTCCCCATTCCGTCTCTCTCCTCTTCCACCTCCTTCCTGACTACCTACCAAGAAGTAAGCAAGCTCCTTGATTTGCCAACTAATCCTACCAGTGTGTTCAGTGCACCTTTCTTGGTCTGAAACTGTGAGCCAAAAATATTTTTTTCTTCTTTCAAATGGTACCTGTGATGACAAAAAAAAAAAAAAAGAACACATCTAACCACTAATACTGGCTTATGTTCAGTCTGCCTCTCCATTCTGAGGTGGCTACCCAAAGATGAGGATCTCCGTTGAGGTGGAGAAGACCCTGGGAAGAACCCACCAGGAACAACACACAGTCAAGGTGAGAGAAAGAAAGTCTAGTCAGCCATGTCTGCTCAGCCATTAAGATAAAGGGCAGATAGACTTAAGACATGACTGTGCTTCAGGCCGATGATGTCACCTCAACAGGAAGAGGATGGATGAGAGTACAAGTACCGAAACTGGTCTCTATCAAAGTGGGATGTGCTACCCCAAACCAGGGGTGCAGGCCAGGACAGGAACAGCAGGGCTGTGCGCTCTGCAGAGGGCTGTGTCTCTTTTCTTCTCAAACATCTAGGCAGGTCATTCACTGCCCCATGTAGAGGGAAAGCAGAATCAGCTGAGAAGCAGGACAGCACAGACTCACGGTGTTCACCATACTGACCCCACTCATGGAGCACCAACTGTCCAAACAGTGCAAGCACCAAGGCGTGGCCACTATTGACAGCCCTTGTTTTCAGAGGAGGCAACAGAATGAGGAAACTAACCAGCAGCCCAAGGTACAGACAGAGGCAGAGACAGAGACAGATGTTGAATGAGGATCCACGAAACTCATGCCTAGCCTCCAAACCTCAGCATCAACCCTGAGTTTCACAGACATCAGCATCTCAGCACAACAAAAATAGTACCTATTCAATCCTGTATTTGCAGCGCTGTAAAAAATTACTTTCTATTGATTTGTATTATAAATAAATAGCACTCTTACCTGCGTTTAACTTGGTTAAAAGAACATTTGTAAGTCTGAGACGTAGGAATTTTCCACCTACTCTGTTTGTGTCAAGCACAGGACACAGGCATGCAGTAATAATTCGTATGTTCAGTTTGAAACACATCTGCAGTTAGAATTCCTAGGTAGTGAGGCACTGCACATGCCTGTTAATAGTTATACCATCTCAGCTAATTGTAAACTGAGGACTGCGCTCTTATTTCTAGAAACTTAACTGGCTGTAATAATGCAAGCCTCTTTCCCCGTGGTTATTAAATTCAGTCGCTGGCATGAAATAAAAGCATCTGAGGCTTGCTGTCCTAATGAGTCGACATTCAGTAGAGTTCCAAAGAACATTGGGGATGATTCAATGCAAGGAATGAAACCTAGAGGTTAAATATACAGCTGGGGTGATTGCTCAGAAATGTCCAATCAGAACACACCAGAGCCAGAAGACAGGTAGGTATCTAGCTACCACCTTGGTAAGTGTATGTTAATTATAAACTTTACAAGTCCACCCTATAGATTGTTACCACTGTGCTGGAGACAGACCATCCATTAGCCTGGGGTTTATGCCTAAGGAAACACTTATTTCAAATACCAAGAGGGCCTTGGTGGTTAAGTGGTTTTACTTCGTGTCCAGGAATATGAACTCTGAGGGCTGAGCAGGAAGGCCTGGATCCTCAGAGTTGGATTAAGAGCAGCAAGTCCAGTGACTTACGTCCCTTAAAACTCATAGTGTACCCTGATGTCCATGATTCAAACCAGAAGGTAATAAAAATGAAGAAGCCCAGCATGGTAGCATACATCGTTAGAAGACAGACACAGGCAGATTTCTTTAAGTTGAAGGCTAGCCTGATCTATGTACTGATTCCAGGACAGCCAGAGCTACATAGTAAATCCCTGTTCAAAGCGGAAGAAGAGGAAGAGGAAGTAGTAAATAGTAGTAAATGACACAGGTATGTCTACAACTTTCTAAACTTTTGGGGAAGTGCAGAGTAAGTGCTTGAAGTACTCAGGAGCCAAAACCATATTTTTCTAATATGAGAGAGAGAGAAGGAGAGGGAGAGGGAGAGAGAGAGAGGAGGCTCAGCAGTGAAGAGAGAGAACTGGCCGCTCTTCCAGAGGTTTGCTTCACATCACTCATGTCCTTTTCTGACCTCGGCAGGCATCAGGCATGAATGTGGTGTACTTAGTGCTCAAGGCAGTGCAGGCGGACAAGCCCAGCTACTCTTGAGGCTGAGGCAAGATGACCATAAGCTTGAGACTTGCCTGGATACAAAGTGAGTTCAAGGCCAGCCTGAGCAACTTAGGGAGATCCTATCTCAGAAAGTAAAAAGACATGGGACTATAACTCAGGGGTAGAGCCTTTGCCAGCATGCAGGAAGTCCTAGGTTCAACAGCCAAAAATTACCATGAAAGAAAGAAAGTTAAAGGAAGGAAACCCTTCAGGTTTTCCCAAGTCTCTGTCTTGGACAAAGTGTACTATGTGCAAAGCAAATTCTGGGAGGCAGAGGCTCACAGCTCTGGCAAGCCCTAAAACCTAATAAACCTAATCACTCAAACATGAAGAAATGAGGCTCTTGACCTACAGGAATATGAGGGGAAATGAAATTCCCTCCACATGAGCCAGGAAAGCAAGGAGAGAGCCTTTCTAAGGAAGGTGGCCCGAGAAGCTCTGTTCCTGGTTCTTCTGCAGCAATATTCCACACCTTGCTTTAAATTAGTTTGTTTGATCATTACAAAACATCATACTCAATGCTTCTTCCCTCCCACCATCTCTAGGAAAGCTGGGGGTGGGGGTAACAAACCAACACCACCCCGGTTTTTAATGTTTAAAGGGCTTGAGGCCGGGTGGCCAACCAATGCCTTTAATCCCAGCACTGGGGAATTAGAGGAAAGCAGATCTCTGTGAGTTTGGAATTAGCCTGGTCTACATAGTAAGATCAGACCAACCAGAGGAACACAGTGATAATCTCTCAAAAATGTAGTTTTTGAGGGTATCCAAGCCTTCCGCCCTGCACAGCATCCGAGCACTCAGCTAACTTCTCACTGGCAATTCAGAGCTAAAGCCTTCCCAAGACCCAGGGAACCTTGGCAGTCAGTGTGGTGGTAAACTTGCTGAGCCTCTCCTGGGACCCAGGTCCCATTCTTAGCCTTTTTCTGGACCCCAACACTGAATCCTCATAAGAACTGCAAGGCACAGGTTGCTACTGTCCTCTGACAAAAGCAGGACAACAGGGCCACCTGTCCCAGCACTCTGCCACAAATGGAAGGCCTCCTAAAGCTTCTGCCACAAGGCTCAGCTGCTTCCTCTCAAAGGGTCCACACTCCCTACCTCACACACCTAAGAGGAAGTGTCACTAGCTCTACATATGCTCTTTAAAATGTTTAAGATGCACAATATGACTTAGACTGCGCCTTGGCACATGGCTTCCTAATGGCCCATGAGCTATGCACCACTAAAGGACCATGCAATTTTTCTAAAGCACAGCAATATACACTGTGGCATGTACTGGCTTCGCTCAGACAAGTGTTCTCTTTTTCATTTACCTGCCTGTACTCACTGCCAGGAACTGACTGACCCAGGACAAAACACTGTGACAATGTTTTTTCAAGGACTGGGGACTGGCCTCAGAGGGAGCTGTGAGGCTTTTATCGTCTCAGGAATTCTGACCGTGTGAAGAAAGGAGAAGAGATGGAGGCTCATTTCTATAGAATAAGTTGCATAATCCATGGGATAAGAATAACCAATCCCGTATTTTTTTTTTTGCCTCTTAGAAAAGAAAATATAACCTCACATCTTGGAAGATAACCAAACCATATTACAAGAAAAATCATAATTGTTTCTGGAAAAAGTCAAATTAATTTCATGCCTTAGACTCGAGTTTAAAATTATAGATATGAGTAGTTGTGTACAGGAATATGGCATAGGGGTCAAGAGAACACACTTAGAGTCAGGTGATTAAAAAATAGATAATATCCCATAACTTACATTCCAGACGCATTATCAAATAATTAAAGAGCAGAAAAGTTCATTAAGGAGTATCTACTGCCTAGCTTGGAAAGAAAATGTCACTTCAAAGATAGAAGCAAAAGAAACTAGCCTGAAATTTTACCTAGAGTGAGGAAACAGAAGACAGATGAAGGCCTGCCTGGGGGCAGTACGGAAGTCAAGCACAGAACCCACTTGGGACCAACACGTGTCTTCTGACCCTGGGAAGCTGGCACGCCCACGGAGAGCATCCCGGGGGAACAAGAAGACCACCCCTCCACTTTCACGTTCCACGGGGGAGAACTTCAGTTCCTTCTTTCATTCTTTTCTTATTGGAAGGTACAAAGTTGGAAGGAAATTAACTAGAACAAAAGCACAATGGGTACATTCCCCCACAGGAAAAACCCACATCTGAGGCAGTGTCCGGCTCAGAGAAGTCAGTAAAAGCCGGCTCCGGTCGATCCTCCGTACCCAGCCCTCGCCAAGCACGCGCTCCTCAAACCTGTGACCACCCGGCACCAGCTGCGGGACAATAGGTCCTTGTGCCAAGCGCAGAAGATGTGCCTTCCCGGGGCAGATTCTCTCTTTTCTATACGCACCCCTTCGCTCTGTCCTGGCCCATGGCTGCCACCTTCTTGGTCTCCCCTGGTGAGGCAAGCTCCGTCACTACCCGCGCAGCGGCATCCAGAAGGACCGGGAACTGCGCACTCGGACCTGACCGGTTACTTTCAGAGATGGCAAACTTCACTTCTGACTCTCCGCTTACCCGCAGCCCAGTACCTATCTCCCAGTCGGTCCCTGGTCCCCGCGCGGGCCTGCCCCGGTAGAACTAAGCGCGACCCCCGGGATGGGTGTCCATTAACCCCGGGATCGAAAAGGCTGCAACTGCCTACCTGTGCAGGCCTGGCCGAGCGCAGGTGGAGCGCGGCGCGGACCAATAGGCGGAACGTTCCTGGCCTGGACCCCGATCCCCACCCCGATCCCGACCTCTGGCCCCCGCCTGGCTGGGGTCCCAGCCCTAGCCCAGCTAGCCACTCACGTATCGGCGCACAAGCGTCCTCAGTTGGCTGCAGTCCATGGTTGCCGCTCCGGGCTCCGCGAGCCCCCGGGCTGCAGACGCAAATGCAGCCGCCCCCCGCCCGGTCACGGCCTGGGCGGCGCGGGGGGCGGCCGCGGCCCCTCCGCGCTCATGCCCCGCCGGCGGCGGCCAAGGGACGCGGCTCGCGAGCAAGTAGCTCGGAGGAAGCGACCCGAGCCCGGAGCTGCTCCCGTCGGGCCGGCTCGGCCTGCGCACACTGCTCCACGCCTGCTCCTCCCGCGGCCGCCGCGCCTCTGGAGCCGGCTCTGCCCCGCTGCGCCCCGCGCGTCACGGGCGCGTGTGAGCATGCGCGCGCCGCAGCCCCCGCCCCGGCCCCGCGCGCGCGCCGCGACTCTCTAGCGCGCGCCGCCGCCCTGTTGCTTCCGCCCCCTTGCAAGGCGGGAGAGTATTGTAGCCGCCTTCGTGTGGCTCGTCTGGTACCGGATTCTCACCTCTCCCTAGCTCACTCTTGTTCTGGAGAAGAAGACTGGCTGTAAGCCCAGGGTCTGATGGCGGGTGCGGTGGGCCCGAGTCCCCGAGCCTATGGGTCCTCCTGCCTTGGTGTGGACATAAGGCCCGGGATCCTCAGGTGGCTGCTGGATGAAGGAAGACACCACCACCCCTTTTTAGGACTTCCTCCCTTGAGACCCAGCCGAATATGTTCTGATCCAGTTCTTATGATTACTTTCTACCTGCTGCTGGGGCTCTGTCTTGGGTCCTCCATCCATACCCAAGGCCTCTGGGTCTTGCTTGGTGGTTCAGCCCCCTGTCAAGTACTTCCTGCTACCAGCTTTCTGCTAAATTACCATCACTAGCACCCCCAGTTCCAGGTGTAAACCTGCACGGATGTGAAACAATATACAGCCTGCACAGCTTTCCTTACCTTCGGGTCCCCCTAACTTAGCTGATGTCTACTGGTTCCACATCCTCTGCTTTTGCTTCAGATAACTGGAGAATCCGATGGGGACTAAGAATCTACAGTGGTCAGTCAGGAGCACCAGACCGAGGATTAGGAATGCATTTAAAACCCTTCTCCAGGAGTGTGGGGGAGCCCTGCTACAGCTACAGCTCGGACTAGACACAGAGACAACGGACCAGTTCCATTGACTCAACAGACATCACCACCACCACCCCCAGCCACTAGCTCACTGTTGACCATTTTCCATCCAATCTCCCCGCGGCCTTCTGTCTTATGCTTTGCCTAGGTTTCACACCTGTATCTTACTACATGCTGAAGATACTGAGCCAGTCTCAGTGAACATGTTTCTTTCAGGCCTTCCTTGACTTGTCATAAACCTGATGGTGTTGGAAGGCAGCTATCACCATTACTCCTTATGGTGTGGACTCTTGAGGCACAGCAAGCCCCTGTGCCTGGGGGCCAGCAGCTAGCTAGTCCCTGCACCTGGTGGATTTTTGAGACATAATCTTTATCCTAGGCTGGCCTCGAACTCTATACAATCTTTCTGCCTCAACCTTTCAAGTGTTGGGAGTACAGGAGTGAGCCCCATGCCCAGTTTATTCTCCATAATGAGGAAAGCATGTCCCTAGTTGTTGGTACAACAGACGTGACTTCATCCTTGTCCTCCCAGCCTTCACTCTTTGTGGGGCTCAGGGTACTCTGGTTCCTCCCAGCTAACACCATCCTATCAAGTGGCTGGCTTATTCTAAAAGAGAAAGCTGAAGAACATGGAGAGGGACATCCTGGGAGGGTGTTTAGTGAGGATTTCCTCACTCTTAAAACAGCATGCTCTCTCTTTTGAAATGGAAGCTGTTATCTGGGGATGGTGCCTGATGCTTTGCAGCCTCCTTGCAGACACCAGACGATCAGAAGTGGTAGCCTGAGGAAGGTATTCTTGCTGGGAATAGAAGCATGAGAAAGTGAGCAGAACAAGGAAGGAACCAGAGATTCATTAAACCATCCTAACCAGAAACTTAGAGCTGTGCAAATCAGTGCAATATGTTTAAACCAGATAAGTTGGACTTTCCATTACCAACAGATGCCAGCACTTTTAACCCATAAGAACAAATCAGTTAGGACGCTGTTAAAAATAACAGAAACTCCGACTCATTCTGTGTAATAAGTCACTGCCCATGCAGGTGTTTGAACAGCAGAGCAAGCACAGGCCAGGACTCCCAGGCTTGGCAGGTTGTTCTGCCCTCCGTAGTATTGGCTGGGAATCTCCAAGCTACCACATTCTTCTGGAGGCTCTGCCAAGGTAGGAATGTCCTCATAGATGGAGTCTTATGGAGGTGGAGATCTAGGGGCTTAGAGGGTGGGGTTGTTCCTCCTTTAAAATGGCTTCTTAAACTCAGTGATCAAGCCTGGTTTCTTTATACAGTGATTGGGTCTCTCAAGAGTCAAAATGGGCACTACAGAGTCACTAAAGGTTGAGTTTGGAGTCTCCAGAGCATTTGCTCTGCCACAGTCTTCTGGAGGAAGAGGTCACATTCCTGCTGCCTCCCTCCACAAAAAAAAAAGAAAAAAAGAAAAAAAAGAAAAAAAAAACAAATACAAAAACAAAAAAACCTACCAGTAAGCCATATTTCCATGACATCCTCCAGGTCACCACAGGTGCTGCCCTAAGACAGCAGTATTGCACAAATTCTATTTGGTATTATAATAGAAATCTGGAGTCAAGTACTGGAGAAAAGCTGAAATATCCGAGAGACAGGAAACAAACCACAGCCACCTGTCACCCAGCCAACACTTCAGGTCTTTCTTCCGGAATCCTCTGCCTCCAACCTCTCCATCTTCAGGTGACAAGGAAAGTGGCAGGGGAAGCTCAGTTATCTTACTTTCTAGTTGAACTTTCCTAGAGCTAGGACTAAAGGTGTGTGCTATTCTACCTAGCTCTGTTAGCTCTTGAACTCACAGAGATCAAGACTGACCTCTGCCTCCTGAGTGATGGGATTAAAAGCAGGGGTCACCACTCCCTGACCTTCATGGTTTGGCTTTGTAGGTGGCTCTATCCTCTGATATTCCAGAGGACACTCTTTCTATTAAATATACAATATTTCACCACATAGCAGGCAACACCCAACAGGAGTTACTTCATGTACCTCCCACAATCCCTTCCAGCTCCCTGACCATTTTGTCTGGAATCTTCTTCTGCAGAATAAGATCTTATTTGACCATCCTTTTATTGCAGAAATACTTACTTGCAATATGTCATATAAAAGACTAATATTTTTTGAGGGGTATATGAACACTCATGATACAAATTGAACCTCAAGACAATTCTTGGAGATAGGAACTGTCCCACAACAGGCAATCCACTCTCTGAGAACACAGGAACAAAACGGGGCTCAGGGTCCTGGCTGCTTCTTAATGGGGTCTGGCCACACCCCGTTCAGGCTCTCTTTTCTTTTCTTTGTTATTTTTATGTAAATTTCCCACCTTCTTAGTTTCCTTTAGTTCCAGGTAACAGCTTCTTCCCTTAGCACTTTTATGGCATCAGTGAGTAATGTGTGCGCATGTGCTCAGAGTATGTCATCTAACCCTCACAGATTATGGTTACTTGGGGTAGTTTTTGTAAATAGTGCTTGCCCAAGATTACTTTGTCCCAGGCGTTTTGTACCAGTGCTTTTTAAAGCTCAAAGTTATAGCATGATGAGCTCTGAGCAGGTGAAAAAGGCTTTGCTGGGGATGGCACGGTCATCGATCTTCCAGTCTTTGGCACAAGGAGGGACCTTGTATGTGCAGGTGCTTGACAAATTGTGAGGGGATTAAATTACACACAGGCTGCCATTTCAGCAACTGAGCATCAGCAGGAAGAACAAAGGGAGGCCGTGAAGCATTGCCAGAGAAAGAAGCACTTACAGTCCACAGCAGGTCATCCAGGAGGGGCTCCTGTGACTGTGTCACAACACTGTGGAGTGAGGTCCCGGTCTCAGAATGTCCTTGAGATCATGCTAGCATCCAGGGTCTGAGACACTTGCCTGGAATGTATCTGGAGGTAGGTGTCTGTGGGGCAGTACCAGAGTTCTGAGAGAGTTTCACAATGTAGTGCTGTGTCTTGGTTAGCTAGCGTTTCTATAACTATGATAAAAACACTCTGATCAAAAGCAGCTTGGGGAGGAAAGGATTTATTTCTCTTAGAACTTTCAGGTCACACTCCACCACAGAGGGACATCAGAGGAGAAACCTCTCACAAAGGGAAGTCAGGACAGGAACCTGCAGGCAGGAACTGAAGCAAGAGCCATCAGGGAACACTGCTTTGTGGCAATATATTGTATATTTAATAAAATTTGTCTGGAATATCAAAGGACAGAATCACCCACAGACAAGCCGTGAAGGGTGGGGAGTGCTGACCCACACCTCTAACCCCAGCACTCAGGAGACAGAGATTCATCTGGATCTCTGTGAGTTCAAGGCCTAACAGCCAGGCAGTAGTAGCTCACACCTTTAAACCTAGCTCTAGGAGAGTTGAACCAGGGAGTAAAATAGCTGGGCAGGGAAAGAAATATAAGGCAGGAGAAGGAGAAGTTCAGCCAATCTGTCTGAGTGACCAGTCAGATTGAGGACCCATGAAGATAGGATTTACCCTTTTCGGCCTGAGAAGTTGGCTGGGTGAGATTTAACTGTGGTTGTTTCTCTATCTCTCTGATATTCCAGCTTTTCCCCAATATCTGGCTCTGGATTTTTATTATAATACTAACTAGAATTTGTTATCTGGCACCCAACACGGCAACTACCTAGTTTAGTAGCAGCTCCAGGAGGGGGTCCGGAAGAGAAAAACACAACCCACCAGGAGAGGGAAGCCACTGACTGAAAAACTCACCCAGGGGAACATGGAGAAGAAACATATGTGACAGGCTCTGCCTAAGGCCAGAAGGCTAACTCCAAACAGAAAATCTAGCCAGCTGGGTAGTGACTCCAGGCATGTGTAGCTCTGGCCAGCAAGGGGCCCTTTGGGGAATTCGTACCTCAAAAGTTGAGTGCCAGATATAGCATGAATTATATTTAGTATTATAATAAAAACCCGAAGCCAGATATTGGAGTAACTCGCTTACCCTTCAGGACTTGTTTGGCCTGCTTTCTTGTACCACACAGTATGGCCTGCCCAGAGATGGCACTGCACCAATGGACTGGGCTGGGCCCCCACATCAATTATCAATCAAGAAAAATGCCCCGCAGATGTACCTACAGGCTGTTTTCTCAACTGAGAGTTCCTCCTTCCAAGAGCCTCTGGGTGTGTGTCAAATGACAAGACAAAACTCATCAAACAAGCAGCACATCCAGGAGCCCTAATCATGCTCCACCTGCCCTGGCCTCCCAAGAGCTGGGGTTAAAGTGTGCACCCTAGCTGGGCATGACATTTTATAGTTTTACGAAGCAAAGTCATAAATCCAGGCAAATTTAAAACACATTCATTGGTGGAGCATGATGGGAGCATAGGCCTCAGATGTTATCTGATAACATTCTTTGCTTTGGGGTTGGTGGAAGCTAGTGATCTGCTAAGTCAATAGATTCCAGAAGGTTTTTATGTTAGTCACAGGATGGTAGTTCTGACACAGAGGTGGCCAAGAAGAGGTCTAAAGCTGGTACAGGAACCGCCTCTGGACCAGCAGCATTCCAACCTCTCCACATCACTGTGGTCCCTATCAGCTAACCCCTGTTGACACAGTTTCTCTCCAGGAACTAATTCTCCTGGACAGGTCTCTGAGGTTTTGCTTCATCAATATGCAGGATCTTTCCTTCCTCAAGTTCTTCATGCAGGAGAGGGTTCCAGCATCAGTGGGGTCCTGGTGCCTCCCAAGGCTCTCTTTTCCTAAGTGGGCTACCTGTCCTCCAGGTGAGAATTTGGGGGATTAATTCGCTTCTCCACATCTTATTTTCTCTTGTTTTTCAGAGAGACGAGTGCCTTTATTCTCTACATTCTCTTATTTTGTTCTCTGAAGAATCAATGGTTTTTATCCCAGTTTTCCTCAAAGGAAAACAAAACAAATTCTGTGGTGTGTAAAATTACCAATAAAGTAAATAAAAGCAATTTGTTGTACCCATTTATTTGAACAGTAATTTTAATGCAAGCTGTTAGTAAACCTCTGACAAACTAAATAAATGGTAGGCTATCTGAAATATGAGTTGGACAATCATTAGCAATTCATCATTATCCAAGGCAATTTGTGTTTTTGCTTGAGCAAGCCTCTTGGATATTGTATAACATGGTTTTAAAGAATGTTCTATTTATGGGTACTTTCCAGAAAATAAGGAAAATGGTCTCTCTTGCCCCATTGCTCTTATAAATAGGAAGATAAAATGTTTTTCCTTAAAATATCTTCCATTTATTGTAATTTGTAAGAATATTTTATCAGTTTTAACTGGAAATTACCTAAGTGTATTCAGAACATGCTGGGTATTGGTGCTGAACTCCTGGAACCACAGCACTTAGGAGGCCGAGGCAAGATGATCAAGAGTTTAAGGCTAGTCTCACTCACAGGGTGAGGACCTATACTAGAAAGATAAAAATTTAAAAAGCCAAAGAATATATGTTTAAGAAAAATCAGAAGCTGGATATAGCAGTATTTCCTGAAATCCCAACCCTTGAAGATAGAGGCAGAAGAATAATGAGTTTAAAGTCAGTCAGTCAGTCTTCAACTACATACCAAATTAAAAACAATAAGAGAACTCACCTCAAAAATACAAAAACAGGGAGAGGAAGGAAGATAACTGGTTGGTAAAGTGCTTGCTGCATAAGCATGGGGACCTGAGTTCAGATGTCTAGCACCCATGCATAAAGCCAGAATTCCAGCACTGGGGGGGGGGGGAGGGGGACAGAGGCAGGTAAAACCTGGGGGCTTGCTGGCCAGGAAGTCCAATAAAAACATTGATCTCCGGGTTCAGTAAGAGACTTGCCCCAAGAAACAAGGTGGGAATAGGGGAATTCTCCTTACATCATCTTCTGCCTTTTGTATTTACTACACATGCACACACACACACACACACACACACACACACACACACACACCCCTTATTGAAGACATTATGCTAAATGAAATAAGAATTATAGGATTTCTTTTATATGAGGTTACTAGAGCTACCAAAGTCATAGCAAGAGAGAGGACCTATAGATTCCAGGAGCTAGGGAGCTTGGGAAGTTGGTGCTTAATGAGTCAGTTTCAGCTGGGAAGGCAGAATGTCCTAGAGATGGATATGATGGCTGCTATGATGCTGTGTGACTCTGCAATGACCCTGAAATTAAAATGTTGAAAGCATAAGTTTGATATTACATAATTTTTATCTCACTAAAATCAATTAGTGTCCTAGGATGAGAGCTTTTGTTTTGATAAAACAGTACATATGAATAGGGCTCTATTTGGGTAATCTACACCGGTATGAAGCCTGCCCAGATCAAATTCTACCTTTCTTTCCCACTCCATCCCCACTCCCAATGCATAGTAATCACCATTCTTTCTGATTCTTTTAATTTCTTTTGGTTCCCATGTAGGGAAAGAACATATGGCCCTTGTCTTTCTGTGTCCAACTCCATCCACCTTCCTGCAAGTGGAAGGGTCTCATTATTTGTACCTGGTGACACTCACTGTTCATAAGTGCTGCCTTTTTGCTGTGGGATAATGCTCTCATAAATATTTGTCACCCATATTGGTTTAATAAAATGCTGATTAGCCAGTAGCCAAGTGGGAAGTATAGGTGAGGTAACCAGACTAGGGGGATTCTGGGAGGAGGAACAGCAGAGAAGCAGCCACCAGCCAGATACAGAGGAAGCAAGATGAGAATTCTCAACTAAGAAAAGTTATCAAGCCGTGTGGCTAAAACAAATAAGAACTATGGGTTAATTTAAGTATAAGACCTAGTTAATAACAAACTTGAGCTACTGGCTGAGCATTTATAAGTAATATTAAGCCTCTGAGTTAATTATATGGGAAGCAACTGCTGATATTTTTCCCCTTTTATCTGTGATGGGCTCTGGGCTGGTTCTATCTCTCAACCATTGGGGATTTTGTTGGTTTTCAAAGCTAGACCACCAGGAGACAGCAATTCTGCCATAGGAACACAGGGAAGAAAACCTGGGACCTTTGTGTGGTTGCATTGACTCTGAATCATCTAAGTTTCTGGCTTGTGTTGGGTGAGATTTATCCTAGACCACTAAAGACAGTAAGGAAGTTAGTGCCAAAGGTTTGTCTAGAAGTGGGTATTTTTTACATGCAAGCCTGTAATCTCAAGGTGGATCCTTGTGGAAGTGGGGTCTGTTTTCCAGATGAGGGAAACTAATTCTCCAATCTTAACTCTAAAAGACAGCCAATGCAGGGCTCATTCACAACCACATTGCCTCCTAAAACCAGGCCTTCAGTTACAACAGGTCTCTCAATTATGGCCATTTCTAGCCCCACCCCATCTCACCACCCATGGCCCACTGACAGTTAACTAATCTTTGTCACCAGGGCATCCCTGGGATATGAGAGAATTGAACTGGAGTTTTCTTCCCCAAACCTTTTCTCTGTTAATCTTTTCCCCCAGGCTTGTCCTGCTGGAAGATGGACAGAAGAGAATCACAAATGTGGTTCTGGTGCCAGGCAGAGGGACCAGATGTCCTTCAACAAGTCCTTCAAGACTCCAAGCTCCATCATGTGTTGGGGACAGTAACATCTACTTCTTGGATTGCTCTGAAAAGTGCATGAATGAATTCATCCCAGACCAAGCCTTTGCTCAAGGCCTGGCCCAAGTAGATACCTACCCAAGCAAGTTCTTCATTCTTCCTGAACACTGCTCTCTCCTGTCTCTGTTGAGACCAGGTGTTGGCCTCAGCTGGCTTGCCCTCCAGGCCCAGAACCCCATGTTCTCTCACCAGTCTTGGGTTCCTGCTGTTTACCCACAGGTGTGGGTAGGACTTGGTGCTGAGAAGCAGCTTGACCATGCCACCACATGAGTCTTTGATGCTCACCAATTGCCAATGCATATCCTTGTATCCCTTCTCTTTGCCTGGCCACTGCACACAAGCAAGGGTGAGGCTTAGGGGCAGGTAGGGCCCAAGCTCTTCCTTCCAGTTCTCAGATTGACGCTGTGAAAGAAACTGGGCCAAGGCAGAGAGATAGAGGATCGGGGCAGGAAAAAGCATTTTGAGTAGTACAAAGAGATCTGGTGACCTCTTACCCCTGAGGGTCTGGGGCTAGGCTCTGGATAAAACAGCAAGTTAGTACTAGTCTCAATTTGAAGGCCTGGCAGGAGAGGGTGACCCAGCATCCCACATTGCAGCCTCATTTTAAGCATTAATAGGCATGATGGGTTGGTGTGGGGTGATACAGAGATCCACTGGATCCAAAAGACCATCGTGGTGACGAAGTTCCACAACTGGAAGGAAGGTGACTCAGCGAGCATAATTGTCATTAAGCAGAGAGGCCACAGCTAGATGACACCCCTTTCCAGAGTGCCCAGAAGGATAGGGATGCTCAGGAGGTGTCCCTTGTATGTGGTGCCCTTGGTGTCCAGGAGCCCCATGACTGTGTCACCACCACATGGAGTTCCCAAATAGCCCCCACTTTCTCTCTGAGATTTTGCAAAGTTCTCACACCACGGCAGCTTGTAGCTTTCTCCCAGATGCACCCATAAAATACAAATGACTTTGCCGAGCACTGCGCCCCTATGACCTCTGAACAATCACTGACCTGTTGCTAGTCCCAGTAGCCCAGTCTAGCTGGTTTCACAGACCTTCTTCCATCCATGGAATCCTGCTGTGTGTCTTTCAAGGCTGGTCCCTGGGAATGAATCCAGGGCAGAAGGCTGGGGCATCTGGTAAATGGATCTTAGCAAGCTCCAGAATGTGTCCTGATATTCAGACCCCAGGAGGCATGTCCTCGAGGTGTGCCCCATTCAAAGAGACCATTCAGATGGCTATGTCACCTCCGTCTTCTCTGGAGATGACATTTGATTTTTTCTATGCATTTCTGTAAGACAAAGGTTAGTTTTCTGTATTACAGCGAATTGGGGTATATGAAAAAGTATTCTTAAATTTTTTCTGAACAGGTATATTTGCATTACTTTGTGAAAAAAGAGGATGGTACAATTCACCCAAATCTTGATGTGAGGGTGGACACTCACAGCTTTTGCTTTTCTTCCTGCTTCCATACTTCTAAGTTCTGAATTTCTCGAAGAAGCTCCAGCTCTTGGCTCTTTCATGCTCGGCACAGCCCTGAGTGGTCTTACCGGAAGTGCTCACTAAGTCGCTGATCTGTGATATTATTGAGATTGACAAGATACTTGGGTTTATGGCACATGATTCACAGGCTCTCCTTATGTCCCACCAGTGTCTTCCTCCTCATGTTTTTTTTCCTTAAAGGTGATTGCTGCCTTCCCCATTCTGTTCTTGTTCTTATATATCTACTAGAAATTCACAACCCAATTCTGGCAAAGTTGTATGATCTTCCAGCCCTGGTGGTTCACTCCTTTAATCCCAGCACCAGGAAGACTAAGGCAGGATTTCAGCAAGTTTGAGGCTAGGCCTGGGCTATGGGAAGGGCTGTCTATTAAGGATCAGTTAATGGTCTCTTTAAAACCAGGTCCTGTTTCTAGGCAACAAGACAGGGAACCCAGGCTTATATTACAAGACACTGAGTTCTGCTAAGAGCCAGTGAGCTTAGAAAGCCTCCCTGGTCTCAGAGGGTACTGTAACCCACCAGCACCCCAATTTTAGCCTAAAGAATATACCAGTAGGGTCCATGTGTCAAATTCAGACCTTGCCCCTCAAGGCACAAATCATCTAAGTTCTAGAACTTAGTTCCAGAAGTAAGAAATGATAGAGATGCTGTGCGGCTCTTAGCAAGCTCATGCTTCTGTGTGTTCAGTAAGTAGATATCCACACCTTGCTGCAGGCAGCACCCTGGGCATAATGACCAGTGTATGTGAACCATGCAGCCAGACCTGTTTGGCATCTTCTGCACCTTATGCCTTCCAGCTGGCACCCAGTCTTCTTCTCTAGTACATGCCCCCTGCCAAGCCTCTGCCTAGCCTCCTCATTCAGGGAAGTCTGCTATGGGGCCACTTACCAGTTCCTACCAGCAGCCAACTACCGCCTGCTAACCCAGCCCCGTCTTGAGGAACTTCCAAGTCAGTGCTTCCCGAGCAGAAGATAATTCCTGGCCTGTTCTCAGTCATCTCCACTGGGATGGAGGAGGAGGAGGATAGTTCCTTCCAGTCACGTACCTCTTACCCCTTCGGAGATTCTTTACTGCGGCTAGACTTTGTTTTACCTCTCCATTTACGTGAGATGAAGGAGGGGACTCTGGTGTTTGACCACCATAATAGGATTTACATCCTTCTTCTGCCCCCAGGACAGCCAATGGGACTTGCCCAACTAAAGTCAATGGCTTTTACTCTTCGGTGATTGACCAAAATGCAGTGGGAGTGTTCACAGCCTGGAATGGGGTTGACTTGCCTGTGGTATGGCCTCACCATGATCCCAGGTATCGGCCTGGCCTTGTCATTGTCTGGGTCCATTTTCTGATATTGTCCTTCCAACTCCCATTAGTTCTGTGAGCCCTTTAGCCGTGCAGTCTGTTCCCTTTGACTCTTAACAATGACTGATTCTGACAGACTGAGGCAGGGGCCCAGTTTCCCAGAACTATTTATCTCACTCTAGACAAAAAGCTACGTAAAGAAAACCCACAATTGAATCCTTACCGTCAGACCTCTAAGCTCTGAAACTGCTAGAGCAAAAGCAGTTCAAGACACAAGCACGGGCAGCAACGTCCTCAACAGGATGCCAACACCCAGAAAACAGAAGCAGCAATTGGCTAATGTGATTACATGAAAAAGCTTCTCCACATCAAAGGAAATGATTGACAGAGTGAATAGACAGACAGTAGAACAGGACAGAATATATGCTGGCTATACCTGTGATCAGGGATTAATATCCAGAATATGTAATGAACTCAGAAAACTTAAAAAAAAAAGAATGAGTAAATCAACCAATAAATGGGCAGGTGTTCTGACCATACATTTAAGAAAATACAAAGTGCTCAGCAGGCAAAGGTCTCCAAGAACTTCAGCTTGATATCTGGAAACAACATGATGGAAGCTGTGAAGTGACTCTTGGAGGTTTGTCCATATGATCCAGCTGCCCCACCCCTGTATGTTCCACAGTGCCTTATAGCCACACTTATTGCTGCATACAGTCAACTTATAGATTCAGCCCAGGTGGCCTTGATAGAAGGATAGATGAAGAAAAAATGCTGGATACACACAGTGGCGCTCCATCCCACCCCAAAGAAAAATGGACTCATGTTATGTGTAGGACCATGGATAGAATTTGTCATGTTAGGCAAAACAAGCCGGGCTCATAAAAACAAATATCACATGTCTTTTCTCACTTGGAGTATAGGGGGATAAACAGAAGATCATCTGAATGTAGAAGGGGCACCGGGGACATATGAGGCGATGAGGTAGTGGGGACCAGGAAGAGTGGTTGAGAGTGTGGGTACCACTGAAGCATGATAACATGTGAATCACATGATACACATGTCACAGTAAGACACACCAGTAAGAACAATAGAAGTTCATTGACGATTGTAAAGCAGAATAAATTATTTCTTTCAGTTACTTATTTCCAAGACCCCTGGTTCACCTTCTTCAACTCTGCTGGCCTTCCTGGGTGTTTCCCAGGGAGCATCCCTAGCAGTTATGGCACACAAGACAATCTGGAGACAGGTCACTGTGGCGTTGGGGTCTAGACCCTGGGTTTCTGTATCACTGCTGTCACCCTGGGCAGCTACAGTGCTCATGCTCTCCTGGCCTTGCCGTGACAGAGACAGTAACATCCTTGGCCCTAGGACTGTCATGGCACTACATGGTTGAAGTACATGAAGCTCTTGACATGGGGTCTCTGTAAATGTTCGCTATTATTTCAACCTATTGATAGCAGACAATGTTGTTTTCAGTTCATTATTTTTTTTCCTCCTCTAGGGGAAGGATGCTTTAGGAAAGGTATTAATCTCCAGTCTCTTTAAAGCATGATTCATGGTAGAGGGCCCTGGGACAGTGCAGGTGTCATGGTGTTCATGGTTACTAACATTCCCTGCAGTGAGACAAACCTATTTGTAGATCTCAAAACCTCACCAAAAGTACAACTTACACAACTGAATAGACAATGCTCTGAGCACTCTGTATTCTTTCCGAGAGAAGCTTGGATCCCATTGTTGAACTGATACAAAAATGGCACCATACCCCTACCCTCTACTTGGTCATTTCCCCATCTCTGTGATGTGGCTCCTGCTCCCCTCATGGTAGAGGCAATAGGATCCTGGCTTATAATTCTTTCCTTTGACTTAAAGTAAGCCAGAGTATTTTTCTCCTAAGATCATGTTTAAGGGGAACATGATACAGCTGGAGAGAGTCAAAATACTGAACAAGCAGAACAGCATTGGGGCTGCACCAGCTATCACGACCTCTCAGAAACCAGGGAACCTGCTATAATGTCACTGTGAATACAGCGATTGAATCAATAGTAGAATATGGAAATCAAAGGATTATAAATACTTAAACTTAATTTTAATAGCTGAGTGAATAAAATGGTAAAGTAAGAAAAACAGAAGATTGATGGGTGTGCCCCCAAATAGGAAGGAGTAGGGTAAAGTGGGGCATGGGGGGAGTGGAGTGGAGTTGGGGAGTAGGGTCAGGTAGAGTGGGGTATTATGAGACAAGACAGGAAAGGATGAGATGGAACTTTCTGCTAAAAGGAGAGTGATATGGGAGAGTCATGATGACTAATCAAAGCAGGGACAGGTCAAGCTATGGCCAACTGGGATCCAGCAGAGGGCTGATCTATGACAGCCAGGCAGGCAAAGATGCCTCCATTTTGAGAGGTTCAAATTATGCCACAATCCATGTTTTGTGCTATGATTTGAGGAAAGGAGTCCCCCAGGGGTCTGAAGAAGAGAGAGATGTCCTGAAGAAGGTTAAGATGTGGGAAGCTGTGTATGTTAAGCTGTGTGACATGTACTCTGAGGTTTCCGTAACTGGCAACATAGGTGGACATTGGTCGAGCAAGGAAATTCCACAGGTTTCTCAGAAATCAGAGCAGTCAGCTAGATCTAGACAACAGCATTAGTTTCCTCTAAGTGTACTGCTAACTCAATAAATTCTTATAACTGTAATATTAATGTTGCTTAGACTACTATCCAGTGCATTAAGTAATTACATGTTCCCTGTTTTACAGACTGAGTTTGATTTGTCAATTTACTATTATTTAACAACCTGGGGAAATCCTTATTGGTAGCTGTTGCTATGGTGTGAAGCTCAAATGTCCCTCATAGGCTCACGGGTTAAAGGATTTGCTTCCAATGCAGCAGCATCCACAGTGGTGCTTTGCAAAGTGATTGGATCAGGAGGAATCTGACCTTATAAATGAACTGATCCACTTAAAGATACATAACTAATGAAATCTTAGGAGTTGGTAGAGATAATTGGGAAATGAACTTAATAAGAGGAAGCAGGGCATAATGACCCGCCATTGGAGGGCATATTTTGTTTCTCTCTTCTTCCTGGCCACCATAATGTGAGCAGCCTCTAGCACCACACACTGACCATAGATTGACTCTCCAAAACTATACCAAAGTAAGTGTTTCCTGCTTTTTAAAGATCTTTATCTGCTATTTTGTCAGAGCAATAAATACTAACACTATTCCCAAAGGCAAAGCGTTTGAGGCACACTCCTGTTGTCATGGTTATCTTAACTGTCAACTTGACAGCTAACATCCTCTGGGGGGGAGGGGAGACTCAATTGGGAATTGTCTTTATCAGATTGGCCCAAGGAATTGTCTTGACTGTTACTTGATGTAGGAGAGTCCCACCCATGGTGGACAAGAACACAATAGCCCTTGCCAGAGCCCTGGTGTCATCTGTCTGCCACACTTGCTCATCATGTTCACCCACCGACCCTGCCTCAGAAAGTGGAGCAACATCTGCAAAGCACTGCTGTCCCAACTACTGCCATCTACTGTCATGATTGCTATCCCATTTTTAGCTGCTTCATCGACCCAATCACCAGGTTCCTGCTGGCCTTGGAGAGTTGGGACTGACTGCTGCTTTCAGTTTGGGCTGGAAGATGTTTGCTCTGTGATTACAGGTGGGATTGGGGCCGCCCTTTAACAACTACTTCCATGTATTGAATACAGGGACCTGCAGCCTGCGTTTGTGAAAGGGATGAGTAGTTGTTGACCCCACTCCGTGCTTGCTCCCTGAAGACCTGAACCAATCTCCTCCACACCTCTTTCTTCCCTTCCTCTCCAGTTCTCTTCGTCAGTCCTTCAATCTTCTCTCCCCTCCCTCCCTTCCTTGATTCCTTCCTCTCTCTCTCCTTCTTTTTTGACAGTCTCGCATTGTAGCCCATGTTGGCCTGTACCTATGTTGCCTAGGCTAGTCTCAAACTCACAGCCATCTTTATGTCTCAGCCTTTGGGTTCTGGGATTACCCACCATGCCTGCCCCCCCCCCCCCCCACACACACCTTCTTTCACATTGAAAACTTTTCAGTCAAGCACAAGCCAAGGACTCTTCTCAAGTGCTAGAGGTCATGTGCTGAGTGAGGTATTTGCTAGGAGAGCAGGGTGGGGTTGTGCAGCTGTGATGGGCAGGTTCAGGAGCCAGGCTTTGCTCCTTTCTGCACAGCATAGGGAACAGCTCAGGAAAGCTGGCTCCTAGGCTGGGGCTGCAGACCTGTGCCCTTTGCAATAGAAAGAAAGGAAATGCAATACTTCTCTACCTATCCGACACTGTTGTCTTGGATACTCCACTCTCACTTGAGCGGGAGCCGCCTCAGAATGGAGCCAGCACTCTGTTGTTCCCCCACAGCAACATCACTGCAGGCTCCGGAAACTACAATTCACATCCTGATCTTGTCAGGGAACCTGTCTCGGCCACAGACAAAGGCTAGTGTATTATTAACTCCCTGGGAGCGCTCTCATTGCACAGGCAGCCTGTGGGCTCACAGGCATGCATTAATAATAAGCGTCTTTCTTTTGTTGCTTGCTCACATGGTGATGATGTAAATTCTGTTTTTTCTTGGAAAAATTTGTGAGTATGTTGAAGTAAACTCTCAACAAGGATTCCTTACGTTCAAATCAGCTCCACAATTATACAGCAAGTGAAGGCGCTTTTAAGTTTCTATTCAATGTTTCCACAAGGCTCCTCAGGCATGAGGGTCACTATAATAAAACAATATACAAATCCAAAAATTATTGTCATATACACAAGAACTAGCCAGAGTTCTACCTTAATTAAAACATGAAATGATGAAAAATGCTACAGATCAGACTGAAGATTATAGATAGATTATAAACCAAAGAAATACACTTACTTCAGTGGCAAAATTGAGGCAATTCATACAGATGGTTGAAGTGGAAATGTTTCTCAGTTTTTAAAAATCATCATAGAAGCTAAAATAATTATGGGTTAGACACCAGCAAATATCAGTATCTAATCCATCTTTCCGCTCACCATGTGGGCTGTGCCAGGACCAGGCTGGGGTAAAGTTGGACGTTGATGAATAGCAAGTGTTTCACTTCAGACAAACCCGCAACTAACCCCAGAGACAGACAGACTGTGCAGGGCAGTGAAGCTGTTCCTCACTTGTGGAAAGATCGCACACAGATTAGAGGCTCATGTGCTGACCCAAAGGAGAGGGATTCCCTGATTGAGAGAATTAAATAGGTTAAGTACAGGTCACTCAGGTAAGAGAGAGTAGAGAATAAGTTGGCAGTTTTCTAATATTTAATTCTATAGAGGAGTAGGTATTACTTAGACCTCTACAAATATACTTGTCCTGATAAAAATACAAGTATGGGGCTGGAGGAGGCTTTTTCTTTAAAGATTTATTTATTTTTATGTGTGTGTTTTATCTGAACATTTATCTGCACACAATGTCCTCAAAGGCCAGGAGACATTGGATCATCTAAAATTGGACTTACAGGTGATTGTGAGTTGTCTTGTGGCTTCTAGGAACTGAACCTGGGTCCTCTGCAAGAGCAGCAAGTGCTCCTAACCACTGAACCATCTTGCCAATCCACCCAAATACAAATACGTTTAGGTATGGACTACTGAGTGTTTTCTTTATTGCTAAACAAATTAATAATTGTTCCAGCAGCCATTTGAGGACAGGCTCTGTAGAAATAGAGTTAGTGGATTCTGACGTGAGCAAAACTGATGAATAGCTTTAACAATGGAAAGAATAGTATTGAGTTTCACAGAGAGCTGACCTGTCTCAGAGATGGCAAGGACAAGCTGATCTAATACATGTTCAGTTTCTCTTTCAGTATAAATGGCTAAAATTCCTCAGAATGTTTGTCTTTTAAAAATTCTTAAAATTTTCAATATTAGCTGGGTATGGGGACACAAACCTTTAATCCCAGAGGCAGAGGCAAGGAGACCTCTGTGAGTTTATGACCAACATGGTCTAAATAGCAAGTCTCAGAGTAAAACTGTCAATAATAATAAAAATAATGATAATAATAATGCTAGTGATAGTTAAGATTTTTTAGAAGAAAACTTTGAATTTTCAAGCAAAAAAATTGGCTAGGTATAGTGGGCGGCATATACTCCTTAGTCTAAGTACTTAGATACTAAGGCAGGTGGAGGTCTGTAAATTCCAAACCAGCTTGATCTACATAGTGCGTTTTAAGCCAGCCAAGGCTGTGTTGTGAGGTCCTGTTTCAAAACAGAATATATTTTTAATTGTACCACTAGTCCTGGAGAGTACTGGTTGCTTTTGTGTAGAATCCAGATTTGATCCCCAGAACTCATATGGTAGCCCATATGTCTCCAGTGCCAGGGGCTCTGATGCCCTCTTCTGGCCTCTGTAGGCACCCCGCACATATGTGGTAAACATACATACATACAGACAGACAAAACACCTATGCACATAAAACAAGTGTAAAACAAACTCTTTAAAGATTTATCTATCTTACTGTCTTATTGTTGTATGTATATGAGTATTTTGCTTGTGCGTGTGTGTGTGTGTGTGTGTGTGTGTGTGTGTGTGTGTATGTGTGTGTGTTTGTTAATAATATGTTCCTGAGTTGGGTTTGTTCCAGTAAACTGGGATAATTTGTATAAACAAAGTGGCTTTGGGAAGATTTTTTAATTAATTTAAGGTATTAATCATTGGTTTTCTTCACTTTGAACATTAATCTTTGCCTAGTTCTGCTGTTAGGAGGACACTGACCTCACAGGAGTTGGGCTGAGTTTCTGAAGGTTTGATATTAATTCTTCATGTATTACATGTTTTTTAAAAATTTACCAGTGAAGCCAAGTGGACCTGGGTTTCTCTACAGAGAAGGTCCAATAGTGACTAAATCACTCGTTAGTTATGTTTCTTTTTTAGTTTCTTTCAGGGGTTTCTGTTTTTCTAGGGTTTGGTCATTTCCTCCAAGCTGTCTTTTTGCTTTATCTCATGCTACTTCTGTCCCCACAGGGTGGGAATTCAAGATGGCGTGTCTGCTCTCAACTTTCCTCCCTACCAGAGACTCTGACCTGACCTGAGTGGTTCCTGACCTCAGCTCTTTTCCCAGAGCCCTGGTCCTTAGTCTGCTCTGGCCCCACAATGTCACCAAGCCCAGGGCTCTGCTGCATCAGACCTCATTAGAGTCCTCAGCTCACATCTGAGGGCTGCTTTGGGAGTGCCTTATTCTTATGTCAGTAAGTGTCCCTATCCTGCCCTCTGTTCAAACAGGTGCAGGCTCCAGGTGGGCTTCCAGCCACTGGCTAGTGCTCTTACCTCTTACACTGTGAGCCACAGGAACTCTCTGGCCTTGTTGCCATTTAGATTTTTGAGGCAAAATTACTTCACTTTTCACCTCAGCTTTCAGTCAAATGTGATGTATAAAAAAATGATGGCTTTAAAATATATGCTGGGCACACAGCAGATGGGGGTGGGGCATGGCTCAGTTAGCAGAGTGCTCACCTAGCACAAACCAGGCATGTGATGCATGCTCGTAATCCCAGAACTCAGGAGGTGACAGTGTGAAAATGAGAGTTCTCATATGCTCCGCTCAAGGCCAGCCTGGAGCATAATATCTTTTCCCAGAAATAGACACTGAGCACTCAGAACGACACTTCACTCGGTTCCCCTTTGATCTGAAAGTGTTACAGTGGCAAGACCAGATGTTTAATCTCTCTCCCCAATTCACAAATTAAATTTGAACTAAGGTGCTTTAAAACACACCCCAAAAGAAAAATACACACAGATACGAGTTATGTTTGATTTTAAACGGCAAAAGTATTAGGAAAACACTAAAGCGTATGAAGCGTACTAGCCTTAACTAGCATTCAGGCGTCTTTCTGGAGTAAGCTGAGAAAGTATGAATCACCTATGTGTTTAGTTTTAGGGTGCAGAAAGTAGAAATCAAAGTTTTAAATCAAAACTGCAAATGGCCCTGAAAGATTGATCTGTGTGAGTTGATTACACTTGTCTTGCACAGGCTGGTGACTGTCTGGCTTACACCGAGTAACAGGCAGCTATGATGCAGTGTCCTAATGACTGAAAACCAAAGGCCCACATCTTAGTCTTCATTATAACACTGCTGACCAGAACTGGTCAGAGGAGGGGTACATAGGATGGAATTACTTACTGTTCCAAAGCCCACTGACAAATAGCTAAAGCAAAGCACTTTTGGTTTCTGAGGCACTGAAGGAAGAAAATAGGCAATTTTCCTTGGCCAGTTTTCTTCTGTTGAGACAAAGTTTCACTCTGTGGCTCATGCTGGCCTAACTCACAACATAACCCAGGTTGGTGACTAAGTGATGAGTTTATAGATGTGAACCACTGTATCCATCCTTCTCCCCTCTCTCCCTCCCCCTTGTTCTTTTCAGTTTCACTGTATAACCATGCCTAGAACTCACTGTGAGGACTAGGCTGACCTCAGGCTCCTGTCTCATCCTTCTAAGTCTTGGGATGTGAACAACCATACCTGTCTTCTTGAACAGTTTCTTCTTCCTTATTTTTGGCAGGGTCTCATTATATCCATATTGCATAGCCTGAATTCCTATGTAGACCAGGCTAGCCCCCAGCTTACTGAGCTCCTTCTACCTCGGTGTCCCAAGTGTAATCACAGGTGTGCACCACTATCCTTGCCTTGGTCAATTTTCTGTAAGTATCAATGATAATGTTCTTGATCATCTGCCCCTTCTCTTAGGGAACCAAGAGAAGCTACTTTTCAAAAAGATTTACTTTATGTTCTGCTTATGTTTTGCCTGCATGTATGTGTGCACACTATATGCATGCTTGGTGCCTGCAGAGTTTGGAAGAGTGTGTTGGATTTCCTGGAACTAGAGTTATGGACGATTTTGAGTCACTGAATTACCACACCTACCTCATTCTTCTCAAAGTCCCCTTAGGTCCTCCCCTCTTCCAGAAGTTGGAAGATATCTGCTGAAGTCCAAGAGCACTGTAGGCAAGAGAAGAGGAAAGAGATCTTCTACCCACCGAATTCTTTGTTTTGAAAGAACACCTTTCTCAGCATCTTGCTGGGAGTCTTCTTTCTCTGTTGTTTCTTATATATTTGGTACATTATAATTGTTTGTGGGAACAAAGTGGTAATATGAGCTTTAATATACTATGGAATAATGAAATCAATCCACCACGTCCATCATCTCCAGTAGTTAGCATTGTGGAGGTAGTGGGTGTGTGTGAGAGAGAGCATTTGAAATTTACTCTTAGAACTATCGATACACAATCCTCTGTAATTACATTTACTTTTCTTTGATCAGAACCGAGTCAAGTTCATGAACAGAAAGTTGATGTCATAGCCAGACTGGGTGGTTTACACATAAACAAGGAGATAATCATGGTGGGGGCAAAGATAAGAAAAAATCAATAGATGGCACATGACTTTGTGGGAGGGCAGTGCGGACCTTCAGGCTAGTATACTGGGAATCTGTCTCCTGGTAGGGTATGTATGTAGTGTGGTGTGTGTGTGTATGTATGTTTGAAGTTTGTGTGTGTGTATCTGTGTGTGTGTTTGGTGTGTGTGATGTGTGTGGTTTGTGTGTATGTTTGGTGTGTGTGTGTGATGTGTATGGTTTGTGTGTATGTTTGGTGTGTGTGTGTGTGTGTGTGTGTGGTTTGTGTGTGTTTGGTGTGTGTGTGGTTTGTGTGTGATGTGTGTGGTTTGTGTGTATGTTTGATGTGTGTGTGTGTTGTTGAGATCCACACAATAGCCTTGTGACTGACATCCTATGGGATGAGGAGTCAGGGAAGATGATGTCGAGAGTAGTGGAGCTTTTAGACAGAGCAGTATGTAAAACCTAAAGAGCAGATGTGAAGGATGATGTGACTGGATATGCCCACCTTCCCCAGAAGAAACAGAACCTCCCCCTGAAGTAACAACTCAAGGAGGACCCTTTTCCTGGTACAGTTGTTCCCAGTCATGTTCAGACAAAATAGGAGCTGGACAGGGCGTACAACATCCCATTTCCATGTATAAAAAATGTATTGTCTCACACTAGGGAGTCCTGTCCCATGTGGGGCAGGATGTCTCCTTTATATTTCTTTTTCCCACTTCCTCCCCCATACAACTAGAAATATAAGTTTTCCACTTTATTTCTTGTACCTGACTTTAAACAACTTCCTACACAGCCCCCTGAGGAAAAACCACTGCTGAGGAAAAAGAAGCCTGGAAGGCTATGTTTAAGACTTCATTTTCTCAAATCAAAGTCTAAAACCAAAACCAAACCAGGGGAATTTGCACATGTCCTGTCTTAAGCTTACACATTAAACATGTGAGATTAAGCTTTACCCAGAGCTGGGTACTCCTGCCCCACAAGCACCAGTGAGGCAAGAATGAGTGTGGTGTGTGGGTCCCAGCCACTAGCGCACATTTAGAGAAGCAATTACTGCTAAGTACCACAAAGGACACAGGGCCTGAAGCCTAACCCATGTAGGCCAATGGCAGGAATTCAGTGTGACCTAAAGCTGTCAGTTACAGTGTGGGAAGGAGGTGCCAGGGCTCTGAGGAGGCTGCAGTTTGGAGCACTCTCACATGCTGGACTGACCTAGCATTCTCTGTGGTGAGAGTTCAGGGACACAGGGACACTCTTGTTGTAGAACTCTGGAACTTTATCACCATGTTTGAAGCAAATTAGGAAAGTAGGTCTTGAGGCCCAGGCTTCTCAGTCTCAGGCAGACAGACTCCTGGGGACCTTTGCCCCTCTGCACCCCTTGGGCCCCTGTTGCACGCATAAATGAGAAACAGGGATAGATCTCTGAGGAAGTCAGAGATATTAGAGAGAATAAACACCACAGTCAGATCTTATCCAGCTGTCTTTCAGCTTCCTCAGCCTGGCTTCCCTTGGCTTGGCTTCCTTTCCTTGGATTTCTATCCCCACCTTAAATACTCTTAAGGCGTGGCCCCACCACTGCCTGCTTGGGAGCCTGGAATTCCTTCTATAATCTAAAATGACCTCGACTCAGTTGGGATTAGGGTGTAGGTCACCACTCACAGGATACTCCCTGTGCTGTGAATCACTACTCTCTGATTCTCCTAGACTGACTGTGGTTAGAGCTCTGGAACTTCTGGAGTTTTTATTAACTCCCCACATAGACTGTGGGTAGATTCCCTCTGATATCTCCAAAACTTCTGAAGCTTTTATTGAATCCCCACATATCCCCTTTTGTGTCAAATTTAAAAAAGAAAGTGATAGCTAACATAAAAACAATATACAATAGGTACAATAATTATATACAGTATATACAAACAATAAATGAGTAATGTCCAGTCCATTAACAATTGACAATTCAAAGAAAATATTTCATTAATTATCCTCTTTTGATGAGTCCAAAGGATTATACCTAATTCATTTCCTTTCTAACTAAAAGCTATTATTTTGATGTCTCTAAAACTTATAAGCTTTAACTTCAAAGTTTCTTTTCTAAAACTGTCATTAGAAAACTATAACTATAACTATCTCATCTTCAACTACCTCAGAGACCCAAGAAGGAAATAATATTTACCCAAGTAACCAGGAAGTGCAAGCAACTTCCAAAATCTAGAAATGACAGAGATGACACCTATCTGCTTGGAGGCCCCTGTAAAGTCACCTGGGTCCTAGGGAGTAAACTGAGGCTCTGCCTTTGGAGAGAGCTTTTTTGAGGAGGAGAGTGGAATAAACAGAAGTTGACAAGTGTGAATTCTGGCTGGCCCCAACGAGGCCTCTGAGCCCCTCCCAGGTAAGACACCTCTGTGTATAGCAGCCCCTGCTCCATTCTCTGTGTAGCCAGAGGCTTCTACCAACGAGGCTGTGGGATGCTGTGATGATGCCTGGAGTTCATACATTTCAGAGCCCTCAGCCATGGGTAAAAGCCACCTTGAAAAGCCTCACAGCAGTTGAGTTTGAGAAAGGAGGCCCTCTCTCTCATCGGATCCCCCCCACCCCACTGGGACCATATCTGAGGATCCCTTGACACAGAAGACTGTCAGAGATGGCTGGGGGCTCACTTCCTGAACCCTGTTTCTGAGGACTAACAGTTTTGAGTATAGGTTAGTGTGGGTTTGCTTTTCTAATGGGCCAGGATGGGCCAGGTAATCTCTGCACTGGATCCCAAATCCAGCACTGAACTGAACACAGGAGAAGAAAAGTGACCACAGCAAAAATAGGAGCAGAAACCTAGAGCAAACACTTCTCCTGGGGGATTCCACTATCAGAAGCACATAGAGGCTGAGCAGGAGACCCCATTCAAAAAGCATTGCTGGATCAGTAGCAAACCACAGACACCTTAATCTTAGGAACTTGGATAAAGAGAGTGTTGATAGAGACCGTAGTATAATACTTACATAATGTGCACCAACGCAAAAGAACAGTTCTGTTTTCCAGGCACATGGGCAGGTATGCCTTCACCTCAAACATGGTATTCCACAAGAACGAGTCAGGCATTTCTTACTGCAAATAGTATAGAACTTTTGATTAACTTCATGATGTTTTTGCTCAATCTACTTACTTATATTTCCTGGGGTTGGCACTATGTGGGAATATTACTATTCATAGTTTCAAGATTGAGCCCTGAAGGCAGCACACAGACTATTCTGTGCATAGTGTTTACTCTGTTCCTTCAAGCTAGGTTCCTTTCAGGTTGTAGTTTCCAAGATTTGTGAAGTCAGATTGAATACTTCCTCAGTTCTTTGTTAAAGGAGATGCGTTTAGAGAAGAGCGTGGTAGGCAAGCAAGCCTGCTCTGCCTTTCCTTCTTACCCTCTGTTGGGACAGTGTGGTGATTCATCCTCAGCACCAGCTTGTTTGTATTAGAATCATCACGGAAGCACCTCTCGATGTGTCTAGGAATAAGTTTCCAGAAAGATGAATTGAAAGAGGAGATCCACCCTGGATGCTGGGAGCACCATTTCTGGGAGCCTGGACTCAGTAAAATGGAGATAGGAAGCTGAGCACCAGTGTCCTAGTTCAGAAGACTACTGCTGTGATGAAACACCATGACCAAAGGCAAATTGGATATGGAAAGGGCTTATTTCGCTCACACTTCCATCTAACAGTTCACCATCAAAGCACTGAAGGACAGGAACTCAGGCGGAGTAGAAACATGCAGCCAGGAGCTGATGCAGAGGTCATGGAGGAGGTGCTGCTTTCTGGCTTGCTCCCCATGGCTTAAGCAGCCTTTTTTATTAATAATAGAACCTATGACCACTAGCCCAAGGATGGAACTATCCACCATAGGCTGGGCCCTCTCCCGTCATTACTAACTAGGATTTGCCTATAGCCGAATCTTATAGAGGCATTTTCTTAATTGAGGTTCTCTACCTCAGGCAACTCTAGTTTGTGCCAAGTTGACATAAAACTAGCCAGAAAACCAGCTTTCATTGTTCCCTCTACCCCCTTATTACAGATGAAATGTGACCAGTTGATTCACATTCCTGATGTTGTGACATCCCACAAACAGAATTTTGGCTTATGTACAGGAAATGGTTATAAACCTCCAGCATCCACAATACTCCTTTGAAAATAAAAAGGGGCTGAAAAATGGAACAAACATTTCTTGTTCTGCATAGTATCTTCTGTTTTCACAAATTAATTAAAACTTTAAAATTCAAGGGGCAAGGAGGAGATAGCTCAGTAGGTCAAGTTTTTGCCTTGCAAGCAGAGGAATTAAGCTTCCTCCCCAGAACCTACATGAAGAAGAAAAAGAAGGAGGAGGAAGAGGAGAGGAGGAGGGATAGAGGGGGAGGGAGGAGGAGAGAATAGTGGTACACACTCACAATCTCAGTGCTGGGGAAGTTGAGTCAGGAGGATCCCTGGGACTTACTAGTCAACCATGCTAGCCAAATGATCTAGGTCCCAGAGGGAGACTTTGTCTCAAAAAACCCGGGGAACTACACCTTAGGTTGACTTCTGTTCTCTATGTGCATGCTCATCTGCACACACACACACACACACACACACACACACACACACACACACACACACGTTAGTCATGGTGCTACACACTGGTAATCAGTCATGAGTTTAAATCCAGCCTGGGTTATGTTTTTAGCGATAGAGCATTTGCCTAAGATGGGTAAGGCCTCAGGTTGGATCCTTAGCTTGTCACCAAATGACTGAAATAATTTGAGATAGAAAAGTGTGCAGTTATACTCAGTCTGCTATAAGCCTGATTCATAGCAACACAATCTTCCTTGTTGTTTTACATTTTAATTGATTTTTATTATTATTGTTTTGTTGTGTGTATGATAGGGGAATGAGGGGAGTGCCTGCGTCATAGCACACTTGCCAAGACCAGAGGACAACATGGGAGGGTTGGTTCTCTCCTTCTTTTACTTGGGCTTCAGGTATTGAACTCAGATCTCTCTACTTTGCAACAAGCGCCTCTACTCATTGAGTCATTTTGATGGCCCTTGAATCAATGAAATCAATAAAATTGTCCCATTTTTTTCCCTGCAGAGTTTAAAAGACTCATTCATAGTATATGGTCAATAAAAGATTGAGCTGTCTGCAGCCACGGACACAGTTAATTTATGGATGGAGCATGCAACAGCATCTCTGGGGGGAGCCAGGCCTTTATCCCACAGGAGAGACAACTAATCTTCAGACCTCCTGAGACCTATTTTGATTTATCTTCATAGTAAAAATAATCTACTTTACCCGAGACTGTAAAAATCATTAAAGAGCAAGAAACAGAAAGAATTCCAATTTATACTGTCATATTAAAGAAAAGGTGAAGCAAAAAGAATGTGTCCCTATTTAAATGCAGATGTGTGCCAATGCCAGGCCTTTTATGAATCTGCACCATTTTAAATGTGGGTGTGTACAGAAACTGAACATTTATCCCAAAGGTCTTTGAAGAACAAATAGAAATGTATGTGTCACCGGTGTGTAGGGTGGAGCTCCGACAGCTGCCTGGTCACAGAAGTAGCAGTAGCTTCTTGACGTTTTCAGGAGCAATGATCCAATCCATCTGTGTTGCTCTGCTTGTGGTCTTGTCCTGTGAAGCTGCAGCTCAGCAAGAGTGAGGCCAGTAGCTCAGGGGTCAAGTGACAGCTGAATCTGTGGAGATGACATTTGTCTCACATTCAGTTGCCTTCTTGAGGCCATGGATATTTTCTGACTATGCCTCCTTTCTTCTTTTATGAAATGGTAATGTATATTCTTTGCCATTGTTTGTTAAAAGTGTGCAATTTACTTTCTGATTTTTCAGGGGGTAATGGTGAAGAGATTACCTTGAGTCTCAGAAGAGATTTTGGACTTTAAACGGTTTTGAGACTGAAAGACTATGGGGACTTTTGAAGTTGGACTCAGTGTATTCTACATCTTGATATGACTATAAGCCTATGGGGGCCAGGAAACAGAATGTGATGGTCTGAATGAGAATGGCACCGTAGGCTCGTATGTTTGAGTGCTTGGTCCCTAGTTGGTGGAACTATTTTAGGAAGGATTAGGAGGTGTGGCCTTGTTGGAGGAGGTGTGTCACTGAGGTTTCAAAAACCCATGCCAGGCCCAGTCTCTCTCTCTGCTCCTGCTTGTGGAACAGATGTGAGCTCTCAGATACTGCTCAAGTGTCCTGCCTGCATGCTGCCATGTTTCTGCCATGATGATCATGGACTCACCCTCTGAAACTGTAAGCAAGTCCCCCATTAAACACTTGCTTTTTTTAAGTTGCCTTGGTCATGAAGTCTCTTCACTACAATAGAAAAGTAACTAAGACACAGGCCAGATTTAGGACTTCATGAGGGTTTTCATGGAAGAGCTTGGGGGAAACAATCCCTCACTAGCTTCTTACTCAAAGATGCACTCATGTTGTTAGAGCTGAAGAGAAAGCAGATGAAAATAAAGGTTGAAGGCTCCTCCTTCCAGTACTTGGCTCCTCCCTCCATTCCTTGGCTCCGCCCCCTGTTACTTGGCTCCTCCCTTCATTACTTCCTTCTCCCAAGTCCCCAGTGTCACCTTCTACCTGCCTATGTACCTTTTGTTGACAGTTTTCACATTTAGACCTACATCTTTTATTTCTAAAGTAGAGATACTGAGAATTGCTCTATAGTTAAGCCACATTTATTTCTCTAATCTCATAGAAATAGATTTTTTTTTAAATTCTGCTTTTGTAAACCTCTGGAGCCGTTTGATGGTAAATTATAAGTAGAATTTTTGAGAGCATTCTATTTAAATTTTATTTTTTAAATGAAATGTATGGGTGTTTTGGCTGCATGTGTATCTGTGCACCACTTGTGTGTTTAGTGGCTGAAGAGGCCAGGAAAAGGGTGTTGGAGCCCATAGAACTGGAGTCTATGTGCTTGTGAGCTGCCACGTGGGTACTGGGAACAGAACCTGGGTCCTTGGCAAGAGCAGCCAGTGTTTTCAACAGCTGAGCCAATGTTCCAATCCTGATCCATCTTGTTAAATTCCTTCTTCCCAAGATGATGAACCATTGACACTCACTAACAGGGTGTGCATCTGTGTCTCCTCTGACTCCTAAGGGGGAGGCTTAGCTCAGGCTCAGCTCAGAATGACATGGCCGTTTTATGTCTTCTGAGCAGTTTTGTTCAGCTTCTGTTGCTTTTGAATTTTGTTTTGTTTTGGCTTTTACTTCCTTGGATTTGTTAACTAGCCTCTTGTTGTGTTGCAAATGTTTTTACTTCACAAAGATTCTGTAGTCAACCATCTTTATCTCTTTCCTTTGTGGTCTCTGGATTAAATCATCCTGAAAACATCTTCCTCTGTTCAGAAGGATGGAATCTTTCTGTTGTGACATTTTTATGTTCTGTTTTAAAATGTGACCCCATCTTGCATTAGTTTGGCTCCAGAGTGGCCTGATGGTCCTAAGACCAGAGAGTGAACAGCCTAGATCGCTTCTCATTGCTTCCAGTGGTAGTTCTGTCCTGTCCTGACATGTATTGGGGGGGGGGGGGTTTCTGGTGTTCAGTTTTCTCAAATTGTGCATCTGTTCCTCCACCAACATCAAACCATATCTAATGCCATAACCTGCTTCTGCTTTAATGGGAATTCTTGAGTGAGTTCACTTTTCTTACCAGACTGCTTCTTAGTAGCTGACCCATACTTCTGTGCTGTGGCAAAGCTGTCTGGACTTCTGTAAGGTCTCATGTCAGAATTCCATTGGAAGTTGTTGGGTAGCTTGTTTTCTGCCTCCCAACAGTATCCTGTGGGGATTGGCAAAGTATCAGAACATCTGTCCCGGATGCTAAGCAAAGAGAGTATCCATGTCCTTGGTCCTGAAGCTCCAAGATGTGAGGCTTATAGTAACCTGGGAAGACAGCACCTTGCAGGGAGCCTAGGCAGTGCTACCTAAAAGGGAAGGAGCTCAGAGCTCTGCTCCCTCCATTTATGGAGCTGCCTGCTCTACACCTCAGGTCTTTAGCCTTAGTCATTGACAGCAATCCTCCAATCTCTGTAGGGCCTCTCCTGCCCTCATTCCCTAAATAACTGTGGTGAAGAACTCAATCAGTGAGACCTCCCATTAGCTCACATGGAAGAAAACAAACAAACAAATTGAATTGCATGTTTTCATACCTATATCTGTTGGACAGAAGCAGTCTGAGGCTGATTAAAGCATGTGGTGTCTGGTCTAAATCAAATTATTCTTGCTGTGTACCCCAAATAAGCAAGCTCAGGGAGATTCAGTGATGTCCAGATAGCTCTGATCAACCAGTAATGTGTGCAAATAATGTCAACTCCAACTTTTAGATTCATTTTACATCTCAAAGGTTTAATGAAGCATTATAGAGAGAAAAATAAAGCGCAGATCACTGCTTCCCATTAGTGTCCCCTCCTGTCACCTCCTTTAACAGCACTCGTAAGCAGACACTATTCTAGTGGACAGCTCTGAATCACCTTTCCATGGGTCTGAAAAATGACAGTGAGGTGGTTTGAGAGAGCTGTAATTTCTGCATTGTATTTACAGTGTTCCACAGTTATTTTTCCTCCCTAAATAATATAAATTTGATATTATCTATCTCTTTTTAAACCACTTAAAAGAAGTGATAATTCTGTCACAGTGATTCCAAGAAGAACTAACAAGCAGTATACATACTGCTATACTGAATTTTTTTATACAGGTGCAAGGGATATCATAGCATCCTGCATAGCAAAGACTTTGCCAGCTGAGCCATCTCTCCATCCCAGGATGGTGTTTTGCCTTTGAACAGAAGATAGAGAAAGCTTTATACATAGACAACTAATGCCATTTGTCTTAGGATTTTTATTGCTGTGAAGAAACACCATGATCATGGCAACTCTTATAAAGGAAAACATTTAATTTGAGCAGCTCATTTACAGTTCAGAGATTCGGTTCATTATCATCATGGTGGAGAACATGGCAATATGCAGGTAGACATGGTGCTGGATAAGTAGTTGAGAGTCCTGCATCTTGCAGGCAACAGGAAGTTGACTGAGACATTAGGCAGTATTCTGAGCACAGAAAACCTCAAAGCCTGCCTTCACAATGACTCACTTCCTCCAACAAGGTCATACCCACTTCAACAAAGCCACAGCTCCTAATAGTGCCACTTCCTATGAGATTATGGGGGCCAACTGCATTCACACTACAACACCATCAAATGATGTTTATCATATGACAGTGTCTGCCCTTCCCCATGCTAAACAATAGTCTTCCTATCTGGAAGTACCAGACATATAACACCTACTAGATGACATTCTCCATGTATGACAGTAGAACATTCTCCAGACATACACACACACACACACACACACACACACACACACACACACACACACACACACACACACACACACACAGTAGAAATTGAGGCCAAGACTCCCTTCTGGCCACTCTTCCTCAATTCTTGGAATACTTTGTTTGTGGATCTTGAGAACTTGAATGATTTAGAACATCTTTTTCCCCTTTTATTTTGGTAAATTTACTTTCCCCATTTCCTCAGTCAAACTTGATAAGCCTTTTGGATAGGACAAGATGCATTATTCATAAGCTGGTTAAAGGAAGAAATTTTAAGTTCACCATTTTCTCTAGAATTTCTTTTTAGGCAGATTTCCTTGTGGTCTAAGGCTAAGATGATGTGCTCATGAATAAGACATTTCCACGCTCGATTTGTTCCAACTCTCTATCCATAGCTGTGCTTTTTCTATGCTCCTTGTGAGGTTCCAGACTTCAGCAAACAGGAAAGCTTTGCAGCTGAAGAAGTTGCAGGACCACAGCTCCCCAAAATGAGGCTTTCCAATTGAACCTCACATGCGGTTTTCAATGGCAAAATGTTAATTGTGGGGATATAAATATACAATAGATCACCACAGCTAATGACTGTTTTCTCCAATCTTGTCAGCTTGGCAAATGTTAAACATCAGAACTGCCTAAAGGTCTGTTGGGTGGTTTATACACAAGCCCCTGATTTCTAGAGACCTTGAATGTTTTCAAGCACCTTGCAATGATTAACATTCAGCACTTACCCACAGAGGAAGCACAGGGCCCACCAAGAGCCAGGCCTTGAACCCTAGCCTTCTACCTTTATAAAGCAGGCTTACAGGCTTATGGAGTGGAGTCTACATTTCTAGGCTTTTGAAAGCTGTAGACCAGGAAATTAGCATGTAGCTTCTTTCCCAAGGTCTCATATTCTTTCCTCATGCAAGATCCCAGGGCTCACCAAAGGCACTTTGAGACTTATTTCTTGTTAATTTGAATTCTGTTTTCAACTGGTTATTGAATTCCAAAACCTTTTGATTTGTTGGACAGGTACAAGTTTTGGCTACACCTGGAAAAGTTCTGCACATAATCTGGAAGTAACTGGGCAGCATATGTGTCCTACAACTGGTCCAACACTAAGCCCCAACTTCTGCAGCCTCTGCTGGAAACAAAAGGAAGAAGCCTCACCTCCCTGGCCAACAGGCAACAGAGGAAAAAGACAAAGATACAGGTTCCATGTAAAGAGGATGGTCACCATGCTAAAGTTATTTGTTTAAAAATCAAAGCTTTGCATGGGGACGGTCCTCAGTCCCACTCAGTGGATCTTTACCTCTGTGGCACAAAACAGAGCTTTTTGGTAGGAGGACATTAGGGGACTCACTGTGCTAATGCAAGTTCTCGGATGATCTCATGGCCTTCTGAGAGGCTGTGGCCTTCTTGTACTTCTGTACATGAAGCCCCTTCCTTGCTTCTCAGATACAGACATGGGGTGACAAGCATGTTTCTGTAACTTGGGAGTGTGAGCAGTTGCTAAAGTCATAAGGCAAGATCTTGAAGTGCCAGCATTTGGAGAGTTTTACTCCACCTAGAGTGGAGAAGATGACATGGAGGCTGAAGCCACCAAGGGTCACACTGAGGTATTGTGGGTGGTCACAAGGTGTTTGTGGGGCCTTGGTTGAATGGGCACAGAAAATGAGCAGAGACAGGTCTGTCATGACAATGAAGGCAAGGCAAAGGCTCTCCATGAAGACACTGGAGGGGCCTGGGGCAGGCAACACACACACACTGAAACTCTTGTGCAAATGTTTCTCAGGTGAGTATGAAGTTGGTTCATGCCTAGGGAGGGACCAGCAAAGAGGATTATGGTCTTGTGGCAGGAAATGACCAACATAAGGCAAGCTTTGTTGGAAGGCCTGGGATGAAGATAGAAAGCATCAGTGACTGTCATCATGTCTCATTTCACAGGTGAGAACTGAGGGATTGGGGGAAGCCTTTCAGTAACAGCCTGGAAGGACTCTGTGGGAGTAAGGACCCAGCCCACAACTTTCCAGAGAGAAGAGAAAGCATTTCCAGACCACCAGGACTCATCAAACTGAGGCTGGCTACTCAGAGGCCTTCTTGCTGCATCTTATGGACCTCACTCAGCATCACTTGCAATATAGAAACATCATGACTCATGACCTAACTTCAGATCGGGCATGTGCAGGACAATGACATGGTCTCTTGTGGCCAGTTTATTTATTTTTTTTATTCTTTAGTTATAGAATAATGGGAACTAGGACTAGAAAGATGAGTCTGCCATTAAGAATAGTGGCTTCACTCACAAAGAATGTGAGTTTGATTCCCAGCAACCACATGGCAGCTCACAACTATCTGTAACTCCAGTTCCAGAAGATTCGAGGCCCTCTTCTGCCCTCCACATGCAGGAGGCACAAATGCGGTACATGGACATATGTGCAGGCAAAACACTCATACACATAAAATAATAAAATTAATAAATCTAAAATAATTTATAATGGAACCTTCCACTACATCACCATTGGAAAACCAGGAAACAGCATTTCTGGGAGGTGTATTATCTAGGGCAACAGTGATTAGTCCCAAAGCCATTGTGAACAGGACTCAGCTGCCACAAGCCACCTGTACATTGTATCACTGCACCAGTCTTGATACAGCTCTGGCTTCCTGTGAGTGCTGGAAAAGTGCACAATGAGCCAATGGATGGATGCATTCATGGGCCAACATATGTGGATGGATACATGGATGGGTGTGCATATGGATTGATGGATGGGTGTATGTATGTCTAGATGGATAGGTGAATAGATAGATGAATGGGTGAGTGGATGTGTGTGTATGCATATATGGATTGTGTATTGATGAATGAATGCATAAGTGGACAGATGGGTGTGTAGATGGATTGATGGATGGATGTGAGGATAGGTGGATGTGTGAATAAATGGATGGATGAATGGATGGATGGATGTGTGTGCATAGGTTGATGAGTGTACGTATGAATGGATGGACATGTGCATATATATTTGGATGGATGGATGGATGGATGTGTGTGTAGGTTGATGGATGTGTAGGTAGATGGATGTGTGAATGAACAGATGAATGGCAAACTGTTTCTTCCCCTGCTCTTCTGGCCTGATGTCAACAACTTACACCCCCACTCCTGTTCCCACACTCCTTTTGTTCACCTAAGTTATCTGAGAGTGATCTCAGACACACAGGCTGCAGCACCCTTTGTTGAGCACGTTAAGATCCTGGGATGTTTACCTAAAATGAGGCTGGTTTTGGAGCCTTATCCCAGCCCTAGGCAGAGCTTCCCTGACACCTTACACTGCTATGAGCCAGCTGTGAAGCTCAGGCTGGGAAAGGAGTTGCAGGGTGGGGTGTGTGTGTGTGTGTGTGTGTGTGTGTGTGTGTGTGTGTGTGTGTGTGTAAACCACGGCTTCTTTGTTCTTGCTGAGGAAATAAAACAAAAGTGTGGATGGATACCCAGGACTTTCCTGTTGGCAAAGCCCTCAAGCGAGATCATTTTACCAGCTCAACTGTGCAATTGGAAATGTGAGCAGGCTTGAAGAACTGGGCAAAAGTAGAGAAAACTAGCCTCCGTACAGGCATCCCAGGACTTTTCCCTGAGCTCAGGGTTGGTTATGAAACAAATCTGGGGTTCAGTCTTAAGGACCCAGGACTGCCCAGGTGATAACCTCATGGGTGTGGAATATGGACTATATGGCGAGGTCACATCTACAATGGAAAGAAACCCTGGAAATGCATCCAGACCTCCATGGTTTTGGCGCTAGGGTAGTGAACTACTGTCTGTGTGATCTTGATCCAGTTCTGCCAGTTAAGGTGGCCTCTGGGAGGATCTCAAGCACAGAAGACAGAATCAGATGGCAAACAGTCTCTTATAAGAAAACATACACTCAGCAAGACACACAGAAAGACTCTATAAAGAGAGGGGGCCTTAAAGCTGATCTCGGGTCTCTCTTTGAGTGCTGGGATCTGTCTAACACCTAGTCCCTCGATTAGGCCTTCTCGTCAAGCAAAAAAGACTCGGGATTACTGTGGCCAACTCTCTCATTGTGGTATCTCCCCCCCCCCCATTGCTGCTAAATCCTGAGTTGGTGCAAGGTCCCCGTATAACCAGCCATACCCAGTAATCCGCCTCCATGCTTGCCGGCACACAGGGGCTTTGGTGGTGCACCCCTCCAGGCTAATCAGGCATGTTAAACCCAAGAAGGGCAAATTTACCTTGGCGCTGAGTTTACTTTGCAGAGAGCCTTGGTGCAGGGCTCTGGCCTCAGTTGCTAAGGTATGTGCATATACAGACATATATAGGTAGGTTCTTTTCATACCCCCAGGCAGTACCTCATGAGACACACAGACAGGTGGGCATGCAGAGCCCCTCTCCCAGCTGTTCGGTGTTGAGGTATAAACAGTACATTCAAACACTGCTGTGTGTGAATCAATTATTAAACAGTCTGGCACAGTTGGTGCAATAGCGCCAGCGAGTTTCCCTTTAGATCTTTCTGGAGTTTGCTTTCAATATTTAATCCAGTCTGAACTGGGAGGTCATTAGGAAATGGATATTCCAGGTCGCCACAAGCTGGGGCTTGCATTATGTGGTCACACCACAGGCTGACTTCAATGCACGCTAGGAGTTTGGTGGGCTGTAATTGTGAAATCATAACTCCCTACAGGAAAGAGGAGCAAAAAGGACATTTTAACTTTTCACTTTCTTTCCTGAAAAAACAAAACAAAAAAACACCGTAGAGGAGAGTTAGTGTGTTTGTAACTTATTCTCAAGTAGCAATTTGCCAGAGTCTCTTGAAATAGCTCTTAGTAATCAGTTAGAGGGGTGGTGTACATGAGTCTTAGCTTTAGTTTATAAACTAGGAGGCCAAAGGTAAAAAAAAAAAAAAAAAAAAGATGTTTCTTTTTTAGAGTTGCATTTGTTACAAGATGGAGTTTGCCTTCTCTGCGGCTGTTTCTCCTCAACAGCAGGGAATGGATGAGTCAGGAGTGACAGATGCACCACTACAAGGGACGTCAGCTACTTGGATATGAAACGTTGGGATGTCACATTTCCACAGGGTCACTTCTGACATAATTCCCCACAATGGTGGCATTCAAATGTCGATGCCTGTGTGAAGAAGCTTCCTGGAGTGTCCCTCTTCTGCTGTGATGTGGCTTCTCTCACACCCCACCTACCCACCCTATGTCTATGGACACTGATACATAATACCCCTTTTTCTTCTGAGAGACTCTGGCTTTTGGCTACTTCACTGTGTCTCTTTCTTTGTGTAACTTTCCATGGTGACTTTATTTCTAAATATGATCTCATTTGCATTGTGAATACATCCTAACCTGTGGCTTCTACAGAGATCTGGTTTCTGCATCATGTTAGTGACAGGTGGACAGTCCACTGAGAGGGACATTAACCGTTCCTGTGTGTCTACCAGTCTTCCTACCCAGAAGACAGGGACATGACCACAGAGGCCTTGGAGGCAGGGCCACAAGCTCCTATGAAGGAAGCAAAAGCTGAAGGTTACTCTGCAGCAACTACAGAGCCTTGAAGGGGCATGGTGTGGGGGTGTGTGTGAAGGTTTGCCCACGGCTGAAAGGGTAATTTCCCCTCATTTGCTGATATCTGCTCTGCTCTGCTTTCTTTCAGTCCCTGGGCTGAGGGGCAGGAGCGAGCTGCTGGAGTGACCCTTTGGGCAGGGAGCAGAAGCACCTGCCACTTGCACGTGAACTCAGGAGGCGGCTTCTGTCACTGGAGGTGGATCTAGGCTCTGCTCATACTGTCATGCCTTCCGAATTGTGCACCCTTAATAAGATTATGTCAGCTAGGCTTAAACAGGATTACTGCTTAGTGAAGAATATGTTTACATAATGAAAGGCAAATTCTAAACTTCCAGAAAGGTCATGGGAGCATTTAGATGACTGGTTAAATTGTAAATGGCCACTCTGTATATGCAGTTCAAAAACACACTAAACGGAGGGAACGCTGCAGGGGGACAGGTGTTGATCAAATCCAGTCTACCACTGGAGAAAATCGCATTACTGATGACAGAGAAGAACCCTGTGGGAAAGCGTTGAACTTAGGTAGAGGCTGCTGTTACGTAAGCTCCAGTTACTATGAGCTATTCCTATTTCAGTTGTGTTAAAGGTTTAGAGATGAAAAGGAATGAGGAAGAGGAACCAACCAAAGAGAGCAGATCTTCTTTAGAAAAGGAAGAAATGTTCTGGAATGTTCCTTTCTGCCTAAAGGTAAAGTTGCCCTGCATTGATTACTGGTCTGCTCGCACAGGCTGAAGGGCAGTGCTGGCCTCTCCGCTGTGGTGGGAAAAGAAGGTAACTCTTATTTAGGTAAGAGAGGTGCTGCCAAATAGCGCTGTAGTGTGATTATGTCGTTACATTGTAAATAATTGTCCCACCTACTGTTTTAATAAAAATGCTGATTGGCCAAAAGCAGACAGGAAGTATGGGCAGGGCTACCAGACTAAGAAAATTCTGGGAACAGGAAGAACAGGGCGGAGATGCTAAAAAGATGCCTGAGAAGCAGATGCAGAGGACACCTATGCTGCTCTGAGAAAAGGTACCGAGCCACATGGCTGAACAGGAAAAGAATCATGGGTTAATTTAAAAGCAAGAGCTAGCTAGCAATATGCCAGAACCATAGGCTGATCAGAATAAAATTAATACAAGCCTCTGTGTGTTTCTGTGGGACTGTGGTACTGCAGATCTGGGGGTCTACGGGTCTGGGCCACAGGCGGCACAGACCAGAAACTTCATACAACATAGTGCCAGGGTGGAGGATGAGGGGGAGGAGAGGGTAATGCTATGAGTCCTGACTTCTAGAAACAGGTAAATTAATTCTTAAACTGTATCTGTGCTTACCTTATTTTCACCATTTTTAAATCTCACTTTCTCACAAGCCTTCAAGGGAACAGCGAGATGGCTCAGTGGGTAAAGATGCTTGCCAGGTGAAACTAGTCACCTGATTTCTGCTCCCAGAACCCACATAAAGGTGGAAGGAGAGATCTGTCTCCACAGAGTTATCCTCTGACCTCCACATGCGCGCTGTGGTATGATGCACCCTGCCCCCACATCACATACACACATAATAATAAATTTTAAAAGAGATAAAGACTTCAATTTAAAAAAAGATAAAGCATGTTATTATAGTCAATTCTAGAAATTACTGCCACAGATGACTTCTGGTATTATCCAGGAGAATAATAAAGAAAAATAGGTAGGACAGCTGGGCAATCCCAGAATGCTACAAGAAACCTGGCCTGAGGTTTGGGAGAATGTTCTAGATTTTAAGAGACACAGAGATTAAAATAAAAAACAACAAGAGAAAAACATCACGTTGGATGAGGGGCAGTCTGAATTTGACAGTTCAGGAGGCAGCTCAAGCGTTACTGTGCATGTCTTAGATATGACCGAGTGCCGTTTGCCCATGACTGTGTACCTTTGTCTTCCACAGTACTGGGGGAAGTGACATGTCAACATGCACGTATCCTACACTCAAAAAGGCAAATGGGTTTCTTCCTATCACTGTGACGAAGCTCTCTGACCAAATGACAACTTGGGGGTGTGGTGGCTTGGATGAGGATGACCCCCATAGGTCCCCAGTTGGTAGCCCCATTTAGGGAGGTTTAGGAGGTGTGGACTTGCTGGAGGAAGTGTGTCACCGAGGGCAGGCTCTAAGGTCTCAGAAGTTATGTTCTCTTTCCAGGACACTCTGCTTTCTCTTTGTGTGTTAGACGTAAACACCCAGCTTCTGCTCCAAGCTCACGCCTACCACCTGACACCTCTGCTTCATGGATTCTAATCCTTTGGTACCGCAAGCCCCAAATAAACTCTTTTTAAGTTGCCTTGCTCATGGCACTTTATCATAGTGTTAGAAAAGTAAGACGGGAAAGAAAGGAATATTTCCTTCCTTAGCTTACAGCCCTTTATTGAACAACATCAAGGCGGAGACTAAACCAGGAGCCATGAAGGTTTGCTGCTTGCCGGCTCACCCACAAGGCTCATGCTTAGCTCCTACCTGCCCAGGGATGATGGATCCCACTGAGAGTGCACCCCCCACCCCAGTATCAATTGATAAGCGATCCTGCACAAACAGGCCCACAGACCAATCTGATCTACGCAGTTCTTCAGTCAAGACTTTCTTTTCAGATGACTCTCGGCTATGTCAAGACAACAAAGTGAACTCTAACACCAAGGCTAGCCGGTGGGTTGTCTTCTGATATTTCATCAAGTACACTACCATTTGTGACGACATCAGGAAGCTGAGCTGTTTCCACAGCTCAGGTGTTTCAGCAAAGCCTACAGCCACTAGATATCCTAAGGGTAGCTGTGGGGGCAGCTTTCCTGGGACTCTGAGGAACAGAATCTACTGGATGCATGTCCAGAAGCCATTTGTTGAGAGATGGCATGTGGAAACAATGTAGTACTCAAGATGTTGCAAGTGTGTAAGACAGAGTGCCTGTGAAGACGGACAAGGTATAGTTGCCGAGGATCACATCCCTGGCATGGCAGAAAGATGCAAAGGCCCAGGAGGTGTCTGAAGTGCTTTTGAAACACTCTACCATGGGTGAAGTGAGTGCAGACAGGGGGCCCACACCAAAAGGGGACCCTGGAGTTACTGGTGGGCGTGTGTCTGTTCACTGAACAATTCTTTCATTGTTTGTGTGTTTAGCCTGGACTACTTCAAATTGTTGGAGGAAACGATAAACTGATGGATCCAAGGCCAGCAAGATGGTTCAGTGGGTAACAAACAATCTGAGTTTACTGCCTGGAACCCTCCTAATGGAAAGACAAAACCAACTTTATGTACCTTGTCTTCTTTCCTCCACATATGCATACCCCACTACCCCCACAGCCACCACAAGCACAAAATGGGTTAAAATGTAAATTTCAAAGGCGACAGGTCTGAGAAAACCGTGGCATCCTTGCTCCAAGGTACAGCTCCCTGAGTGTCAGAAGCCACCACCTCTCATAGCATTTGACCAAAGCCTCATGTTGCAAAAGTATTAGAGGTCTCTGTGGAAACTACTAGGTCAAATCCCCTGACAAGTGACAAAGAGAGGAAGGGTCACTTGCATAGGGTCTACACAGAAATAAAACTGGACCCTGGGTACTCATTCAGGAATATCCACCAGGCGAACTCCCCTTTCTTTTCACAGAGGCAGCTGAGCAACCAATGCCTAACTCTAACTCTCCTACAAAGCCTGTGACCCCACAGCCTTATCAGCAGCCACCCTCAGACTCCACACCCCCTTTTGATGGGGCGCAGATGGCATGCTGTCTGGCTTCCCATAGAGACTGTCCTTCACCTTCCGGCATACCCATGCTCCTCTCTGAACACACAGTTTATTGAGCTGCGCAGGAAACGTTTACCTCCAGTTTAAACATCTTCTGGTTTCTCATCTATTTTTAGTACCTCGTGTCCACAGAGCACTTTCCTTTGATGCCATCATCTCACAGTGGTAAGTGGTGGCACTGAAAAGGATAAGCCATGGCTAAAAGTCAACACTGGGGAAGAAAGAGCTTGCATGGCTTGCGTGGGTTTTTGTGGACCTAGAAAATTCCATGTTTTTGTTTGATATTTTGTTTCCCAAGTGTTAAACAAGGCACCCAATACTTCAAAAAGGAAACAGAGAGGCTCCCTCAGTTCAGAGAAATTCTATCTTTCAAGAAAATTAGCTTGAAAACTTATGTAGAGCTTTCGTGCAAAGGAACACCTCAAAGATCAACTGTTTTGATACTCTGGAAGTTCTACTGATGTGACATACAAAATTTTCCAAACAGACAGCCAAGCACATGATTCTGACCCTGAAGGATGTTGCTGGGCTCCGTGGCATGACACACTCCTAAAGATCTACATCAAAGGTGTGCCATAAATTAGAGTTCAGAGTTCCCAACATGTCTCCTCATTTCTTCCAGAGGAAGGAAAATCCCAAATTTCCCCCAGTAAGGGAGATTCTTTACAATTAGCCCTTTTATATCATTTACATATCCATCCTTTAGTCAGTTCTAGTTTTATATATTTAATCCATTCTCTATCTATTGTCATCTACCAACTGATCTTCAGATGCACAAATGGACAAACAAACCACCATCTTCAGCAACAGTGCACTCTTGACATTTGCTCATAGACTTGCCTCTTCCTACCCCAAATGACAACAATATCAATGTTCCTTTGGGCATTCTTGGGGATATGGATAAATTACCTTGGCGTAGCACACAACATCTCACTGTGGGACTGTGGTATGGAAAGTCTAAGCTGCCTTGAAATTACCACAGAGGCTGGTGTTGTTTATGTAGAATTTTGGACCTTTTGCTGATGGTACAGGACAAGAAACTCCCTGAAGGAGGTTGGTTTGTTTCTTCAGACTTTCCCATTACTCATCTACCCCTCTGACTACAAATCTGTGCATTGATTTATTCTACTTTTAGCTGCCTTGGCTATTGATCTCCAGGTGTATGAACCGGACCAATCATGAGCTTTGGTGGACAATAGTCTCTCAGCAACTGCAGGTAGATCAGTAGTTCTCACATTATGTCTTTATAGCATCCTTCCCCTGCTGCAGCTGGGCTGGTGGGCTATGCCAGGAGGGACGGACACACACACACACACACACACACACACACACACACACACACACACACACACACCCCAGTTCTTCATTTCTCTACTCTGTAAGGTAAGCCTCCTAGGGACCCAGGCCACAGATCTGACTTGAAGAATGTGTAAAGCTGTACTATAGACCTTCATTTCTCAGTTGGGAGTAGAATCATCAACTCTAAGACACCCACTCCTTACCCATAAGGTGCCTAGCATTATAACCCCCAAACAGTGTATTTTCGCTGGGCATGGGGATTGTTGATGCTACCTGGCTATCTTCAGACTCTCATGCCTCAGAGCCGCTATAAGGGTTAGCTTTGCCAAATTGACACAATCCCATAATTCCCTGGAAGAGGGTCTCAGTAAACCTGTGAGCATATCTGTGGAGAACTGTCCTAGTTAAATTAATTGACGTAAGGAGATCCGTTCACTGTGGGTGGCATCGTTCCCTTGACAGTGGGCAAAGTGTGTAAAAGGAAATAAACTCAACGGAGCATAAGTCCACAAGCAAGTAAGCTTGTGTGCATTCTCTCTGGCTGTGGTGTGGCCACATCTCAGGCTATGGCCATGTGATTTCCCTACGATGGACTATAACCTGCAATTGTGATCTAGAATAAACCCCTTGTCCCCTAAACTGGCTCCTGTCAGAGCATTTTATCGCAGGAACACACATAAAACTGAAATTTCTACTGTATCAGGAAATACAGTCCCACCTTCTCCTCCAAGGGGCTCCTGATGAATGAAGAACCCAGGTAAAGAATAACTGCACAGTTCAGGGCAGGGGAGGGAGAGTTTAATGTACAAAGCTGTGTGCTCAGTGGGTACAATCCCAGATATGCTCTGCCAGCTCCATTCATCCCCTTTCCCAGAAGCACAGCCCCTTTGGCTGGTTCCCATGTGATTGCTGTATCAGCACAACTTAAATATGCTATTGGATCAATTAATTACTTCTCCCCGATCTGGCCTATGGATGAACAGTGGCCCCTATGCCTTCAGACATCTGGCTGTAGTCACTCAGGCCAAAGTCAGCCAACGGGAAAGCCTTTATATGGAATAACCCATAACCTCTTACCTACCATTCTATGTGCATAGCTCCCCTGTTCCCATGGTCAGGGCTTAATCCAGTTAACTCTCTAGGTGATAAAACTCAAATAAATTGATTTTACTTAATGTATAAATAGATCAATAAAGCTTTATATGGTGATGGCTTTTTACCACCCTCCCCATGCCCCTTCTTCCCTCCCCACTCCTCTCCCCATCCCCTTCCCCACCCCCTCACCACCACCTTCCCCACCCTCTCTCCAACACCACCATCATTTCTTTTTCTTTGAGTCAGAGTCTCACTGTGTAGCCCTGGCTTGCCTGGACTCACAGAGATTCAGCAACACCTATCTTCAATTGCTGGGGTTAAAAGTATGTGACACTGTGTCTGGCACTGTGACTGCTTCTTATGCTATTAGCTTTGAAGCCTTAGTCACAGGCTGTCTGTGGAGTCCATTAGACACCCTCCTACTGGTGTCTCACATTTCTTAATGTTTTTTCAAATGCTGTCCTTTGTTCTATGTGGTCCTTTCCAGAAAGCCTATATAGCAAACAGCCTCAAAAGACAATCACAGTGTCTCCTCTAGAGCATAAGGGTGGAGTGGTCCCCTTCCAGATATCAAATATCTGAGTTTTTGTCCTCAGACATGGCAGTGCTCATGTGTGTTGACATCTTTCTGGACTCAGCCACATCACTGAGAGGCTTGGGAATAATGATTTGAAAAGCAAGCTCTCTGCCCATCATGTCTGACCCAGGGTGCTGGTACCTCTTGCCAGCATCTATGAAGCCATGGCAGGATGATGGGCTGGCTCACAAGAAGATAGTCTTCATAAGTTCTGGATCTGTATTGATACAGTAACATCAAAATAATACATGGGAGCTGGCAAGATGGCTTAGGGGTAGAGAGATATTTGTTGTGCAAGCCTGGCATGAATTTGGTCACCAGAACTAACTTGATCACCAGAACTTATGTCATGGTGGAAGAAGAGAAACAGAGTTCACAAAGTTGTCCTTGGACCTCTACATGTGTGCATGAATTCCTCCTCCAATAATAATACTTTAAATATCATAATAGGGCTAGAAAGATTGCTGAGTGGTTAAGAACACTGGCTGCTCTTCTAGAGGACTGGGGTTGGATCCCCAGAACCTGCATAGGGACTTAGAACCATCTCTAGCTCCAGTTCTCACTTTCTCCTCTGGCTTTCAAGGACACCAGGCTTGCACTTAATGCACAGACATTTATGCAAAACACCCATTTAAAATACGTTAAAAGCTTGAAAAAGCATGGTAGCAAGGCCTGGGAAAATGGCAAAACTTGGCGATTTAATAAGTGACAATTTGAGTATAAAATCATTGTAAAAAGCACATTGTCATTTATTGACATAGGACACACGTGTTAGAAACATAGAGGGATATAAAACCGTATAAAATGCAATCAAGGCCTCTCGTTGGTCCAGTCTCCTCATCGCCTATTTTCTGAGGCCCAGTGGGAAGGAAAAGCCTGACTCTTGCCCCTTTCTTGCTCTGGTTTCTCGTTCTCACGCAACTTCTAGAGGCATCTTGAGTCTCAGTTGCTCTGTGGCCAAGTGAGAAACTAGAGCCTCATGTCCACAGCTTGTCCTCCAGTCCCCCTACATCTCCACCCTCTTCTCTAGACAATGCTTCTCCCTTAGAGTGAACCCCCAGCAGGAGCACCCCTGAGCTCAGGATTTTACCAGTTACTGAGATCATGATAACAGTCCATTTCCTCCAAGCTCAGACTTCATCCCACAATAAAAGAGATCTAGTTTTTTTCTATTGTTATTCCCTGGCAGCTTGGTGAGTTTACATGAGTAATTGAATTCCTTGAGTAGGACTTGACCGACAGAGGCGCAGACAGAGGATGGAGGCATCTGCTGGTCAGCCCAGACCAGAAGAGGACCAGTTCGGAAGGGTGGGAAAGCAAGCACCAAATGGAGGAAAACTAAGGATCTTCTGTGGAAGAATCATGGATTCTTTCCGTTGTCAACCTTAAGAGCAGGACAGATGCTGAGGTCCACTGTAAGTGAATGAATAAAGTCTAGAATACATCTCCTTCAAAGACACTGGTTCTTCATGTTAGAATACTCAGTGGTGCTTACCTGGCCTGCAACTCTTTCTTAGATCTTCGAATCCTATAAACTGTGTTTGGCCCAGAGTTTGAGTAGCTCAAAATAATCGAAATATCCCCTATCACCATTTATAGATGTTTCCTTGAGCAACTTCCCACAGTGCTGCTTGGCTATTCCAGTTAACTGGGGAGCTGGTTTAAACCCTATGTGTCATGAGCCCAGGAGGCCACAGGATACAGCCGGGCCTGACATGGTTGGATGGCATCAGGTCCTGTCTCCTGTAAGTGTGGTACAGGGGTGCATGTGCCTCCCTAAAGTCCCCTCCCTGCCTACTCTGTGCATGTAAAACAGAAATGGAGATCAAGGAGTGGGACATCAAAGCCACCAGACAAGCCCTTTGACTACAAGCCAGGTACCTGATGGTTCTGTCCATGATGGGAACAGAATGTTCTAAAAGAGGCAGAGGGTGTAGGTGTGAGCTGGCCATCTTCCCGCTGGTCTTTGTCACCCCTCCCCAGCCCCTGTACTTGTGGCTTACTCTCTCCTCTTGTTCCCAGCACAGAGTTGCAGTATCATAAATGCTTTCTATATGACTGTCAAGGCAAGCACTCTATCAATGTCACCAAGGCAGAGATGAGCCAGGGATTAAGAAGCAAGGAGAATGAAAGCATAGCAGGACCCTAGAATAGATCCTGTACTAGAGGAAAAAAAAATATGATGCAGGATGCCACAGGATCAGGATAAAAGAGGAATACAAACAGAAGAGGTAATGAAACACTGTGTCAATGTTAAATTTACCGAACTTGATAGCTACACTTTGTTTTAGGGAGTATCCATGTGGTCTTAGGAAACAGACTTGAAATATTTAGAAGGCAAATATTTGGAAGCTAAGTGTTCAGGATGTACACAGCTCACTCACTCTAAATTTAGAGAAAATGTGTATATATCGAGAGATAAAATATAGAATGGCAATTGCCAAAGGATACAGGCACATGGAGGAGGAACGGTATCTGGGCTTCTTTGTGTTTCTCATGCATGTTTCATCTATACACATCATAATAATATATTATATGTAATATAACACCACACACATACAGTTCAAATTCTCCAGATGCAAATTATGAAACTCTCCAGACCAAACTGTGATATTTCTGTGGCACAAAGCTTTTTTCAGGAACATGCCATACATGACATTTTCTCTCACATTTGAACCTACAGGCTTTATTTATAACATTATGTTTATGATTTTTTCATATTATCTCATTTTATATTCTCTTTCTCTTTTTCCCCTGACTTTCCATAGGGTCTCACTCTGAAGTCCAGGCTGGCCTAGAACTTATAATCTTCCTACGTTCAACCTCCTGAATGTTGACATCATCGGTGCTCACCACATCTGTTTTATGACAATTTCATTTGCAAAGTTAGTTCAAGATGTGATATCTCAAATAACAAGAAATATGTGCAACAGAGAACAGGTTCTTACACAGCTATATCCCTGGGGACTTCTTGGGTGTTTGAGGGCAACTTTTTCTTTAATTAGATCAATTTTAGTAGGATCCCAGGTGGATACTAGTCACAAAATTCAAACCATGATCTAAAGTTTGGAGTTCCACTCACCCCTACCCTGTAGGAGAAGGGAAAGATGGGAGGTTGAGTTAATAACCAGTTGTTCCTAGTGGCAATGCCCCCATGGCTCTGCACAACACTGGGTAATGTATCTCAGGGTCAGGAAAATGACATGTCCCTGATCCACAGGGACAGAAGCTCCTGTGCTCGGGACCCTCGAGACCTGGCCCTCAGGTATTGCATGTGCCTGTGCATCCACATTTTCTTGTACTAAGCCAGCAACAGTGCTTCCCTGGGTTTCATGAGCTTCCATATCAAACTACCAAACCTGAAGCAGCGTGATGCTTAGTTTTTGTCTAGTTTTGACACTAACTAGAGTCATCTGGGGAAATGGAAGCTTGATTGAGACATTGCCTCCAATGCACCAGCCTGCAGATGGGTCTGTTGGGCATTTTCTCAAAGAATGATTTATGTGAGAGTGGGAGCCCAGTACATTGTGGGCAGTGCCACTCCTGGGTAGGTGGGCCTGGGCTTTATGAGAAAGCATCTGAGCAAGCCTGGAGAGAAAGGCATTAAGTGGCATCCTCAATAATCTCTGCTTTAGTTCCTGCCTTGAACTCCGGTCTTGGTTTCCCTCAATGACCTTTGAGATGTGACCCATGAGATTAAACCCTTTCCTCTTCAAGTTGCTGTTGGTCTTGGTGTTTTGTGGTGCTTTTAATAATAGTGGCCCCCAAAGGCTCATAGGGATTGGTGCAATGAGGAGGTGTGGCCTTGTGGAGGAGGTGTGGCCTCTTTGGAGGCAGTGTGTCACTGGGGGTGGGCTTTGAGGTTTCAGAAGTTCAAGCCAGCCCCAGTGGCTCACTCTCTCTTCCTGCTGCCTGCAGATCTAAATGTAGAACTTTGAGCTACCGCTTCAGCACCATGTTCGTATCTGCGCTTCCTGACAAGATGGTAATGATCACTGAAGATGATGAGTAAACCTCTGAGCTGTAAGCCAGCCCCAACTAAATGCATTCCTTTCAAAGAGTTGCTCTGGCCATAGTGTCTCTTCACAGCAGTAGGGCATTAAATAAGGCAGGTTTACCACAGCAACAAAGAAGGAAGCCAAAATGGAGGATCGGGAGCCCTCTGCTTGTAGTCCAGTTAGGCAGAACTGGAAGCAAAGCAGAGAGATGGGATTGGCATTTGAAGTGGGTATTTTTTAAGGGGCTAACTCTCAATCTCTGAGGTCTGTCCTGATTCTAGGTATGCTTGAGTTTCAAAACACCACTATGTGTCTGCAACACTGAGAACATTGGTTGATATGTGAGGACAAACCAGACCTGATATGGGAGTGTTCTCCACAAGTAGAGGAAATCAGGCATAGTAACACATAGTAACCAATGAGTATATTTGGGATTATTTATAAGAACATGGGTGAATTTTCTTGTAGGCATGGGCACCACTAAAGAAGAGTCACCCTCCATAGCAATCATTAGCTACTTATAGATCCTTGGGGGTGGGCAGGGCCTTGTGATTCCCCTGTCACTTGAGGGAATTGTTAGGTGGCCCAGTCTCGTCAGGGTCTCATCTGAGTACCACCACTGCTATGATTTTCGATGACAACTGCCTTGTCATGCCCAGAGGACAGAATTCCACAACTAGGTGATTTAAAAAGTCACCATACATATTTGTGTACACATAGTTTTCCAGGTAAGTTGGACAAATACCTAGGTGTGTTGTTGCCTGATCCAATGGGAAGGGCACAGGCAAACCATCCTTCTGGATGGTTGCACTGTTGTAATCACCATGAGCCGGGCATGTGCATTCCTGTTACTTCATCTTGTTGCTGGCGCTCATCATTGGGGGTTCTCTCATTACGTGAGATGCAGCTGCATCTCGCTGATATTTTAATTTGTGGCTCTCTGACAACACGTAAGAACCTCTTCGCATGCATCCTTGCCATCTAAGTTTCTCATCTGAGGATGGTCAAACCTTTTGCCCATTTTTAAATCAGTTTTTAAAAATTTTCTTCTCCTCAAGTTTTAAGAGTTCTTTGTGGATCTTGGATGAGTCTTTTCCAAATATATTTTGTAAATATTTTCTCCCAGTCTGTGGCTTTTATCCCCCTCCTCTTTCTGCATTTTAGATATCAGATGTTAAATTTTTACTCATTATTATGCAAATGTATGTTCCTTCAATTCTGTCAACATTGGCTTTGTACATTAGGGTGCTTTGTCACTAGATACATTCATATTTATGATCTGTCTTTATGAATGATTGATTGCTCTATTATTATGAAGTGTCTCTTTGGTTGCTTTCATTCTCTGCTTTGAAGACTATCACGGTTACAACAGGCACCGTCTTGTGCTGCTCTGGGAGACAGCCTGTAGCCAGGCCTCGCTTCTGAAAGCCATTCTGATCTTCTTTGAATCAGAGGGTTTATGTTCATTTTTGTTAGAATAGATTTAGGATTCTCCATTTGGGTTTTCTGTTTGTTCCTACTTTTACATCTTCTTTTGGATTGTTTGACAAGATTAAAGACTTCCATTTTATGTCATTTATTTGTTTTCCATTTATATCTGATTTTTTTTTTCCTTTGGAAGTTGGTTTAGGGATGATGTGCAGTGATTTTTCACCATCTGCTTACAGTTACAAGTGCAGCACTTTGTGATATCTAGGCAGAAGCCATGTCACTGCATACCATCATACCCTCCATGGCCACCTCTCTCACTTTGGTTGCCGTAAGGGTTATGTGTATAAACAACAGTGTGAACCACATGCACAATAACAAAAACTAGCAGGCATGAGGAAGGCTTTCTTTAAATGCTGATTATTTCCAGTGCTCTTGATTATTTCTTAAAGGTTTGAACTTCTATCTGATAGAATCCCAGCCCTAAATAAGGCTGAGAATGGTGGCATCTACCTTTAATCTAGCACTTGGGAGGCAGAGACAGATGGACCTCAGTGAGTTCGAGGACAACATAATCTACATTGCAAGTTTCAAGACAGCCAGAGCAACATAGAGAGACTCTGTCTCAAAAACAAAGGAAATTAGTTTAATTCTTACAACATCTATGTTTAAAATAACAATGCTACATGGATAGCATTTTTGTGGGTTAAAGCCCTTACTTTGCCTCTTATAACCAGTAGACCATCACAGGGCTGTGCGTTCATAAGGAAACCCCATCTCTTGAGCACCTTAGCATGCGCATTAGCTCATCCTTCCAGCCAGCAGAATTGTGAACAAGGAAGTTCCTACTATTCTTCTCTCCCTCCCCCAGACACTTTGTTAAGGAATGTGGAACAAATAAGTCACCAAGAAGCTATTATTTTTCCTCCAGGATCTTTTCCTGTTTGAGGTCACTGTGCCTGTTCTTCAGGGGGTTTTAAATTGTTTAAATTAAAGCAATAATAATTTTTAAATTGTCTTGACATTTTCTACAGAAGGCTGTCGATGTGCCTTTAGTGGGGGAGGGGCTCCTCTGCTCAGTTTGGGTGCAGGGCATCTAGCATAGGAGTCTGGCTGTGAATTCTTGTGGAACACGTCTCTGAGAGAACTGTAAAAGTTGATTCTCCATTGTGGCCTTTCTGTCTGCTATTGACCCCAGTGTCCAATGTCCCAAGCCATCCATCCTGTAGCTACAGAAGGCAAGGCCCTCTTTACACACTTCCTGACTTTTGCAATGGCCTTGAGCAGAGGTTGGTTAATTTTGGCCCATATTTTCCTTTTTAAACTTTCTAAAACTGAACAATTGCACTTTCCTAATGCCATTTCCTCCTTTCTACACAAACCACAGTGGCCACAGATGCGAAGGCACTGCTGTCTCCCTCACCTTGCCCCGCACACCTCTGCTGAAGCTGCAAAGTGTATTGTATCTGGTGTTGTAGCTTTATGTCACTGAGCACTTGTATCTTCTCTAATTCATGATGGAGACCTTGAACCTCGTACCTACTGGGATGACCAATGGAAGTACAGCATTTGGGAGGTGAGTCATGATAGATTTAGGCAAATCATGATGGTGGGGCCCCTGTAATGGGTCAATTGTCCCTGTAAGAAAAGCAATCAGAGACCACCCTACCATCATCTGTCACCCTTATCTCTGTCTCTCTTCTTCTCATTCACTGTTTTTCTTTTTAAAGAGTTTTTAATTTTTACTTTATATGTATAAGTGTTTGCTTGCACGCATGCCTGTATAATACATGTGTTCCTGGTATCTAGAGAGGACAGAGAGGGCATTGGATCCCTGAAACTGGAGTTACAGATGGTTGTGAGTTGCCATATGGGGCACTGGGAATCGAACCCTGTTCCTCTGGAAGAACAGTCATTGCTCTTAAGTGCTGAACTGTCTCTTGGATTCCTGTGGTGATATTTTGTTTGTGCTCTAACAAAGAAAGCTTTCCTGAAGAGCAGAGGATAGGGCCAGCCACTAGTTAACTATAGAGGCCAGACAGTGGTGGCATATACCTTTAATTTCAGCACTAGGAGGAAGAAGTAGGAAGATCGGGAGTTCAAGGCTACCTTGGGCTATACAAGATTGATCTGATCTAACAGTGATACAGAGCTAGGCAGTAGAGGCTCACACCTTTAATCCCAGCACTTGAAATCTTATGTCTTTGAACCCAGAACTTGGGGGGCACACACTTTTATCCAAGACTATGGAGGTTGAGACAGGAAGTGATATGGCTGGGCAGAGAGAGAAATATAAGGTGGAAGGAGACAGGAGCTTACCCTTTTTCGATCTGAGAAGTCATAGAGGTAAGAGGTGGCTATGGCTGCTCCTTTGTCTCTCTGATCTTTCAGCATTTACCCTGATATTTGGCTCTGGGTTTTTATTATTAAAACCAATTAGGGTTTGAGGTACAGACCACAAACTTCCAGAAGAGTGGGAAGTAATTCACCGCTCAGACTGTGATATAACAGCTTGGGCTAACTGCGATGGTCCTCCATTCACCCAGGCAATGAAGTCTACCAATCCCACCCTGAGGGATGCACAAACTAGGGTTTCTCAGCCTGGGGTATCTGAGAGAGCAGAGATGGATATAAGGGCCATAGAAGGCAGTCTACATGAAGATCAGTGAATTAGCAAGGAGACAGGACTTGCCCTTAGGAGTAGCCTGTGGAATGACCTCCTGAGGCACCTTCTATAGGGTAGGATGGAGGAGGGTAACATGGAGAGTGTGAAGGCTGGCATTCCGTGGCTCACAGCAAAGACAGAAAGATGTAGAGTGGCTTCGGTACTGAGGGCATCTGGGTGGCACAGATGGCAGGGCTAAAATGAGAACCTGAGGGTAGGCAAGACTGCTGCAGTGCAGAGAAGGGACCATGCGTTGCTCCTGTCACTTGGCCCTGGTGTCACTTTTCTTGGATGACTTACGATTCCTCTTTAGAACACTTCCTTCTCACTGGTTCCTAGAACCTGTAAATACACACTAGCTGGCTGGTCTACAGGCTACTTTCTTGTTCCTCGAGTTCAAGCAGATGGGGCCATGCATTGTGCTGTGACATATGGCCTGGGCTCAATAAGGAACTGTAACCCAATTTCATGGCTCCTAGACACACTGTGGGTTCTTCCCATCTACTCAATTTTTTCCTGACTTTCCACTGGATTTGTCACAGGGCCCCAGACTATAATAGTCCCCAAGACCTTAGCCATCTCTATGATGAAGTGCCCTTCAGGCTGTAAAACTCCGCACCTAGACAGCATCAGCTGCTGAAACAAAGACAAGGCTTAGTCCATCAAGTTCACAGTTAGAGAAAGGTCTCTAAATGGACTAACCTTGCTTTTTGGCTCCTGTAGTTGCTCTTCTGGATACTGTTCTTGTTAACTGAAGTATGTCAACCCACAATATGGTTGTGTGCTTCAAAAGCCACCCTGAGAGTGGGTGACTTAGTGGGGAAGATACACTGACAAAGTGTAGTCTCCAGCCGACTAATAAAGACTTTCTATTGCGTTAAACACATGCCTGAGCAGTCTTTTCAAATGAATACCCCACCACAGAAGGGTTCTATTTCTAATATGCTTTACAGTGTGACCTTGGCATGGACCATGCCTCAAGAACTCCATACTTCACTTCAAACAGTGTTGGCCTTCAGCCTTTTCCAATCCAAATATCCCTCATCTCACCAACCTGTGTCTTGGCATGGAATGACACCCCTGCCTCCATGAGAACGAGGAACACAGGTTATTCTGAGCAGGAAAATAGAGAGGAAGGCATCAGTGAGTCTCACTCACCAGATGTGTACCTATGCTGCAGAGCCATGGGCATGTTACCCCAGAACAGGAGAATACTTCCAACCAGGGTTTCTCTCTGGCCAGCAATGGGGTTGTTGCCTCTGACTATCCTACCTTAGCATAGATGCCGTACTTCTGTAGGGGGATTAGGTTGTTCCATTGTAAATAATTGTCCCCGCCTATGAGTTTAATAAAAAGCACTGATTGGCCAAAGGCAGGCAGGAAGTGTGGGTGGGGCTACCAGACCAAGGAGACTCTAGGAACAGGCAGAACGCAGCAGAAGGCCAGAAAGAATCTGGTAGAAGCAGAGGACAACTATGCCGCTCTAAGAAAAGGTATGGAGCTGCATGGCTGAACAGGATAAGAGTCATGGGTTAGTTTAAGGGTAAAGAGTTAGCAAGTGATATGCCTGGGCCTTAGGCCGATTAGCCTATAACTATTATAAACATCTGTGTGTCTCTGTGGGTCTGTGGGTCTGCAGGCCTAAACCTTGAGGCGAGGCCCGAAAGTCTGGGTCAGAAACCTCTTACTACATACTTCTACTGTGACCTCTGAGGTGCTGGCAAAGCCTCAACCCCAGAAAAAGGTACCACCACCCTGGGATTGGTACATATTATGGAAACTCTTCTGCCAGGGCAAGTTCTTAGGTTTGGCTGTCTGTGCCCAGTGGAGTCCCGGTGAAGGTCAGCTCTGAGACTGTGCATAAACTGGCTATTTCTGTGTCTGTAGCTGCTGTTACATCCCAGTCTTTATTTGGACCTCATCAATTTCCCTAGAAAAGTCCTTCTTATGTGCTAGAATATTAGCCAAATAGTCATACTTGGCTGTCCTGGCTCCTCAGGCTCTCTGGCCAGGGTCCATTCAGTATATCTGGCTGTCCTGGCTTCTCAGGGTCCTCTCACTTGGCTGTCCTGGCTTCTCAGGGTCCTCTCACTTGGCTGTCCTGGCTTCTCAGGGTCCTCTCACTTGGCTGTCCTGGCTTCTCAGGGTCCTCTCACTTGGCTGTCCTGGCTTCTCAGGGTCCTCTCACTTGGCTGTCCTGGCTCCTCAGGGTCCTCTCACTTGGCTGTCCTGGCTCCTCAGGGTCCTCTCACTTGGCTGTCCTGGCTCCTCAGGGTCCTCTCACTTGGCTGTCCTGGCTTCTGAGAGTCCTCTTAGTTGGTTGACTGGGATCTTCTAGGCTCTATGACCTGAGACAATTCCCTGTTCTTAGTTGTCCTGGCTCCTTGAGGTCCTCTAACCAAGGTGGAGCCCTCATCATCATGACCGTGGGAATTGAGAGGTGGGCCTAGCATGCTTCATATGTTCTAGCATCTCTGTACTGCCGGTGGTACTTTGCCCTTTGGTGATGAAAGCCTGGGTCTACTGTCCACCACACAGAGACTTGTTCCAGTCTTGGGCTCTCCTAAAGTACTGGAGCAGCTGCTCACCCACCTCTGTGAGAAACAGATGGCCCAGCTATGACTCCTATTTTTTTGCAGTCTGGCTTCCCGCTAGACTTATGGTTTCCAGACAAAGCACTGACTTTCCACTCGGCTTTGTCAATGGCCCACCCCATGCACACAGTGTGACACTGTCAGGTTCCGTGTTCCAGCTGAATTCTGGCCTCACATCCTAGTGTCCTGCTTGAACTTCCCCTCACCTCACAGGCAGGAAAGCTGGATGATGGTGTCTGGGTGATGCAGTGTTCAGCTGTGCTCTGGGAAGAGAGAAGTCTCACACTCAGAACTTCAGCTGACCTTTACATCCTTCCTGGGATGGGCAGGATAGTGTCATGATCCATATTCCACAGGATATTTGGAAATATAAATAGCAAGCTCTGAACTGCACAGGAAGGAATAGCCGCAGCAGAGGCTGGAAGAATTCTCTTACTCTCCTTGAAGGCTGCCCTACCTTTAGAGTCACCAAGAGAGTTTTTTGTTTGCTTGTTTACGTGCTTCTTTTCCTGTGTGTGTGTGTGTGTGTGTGTGTGTGTGTGTGTGTGTGTGTGTGTGTGTGTGTGTGTATTTATAGCCAAGGATGACCTTGAACTGATTTCCCCACTTTCAATCCCTAAGTGGGGCGACAAAAAGTGTGGTGTTAGGGATTGAGCATGGTCTTCATGGATGATAGGCAAGCACTCTACCATCAGAGCTATATCAGAGTTACCCTTACATTTGTTGATTACCTGAGAAAAGATGAGAAAAAGTAAGATAGTGTATAGTGTGTCACTGCCGACTGGAGTTCCTAGGGAGGGTTGTCCTTCCCCCATACCTTTCTTGATATTTGAAGAGGAAAATGTCTTTCAACAGCAAAATGATGATAGAAGTATTATTTTGATTTTCAGCTTTTTTCTTCATTTTTTAAATAAAAAATGTCTTTCTTATCCATATATCCCTCTTCTCTCCCTCCCTACCATCCTCCCAATCCCTTTCAGTCAGCCTGCAGCCTCCTCTTCCCCATCCCCCTATCCCCTCTCCCAAAAGGGCAAGAAGTCCCAAGGTGAGTCAGCTCAGCATGGCACATCCACTCCAGGCAAGTCTGATTTCCTATTCCCAAATTCAAGGCTGGGTTAGGTGTTCCTCTGCAGGGAGTGGGCTCCAAGATGCCATCCCATGCACAGGAACATAGCCTGATCCCACCCAGTGAGGCTCCACATACAGCCCATGCCAATCAACAGTTGCCTACCCTTAGAGGGCCTAGCTCCTTTTCCCAATGGATCTCCAATGACTATTCTTGATTCAGTGAGCTCCCCAGAGCTCCAGCCAGCCATCACTGTGGGAATTTTCCTCATAATCCCTATCCCCTTGCTCATACAGACTCTCTTCCCCTGCTCTCAGCTAGACTAGGAGCTCAGCCCAGTGCTCAGCCATGGATCTCTGCCTCCACCTCTTTTTATTGTTGGATGTAGACTCTGTGATGACACTTAGGGTAGTTATTCATTTGATTATAGGGGAAGTCCTGTTTAGGCACCCCCTCCACTATTGGTTGGAGGCCTAGGCAGGGACATCCTGTGAGTTCTTGGAAGTTTCTGTAGCACCCTGTCTCTATCCAGCTCCACATTGGCTTCCTCTATTGAGATATCCACCTCTTCTTTCTCCCTCTTTGTTGCTCCTCTCACTCAACCATCTCCTCCTCTCATGATTTGTTCCCAACTCTTCTTGGGTGCAACCCGTTATGACCCCAATTTTCTAAGGGTGGTCTTCTCTATTTTCTCTATTGCTCTCTTAAGTTCCTTCTGATCCC